>JAGSMP010000137.1:6000000-6450000 GCA_029286625.1 Parnassius orleans
ACACTCTATGGCATATCAGTTGTGACTATAACTTGTTTCTTTGCTTTTTTCCTATTTTGGACATCAATTTTAGCTTAGCTTAAGAATAAATTTTTCATAGATATGCTTAGAAACAAACCTTATTTGCCTATATGCGGTGGTGCAGTGATCACAGGAATGCTCCAAAGCCGAATGCACGTTTAATACTGTCGAGTAGTAACGCTTCCAATTCTCACTGGTATGTTCTACTTCGGAAGCAGGGACCAAGTTCTGTTTCAATTTCACTAGTGTGTGGTCATCCTGAAAAGTGAAAATGGCACTATTAAACACACAAAACAGTTTTAAACAGGATATCACAAATAGTAATAAAATACTAAACTGTATATTATTAAACAAGAGGTAAAATTAAAATACAGTTGAATTGAGAACTTCCACCTTTTTTTGGAGTCGGTTCAAAATATGGAGGTTAAGCAACTTCATAGCTTTTTGTTTGTTTTCTTCATTCATTACAGCCCTCTAAAAGTCTACTGCGGAATAAGTCTCCCCACAGTTTTTATTTATGTTATTACAAAATATCTCTATGGTAATCAAAATAAGTGTACTTTTTTTGGTGGTTGTAACACTAATAAGAGTCACCGCACTATTTATTATTTACACTTTAAAGAACAAAAATATCTCATTTATACACAAGATAACAAGACCAATCAGTTAAAAATCGGTCAAAAGTCATGGGGTTTGAATACCACAAGGAATTGTGTTTGAAACGCCTACAAATTATGATTGTCCTAGGTCTGAATGTTTGTTTTCTGTGCAATTTATGTACTCGGTACTATAGCTTTATAATGTAACTAATGAAAAGAACTTTACCTTCTCCTCAATGGTGAATGTGACCTCAGAAAAATGTTGTTCAGGCCACTGCTTATATCTCCAGTACTGAACAATTTTCTTCCCTGGCACCAGCTCTTTAAACTCCCCAGTCACATTGCCCCCAAACAATGCAAACTTTCCTCCCTTCTCCGCTTCCATTTTCACGTGTCCTTGAGTAAAAGCAGTCACCATTTCTATCTTAGTCATGGCATTATAGAACTCATCCGCCCTACATTGGAAAGTCTCTGACAGTTCAATTGTTTTTGTGTCAAGCTTACAACCTATTTGCTTATTTTGTGTTGATATCACAGGTTCCATGTTTATTTTTTTATTAAAACCACTTGTTATTGTGGAGATATTGTCTGGCTTCACAGTTGTTTCTCCTTTCTTCGGTAGAATTAGGCCTTTGGAGAATTCTTCCTTCAGACTTCTGACATACTCTTTGAGTTGTTTTCGGATTTCATCCCTTCCTACATTATGCATAAATGCTTTCAACCTCTGAGCTTCTTCTCCACTGCCCTTGATTGTGACTGTCATCTAGAATGTGAAGTAAGCAATAAATAATTATTACTTCTATGAGGCTTGAAAGAGTATATAAAACTGACATGCAAATTTTTATTCTATATTACCTTTGTGTAAAATAAAAATATAAAATCATATACAACAATCATATACATTGCATCATCAGTATCTACGAGTCTACTGCTAAATAGATTGCTGGGCACCAAATTGTTAGTAAAATCTTAAAATGGCATAGTTTGGTTTTAAAGAGATCACCTGTACAAGAAACTCCTAAGCTCAGCTTTCTGTCTCTGTGATATCAAAAGTATCAACCCAAACAGTAGAGTTTCACTCTTGTAAATATTTGTGTTCTTATTGTTATTCCACCCAAAAGGGATGTGTAAGAAGTCCATAGTATCCACCTACCCCTCTAAGTAACACACTTGAGAGTTTATGTTATGTTATATTTTAAAAATCATAAAATTCAAGTTTACTACTTTTCATAACTTTTAAATATAGTAATTTGAGATCATTCCAAATATGAAATAAATGTGCCAGCTTAAGACAGAAAAATACCGTGACTAACACTATTCTAGCTTGTATTGTGCATACCAAAAATTGGCAAAAAATAATTAATAGCTTAACTTATATTTAATTAAATGTTTTATTATTAATATACAAGTAACAATTCTATTCAGTCTCTCAATACTTACGTCTACCTCACTGACGTCATTTTCCTCCGATAGATTCGGGATGTGCACTTCTCCTTTTACGACATCCTTGGAGCCTGCGAGATGTCCTTCCCATTTCAGCTTAATGTCCCATTCATAGAAAAATATTAATTTTCCTTTCCTATTATTCGCTGAAGCTTCTCCTTCAATTTTTTCTACCTCTATCACCTTGCAGTCCACACCATTCTGAGCTATTTTTAAATTATTTAGCAATTCTTTTAGACGGTCCTTTGACCAAGGTCCGGCATTTTTTTCAGTCCAGTGCCAATTGTTTACATTAGTAGCATCAGGCCGTTCCTCTACAATCCATCGAGGATCTCCTTCGCCCCATTTGGCCATTTTTCTTAGCACGAGGCCAGTGATATGCGGTTTTTAACACTAAAATTTCAAGGTTTGCTCTGCTTTATAAAGCAAAATTAACTAGTTCTTGGAAATATTCACCGTTTCACACAGAATATCACCACAATATATAGGTCAACCTTAAGAATAAATGACATGTAAGTATATTATATTATTTGAACGAAATTCGTAATTTTCGAGAAACGTCGCGCACACCAATACTCAACCGAGCACCCGAATATTAGTGACAGTGACAGTAGACCCATGAATGTTACCAGTTATTAACTTTATACACCCATAAGACTCAAATTTTAAATTTCACCTAAGATTTATTTGAGATTGATTTTTATAATACTCGTGTCTTGGAAGTTCAGTATAGTTATTTTTGCTTTTTTTTAGTGTTCTCTAGTTTTTACATGGTAGAATTACATTACACACGCTACACCTACATTACAGCACGAATATGTCGACCCAACTGGGAAAGGACAAAGTGCTCACAGGATACTATAATAAAATAACAGCACATAGTGTTGCCAGGTGTCCCGATTTACGCGGGACGTCACGATTTTCAGGGGTCTGGTGACACGTCCCGATTCACCCTTGATCGGGACGCCAAATGTCCCGATTTTTCACTAACCTCCTTAGTCTGTACTTTGGTCGATAATTTTGACAGCAAAAATGAATACCTCTGTAAGCTGCTACTAAGTTGTAACTATGTTAAAATATTTTTGGTTTGACATTTTCATATTGTCTCACTGAACTCGGACTAAATAGTCAACGTAGAAGTTTTAAACTTCGCGCGTATTGTGTTGGCGAGATACAAATATTATTCATGTGGTCTTGTTTTTCTTTCTCTTGCCGCCTGCTGCCACCCGCTCTGCCACGCTATGCATTCTTTTACTAGTAAGTAGTACAGCACCTAACCCACAAGCTGTTTAGTTATGTAAATTTAGTGAAATAAAAACGTCTTGTGTATGTAAGTGGGTAAGGTCTACCGTAGAGCTTACCCACTTACACACAAGTCATTTGTATTTCATTTAAATTGAATAGTGGTAGAACTTCAACATCTAGTCAATTTCATCAAGCGTGACATTATCCGCGCGATGCAAGGTTTTTTGTCTGGGAGCTTAGGTTAAAATTTGATTATGAATGAATGTTTGCTTTGTTTTATTATATGTGTTTTGAGGATTTTTTGGAGTGCGAGTGATGAGAATAAAACTATTTTTACGGATTTTATCGCGTTCAATTTTAATTACTTTTAATTCCCGAAGTTTAGGGTACTTTGCAGCACCCATGGTCATTGGGTAGTGATATGATTGACATCAAGATGTCAAAGTTAACCCGGAGTACCTTCAGCTTTTTACTTATTACTTTTGATCTGATCTACGCAGAATGAGCTTACTGTGTCTTGAAGTCTTACAGTAGTATGCTTGGGTTTAGTTATTTACTTGTATTTTCAAAAACTGAAATAACGGTATATCATTATTTATATATTTGAACTTAAGTTTAAAATTTGGCTACTCTTTGATAAATGACCCTGTATAAGGCAAACAAAAGATCGATAAAAATCCGCGTAAAAGAACGTAATATAGCTGAGGTCAAACACTAACGCTCCGGGAAGTGTGCAGTTTGTGATCATATCCTAGACGGCCCCCGTCATTACATCAGATTTGATACATCATCATCACACAAATCCTCGCGAACGAACACCGATTCCTACCGAGGATGATACGTGAGGCTTTAAAATTAAAAAACATCCTAATTTCGATAGAGGAGGTTGGGTACTTCCACCTGCTTGGGATCCTATAATTAATAAAGTTAAAACTAAACCCAAGCATACCACTGGAAGACTTTAAGATACAGTAAGCTCGTTCTGCGATGAACGGACCAAAAGTAATAAGTAAAAAGGTGAAAGTTGGGCACCCGGAGTGTGTTAACTTTGACATCTGGACGTCAATCCCCTCGGATCATGGGTGCTGCAAAGCACCTGAAACGTCGGGAATAAATAGTAAGTAATATTAAACGCGACAAAATCCTTAAAAATAGTGTGAAGTGCGAATGTGCAGTTTCCGATTTTAGGACAAAAATTTTTTTTAAAGATGTTAAAAATCAATTAATTATTCTATTTATTATCGAAAAATATTATCAAATAAATCTACATATATTAGCACAAGTATTTCCTTATAAATGTGTACAGATTGTAACGTGGGCAACATTAAAAATTTCCTTAGGTTTCTAGAAACTAGAGAAATAGTGACGTAGTGCCAAAGGATGAGGTTATGTCTATGCATTGTTTGATTGCTTAGAGTTTGAGTCTATGGTTTAAATGTAATTTCATTTTCGGATGTCAATGTTAAAGTGTCCCGTTTTACGCAAGTAATACATAATAATTATAAATAACATTATAATTATTTGAATTATCAGATGCACAGTTTAGCCTCACACTGTATTGGCCACCTTATTTCTATTAAAAATTATATTAAATATCACACACTGAAAATTAACTGGTATTTTAATAGACATCTAAAAAGAAAAATAAGATTTTTTGTTTTACTCCACGAGCCAACAAATTTTCTGTTAGCACTTTACTAAACTTAAAACTTTTATAGTTATCATGCTGCTGACTAATAATTTTCTGATGGACGCGTAAAATATATTGTAAAAGTGCAAATATATACGATATTTTATTGTGAAAAATTAGTGACTAACAATTTCTATCGTTTTGGTACGGTGTAGCCAGGGGCGGATCGTGAATTTGTAGGGCCCTGGGCTATCACTACTTGGGGGCCTACCAATTTAATCAAACTAATAGCCACTTCGTTAAAAAACTGTTTTCTATAATGATGGAACTGGAAAAAAATTAGGACAATAAAATATTTTATTTATTTAATATGACTTAGATACAACTGTAAGACATTATTGCAAAAAAAATTGACAAGTTATGTGTAGTTATATTAAATAAATTACAAAGACTAATCTACATTTTTGCGCTGCAAATTCCTTTATTTGCTCAAAGTTAATAATGTTTAAAAAAAATCGACTGCGTAATAAGTACACATTACACGATTATGTAAGAGCTTTATTTATATTTTTTATATTTTTTACGTGGTAGAGCCATGCTGCAGCTATATTACTGGTATAGTTGTAGCACGAATGGGTTGGCTCGACCGGGGAAGGACCACGCTCTCACAGAATACCAGCATAAAATAGCAGCTTAACGCTGCTGTGTTTCGTATGGTGAGTGTAGAGAACCGGAGACCCTTTTTACTGGAAAAGAGGCATTCCATCTTAGTCCTCACGGGTTACAACGCATCTGTATTTTGATTCTTTATTGAATATAGATGTAGATGTCTATGGGTCACAGCAACCACTTACCATCAGGTGGACTGTGTGCTCGTTTGACACCGTATCCTATAAAAAAAACAGCTTTATTATAAAATTTTGAAATTTTAAGCAAGAATGATCGCTAACCAACTTTAAATCGTTGTAGATCCTAAATGATCAATCAAAATTAATAATTACTGAAGAAACCTAGATATGATTTTCAAAGACCTAATCAATGATACCCCACTTGACATAGTTCGTCGACTTTTTTTCTTCCAAGCGTCTGGTTGTCACCATAACACTCACAAGATTAAGACAAATCGATTGACGTAAGAATCACCAAAATCGGCCCACGCGTTTGGACTTCAGAGCGCCACAAAGGAACAAACGTACATACATAGAAACGTACAAATAGAGACTGATAAACACCTCCGCAGTGGGGTAAAAATCTATTAGATAGTAAAGCAATTTGGGAAAACATCAACAAGCTTCTTTTTATTAATTAGCATAAACATTTCACTGCAAGAGGTGTAACACTCTAGCTTAGACTTTAGTAACATTTTAACCGAATGCACTCATTTACTAAGTGTTGGTCTACGGCATCTGGATAATAATCAATATAATTATCTATGTTTTCCATATTATTGTCTAACACATCCATTAAAAATTTGATTCTTACTATGTCTCATAGACTTGGCTTCTCCTATTTAAATTCCAAATCCAAAACAGCTTATCCAACGCAATGTTTATCGTGTCTCTTTTAAATTTTTCTTCGTCGTAAACTGAGACATTATCCGAATTTTTTTAAGCAATTCGTCTCTTGTTTATATCACTGTATTCTGCTCCTACACTAGTATTTAAATTTTTGCTTTTTCCTCGTCTACGATTGGTATCGTATGTTGCTCACAAACTCTTGACTTGTTGCCTTCACAAATATCCTCTCTAAAATTACTTCACAAAAAATAGTTATCGAGTTTCGCCAATTTATTAAATAAATTTCGTGCGTCCTTTCGAAAAATCAACTTTCTCAATATCATATCCAATAAAAATAGTGAAATTTTTTTAATATCATCATAACAATTTTTGAAGCTTTTACAGCTATTGTCTTCAATGGGGGCTGGGGGCCCTTTATATCCCCCGGGCCCTGGGCTGCAGCCCAAAAAGCTCTTATATAGATCCGCCCCTGGGTGTAGCCATAGATAAGAGTCTGTGTAGTATGCCAGACTTTATTGTTTTTTGGGTCTATATTATTTTTTAATTATTGTGACTTCAATTAAATATTTCATCATTATCATCAACATCATTACAGCCCATCACATTTTCACTGCTGGAGCCTCCCCTAAGGAATGCCACAAAGCACGGTATTGAGCCACCTGCATACATCGATTTAAAGTTTCGAAAACGTTCTACCCAACGGTTATCACTTCTCATAGCTATATGGCTCGCCCATTGCCGCTTTAGTATAGAACACAATAGTATAACGTCACTTGTCTTACACCTCTCTACAGTTTGATAGGTTTAGTACTCTTGTTCTGTTCCGGATATCCATCGTAACTCTTCAGTACAAACACTTCAGCACTTCGATATAACCACAGTCAACTTGGCACCGCTGAAGGAACTGTAACGCCGCCCAAATTTTTACGGAGTCAAAGGCTTTCAAAGGAAAAAAGTCCATAGTCACAAGTAAAGTTGCAGATTGTACTCTTCGGTCTTGAACAATTAGGCGAAGGTCGTCAATGGTACTAAAGCCTTTTCGGAAACTAACTTGTTCGGGAGGTCGGAAGTTGTCAGGTCTGCGTACGAGAAGATTCATAATGACTCTCAAAAAAAGCACGTAAATGAAAAGGAATTCGGTCTATAGTTCTTCAGTTAGAGCATAGTCGTCTTACTTGAAAAACAAGACCACCGCATTTCTGCTTCACGCATCCCGAGTAGTACTATCATTAATGACGAAATCGAAGAGCTTCTGAAGGATTTTCAATACCGATATTTCCTCCGCATCCATTTTAATCTCGCTCAGATGTCCGCAGTGGCGTAGCTTCCCAGGGGCTAGGCGGGGCAGTGCCCCGGGGCCCCCAAACTAAAGGGGACCCTCGGCCTCCAAGAACGACGTTCGAAAAATTATGTACTATCCTAGTTGTATAAAGAATTTTCGAGTTTTAACTTTTTGGCAAGTGTCGACCACCGCCTATTAACAAATACAACACCAAGGGAATTGCATGCGCGAAGCCGGCTTTTTAGAAAGGAGTAAGCTCGTTTCTTGAAGGTCCCTAAGTCGTATCGGTCCGACAGTAATGGACTGTCAAACATCCCGATGATATGGATTTGTGAAATGCGTTGATGAAATTTTGTGGCTGGAATTAATCCGAACAACTCCTCTGAACACTCCCCGTGGTAAATGCGCTAGAAAATGCAAAGGGATGCAACGTCTCTTCGTCTCGTCTTTCGTCTTCGTCGGTCGTCGACGATTCAAGCCACTTGCGCTGGATGCGGTCAAGTAGAAGGAGCTTGTACTAGGAAGCCCCGGCCCAGGGATGAGAACAGTATTCCATGTTATGCCGATCCTGCCTCTTGTAAAGTTGCAAGCAGTGTGCCGGCATAAAATACTCTGATGAGCACGCCAAACTTTTTAGAGGCAAATTCAGCCTTCCCTTCCAAGTGACCATGCAACTGCACGTTATTCGATATGTCAACGCCGAAGATTCCGATACTGGCTGAGGTAACAAGGGGTGGGTAACGAGTGCCCTGAAATTGAGAAGTTACGATAAAGGGTTTTTTTTAGTGGTATACGCGTAAACTTGTGTCTTTTGGGCATTGAACTTAATTATATTTAGTCGCCCCAATCCGAGACCTTATCCGGCAAAGACTTCAGACACAAGTTTGTTCCGGTATTCGGGGACATTTTCCCGAGAAATATAGGCACAGCCGGTGTAAAAGCATCACCAGTGCACGTTACTGGTTTGCAACATATTATTGATAAGCAGAAGAAACAGCGTAGGTGATAGCTCGTAGCCTTGTGGAATACTAGCATAAATAGACTTGTAAATGGAGCATGCACCTTCTACTAGGACTTTCTTGCTCCAATCTGGAAGAAAGCTGCTGATCTAGTTGCACAAATTCTCTGGAAGCCCATAGGAAGGGAGCTTCGAAAGAAGCGCTTTCAGCCAAACCCGATCGAAGGCCTTCGCTATGTCCAAACTATCGGCCAGGGTCTCCCTCTCTACCTCCACCGATTTATGAGAAGCAGTTCACAATGGTTTCCATTATTTTGGAGAACAAGTTGGATAGGTCTGAGCGGTTGATTTTCGTTTATTTTTTAGAGATCTGGTGCACTAAAGCTGTCTTTTTTGAGTTCGGGACTACGCCTAGGGAGAAAGAGTTTTAGAAAAGACACGTTACGACCGGTGCCAACTATGGAGCACACGTCTTCAGCACAATGGAAGGAACTCCATCAGGCCCACTCGACTTGACGTCTAGGGAGAGTAGTGCTATGCGCACCGAGCGCTGTGTAAACCTTATTGTACCGACCTGAAGGCGAAATTATACTTATTTTTAGCAGCGCTGGTGAAGCACTTCTATTATAGCGCGATGCAATTTTACAGGAGCGACCACACCAGGCACCACAGATGATAGAATAAAGAGTTCCCTTCCCTGAAGTACCACATCAGCGACAAAATCACGTTGGGATCATCCGGCGTGAAGCATACCCTCCCTTGTCCTCAAGGGAAGGATGCAAAAAAAGATCGCATCCTGTCTCAATGGGCCGACCTATAGTGCCAGACACGGAGGCGATCTGCAGAACCGGATCAGACAATGGTCCAATGAGCCAAGAGGGGCGTCGACGGAGACCTGATATCCATCCGGATGAGAGGTCAGCAGAAGGTCCAACAGAGAAGGTGCAAGATCCTCCACATCCAAAATCCGCGTAGGCGAAGTAACCATTTGTGTCGGACCATATGCCAAGGCAAAGTCATAAACAGATCTTCCCGCATGATCGATTAAACGAGAACCAAGCCATTCAGCGTGGTGGCCGTTAAAATCACCAAGGATCACGATCTCTGTAGATGGGACCTGTTGTAGCACGGAGTCTGCAGCAATTTGGACGTGGTCGATGAGTTGGTCTGTGTCGGCATTATCTATAGAGGCGAGGATGATCGTCGCTGACCTTTAAAACTGCCGAGGCTTCGAGAACAGATTTCCTCTCTGACGTATACGCAAGCTCCAGCACGAGGCACAAAGGTGTTCTAATTTGTACTCCGGATAGGAGAGAAGTTTCGACCAGAGAGGACACCTGCGTCTCGGTTAGAAAGAGCAAGGTCGGCTTCGCCGTCTTCAAATGGTACCTAGTGGACTTTGTTAACGTTCGAATGAAATCCCCTGATGTTGCAGAAATTCACGGACAGCGTGGCAGGGGTCACCTTTATCTTATTGCTCTACTTGCCACGAGCAGTATTAATCTTGTGTGGAATTTCGCCTTCCCCCCTCCCCCCTAGGATACGCGAGGCACCCTGAGCACCCGCGCTAAGGAAGAGTAGGGTAGCTGGGCGTGGATGCTCAGCCAGGGATTCTCCAATACCAGGGGTGCTGGTACCCTCCTGGGATGGTTTCTTATTTAACTACACTACCATGTTAAGGGGGAGAGGGGTTAGGCCTCCGACCACCTGCACTTACCAGGCGAAGTAAACTTCTACTTCACGCTGGTCTGTAAGGTCGCGGTGCCTCCTTGGTTCGCTGGTCTACCCATTCATTACAGCTCTACTTAGTAGTAAGTAGCTTTGCTTTATTATGGACTGCAGTGCGCGACAAGGAGCTGTTGATGAAGTATTTTTGCACCTATAAAGTCCTCAACTCCTCGGTTATGTCGTAACTACTAATATGCCGATCTTGCTCCACTTTTTCAAAAATGGCATTGACTTTATCCGTATGAGGGCACCAGAGTGAGCTGCATATTTGGCATCAACATTCCCAGACTGAAAACGCTTGAACCAACTTTGTGTTACTCTTACTGACACTGCATTAGGTCCATAAACGTCAAAATTTTTTTTCGCGGCTTGAGTCGCATTTTTTACTTTTTCTACCGACTTCAAAAAGGAGGAGGTACTCAATTCGACTGTATGTTCTTTTTTTATGTGTGCTACCTCATAACTATTATCGGCGTGAACCGATTTCGATAATTCTTTTTTTATTTGAAAGCTGGTGCTTTTCACGTGGTTCCATATAAATTTGATCAAGGTCTGACTAATAGTTTTTGAGTTATTCTTAATAATTTATATTGAAGTCGGTTGTACAAAATTTTAAATTTTAAATTATTGTAATAAAACTTCATAATGTATCGAATTTCCTCGTTAGATTCACTCATTTTGGCGGACAGAAAAACAACTGAAAAATGGCGGGAAAGTGTTTTTTGCTTTTTATTTTTCTTTTTCTTAATGTCCTATATGTATTGATATTAAAACCAGCCAGATACAAACAGTACAACCAAAGAGATTTTTCTTCAATTTTATACAAACAAAATACGAACTAACTTTTTCCCCGACGTTATATGTTGCTGTTACTGGTTGTAACACTGGTAATGCTTTTTACACCAGCCTTGCTAATATTTCTCGGCAACATGTCATCGAGTGTCGTAACAAACTTGTGTCTGAAGTCGAGTCTCTAATAAGCAAAATCTCGGATTGGGGACGAGTAGTCCAGTTTAAATTTCGGAAGATACAGGTTTGCGCGTTTACCACTAACCCCTAAAATAACCCCTTTGTCGTATCTCTTCAATTTCAGGGCACTCCCCATGCTGCCTCGTCAGAAGCGTCGGAAGCCTCGGCATCGTCATATTGAATGACGTACAGTTTCGCGGTCACTTGGAAGGGAAGGCTAAATTAGCCTCTAAAATGCTTGGCGTGCTCAGCAAAGCGGGACAGTATTTCATACCGGCTCACCGTTTGCAACTTTACAAGGCGCAAGGTGACCCTCACACGGAGTACTGTTCTCATCTCTGTATCAGTATCGGCCTTACCGGTACTGGCTGGCGTTCTCCCTTCTGACCTGGAGGTTATCCGTGCTGGTAGGATGGGTATAGCACGTTTGACCGCGCCCAAAGAGGAGTTGAGCAGACGGAAGCGCGAAATTTGGACTGAGGTGATCGGTGTTTGGCAGGATCGATGGACGAATGAGTCAAAAGGATGCGAAGTGGCGTTGCGACTCAGGTATACCTGGGTCTCACCGGACTATCAAACTTCTCAGATTCTCACCGGACATGGATGCTTTCGGAAGAGACTGTGTGACATGCGACTGTGTGAAATTAGTATGTGTGAGTGTGGTACGAAAGAGGAGGATGTTCACCATGTTCTATGGGAATGTCCTCTGTATGACGACCTAAGAGCGAAAATGATGGATGGATTAGTTCGTACGGTTCAAGGACCGATCTACTACTCGAATCTCGTCAGCGATGGGGTGAACTACGGGCTGTTGCGCGAGTTTGCGCACAGGTGGCATGACCGTAGAATAAAACAAGACAGAATGCTGGAAGAAAGGCCTGAAGACGTAGGCGTAATAGTGCCGTCAGCCCCAGAAAGGGGAGAATGACAAACTGGGACAAGGAGTAGAATAAATAACTTGTAGAGAGTCAAGAAAGTGCACGCGGGAAAGAGCCCCGAGCAAGTACCGCGTGCATCTCTCGCGATTCGGCCCGTATAACCGCAAGGTTGGTGGGGCCATGGGAGGTGGTGGGTTGTTCTTATCTCTGGACCGGGGCATCCCAGTGCCAGCTCCTTTCACTTGAATTCATCCAGGGAAGAGTGGCTCGAATCTTCGACGACCGAGTTCTTTCTGATCGGCTCGATGATAGGTTATCAATAAATTATTATAGAGACATATATTCCACACATGCACAGCAATTACGGGTAGGTTTTTCACCTACCAGTAATTGCTTAATAAGGAATGATATAATATTAAAGGACAAAGTTAAGTTGTTATATAAGGAAAATAAATTAGTATTGCAACATATGATGGGATTACAAACTAGAACCTGCAACATACCTAGCCATATACTCTGACTAAGCCACGCGACCTATTAATGATTGGAATACTATAAATAATTACATTATGACTCGGTATAACCATGTTTGGCACGATCCTGACACACCTCTCTTCTTTACTTCTATCGATGAAAATCAATGCTAATTCTGTATTTAAAAAGTTGGTCGTCACGAGACGCCCGGTAGATGTGAAACATTATAGTTGTTGGTCGCAATTATAGTCAATGAAAACCAATACCACACCATCTGGATGCTTGGCGGTCCACTCTGACTGTGTGATTTAGTAGGAGTTTTCTTCCTCGCAAGACTTCTTTGTGAAATTATCTACCAACGGTGATTTTTCCGGACCGATACGACTTAGAGACCTTCAGGAATCGAGCTCACCTCTTTAAAACAGGCCAACAACGCACCTGCTATTTCCCTGGTGTAGCAGTTATTCACGGTTGATGGACGACACTTACTATCAGGAAAATTTGATTTAATGTGGGCGAAACCGCGGGTTGGAAAGCTAGTAAACTAAACTAAAAAATCTAGTAAATATATTCATGGGCTGGGCAGGCACAGACAGAACAGATCGATGGAGGGGCGCATATTCATAGTTAGCCTAGGGCTTTCGGAACTCTAAATCAGGCACCTGCTGCACTGTTTCGAATTTTTAAGGCTCTTATGATGTGGCTTAGGATCCCTATTGTACTTTCTACGTATTCAATGGCACCAACGACTACCTCTACAAAAATATGGTCTTTTACATTTATGGTAACCAAAAATCACATAAAATGATTCCATGTGTTCAAGGGTATATAATAAAATTATATAATATTTTGTAATTAAATAACATTGAAAAATAAACAATAAAAGACTGTAATAAAAATATACTAAAATATAATAAAAAACTATAATAAAAAAATATAATAAGGAATATAATAAAAAAAACTATAATAAAAAAGCCTAAAACTAATAACTTAAATTATCATACTATCCTATTCCCCGTGGTATCATGCCTAGAACGCTGGCTGCGTTTCCTCGCTAAATGTTTATACTTATCCTTTGAGCGAGAAAAGAACCAGCCCTCTTATCACCAGCAGCGCCGAACAGTCGCGGATAGAGGGAACTTTACCGCACGTGGATCCCACGGACCGATAGTCTCTACAGCAAATGTCACAAATATGTAGTCATCTCTCAGAGACTCATACTTGCGCCCCTTACGTATCTCAACTGCGTCTGATGCCGTCCCGGCTCTAAACGAGGTACTCCTAAGATGAGAGGCTACCAAAGTATCTACGCAAGTAGCATCCCACACTAGGGCTTTACCTCTCTCCCAAGGGACCATTTCATATCGTCGGGTCGTAATGCTGTTCACTTCCAGTGGGTCAGTATCAAGTAGCACAAACGAAGTAACCTGAGAGTGTGTAGTAACAATTCTATTTGGCGGACCGAAATTATTAATTATGCTTCAGCTAATGTTATACCTATTTTAACAAAAAATTGGTTTACACGATTCACTGAGGTAAGTGGATGCGGGGTGATGTTTAAACGACATGTATTTGGGGATTTGGGGTTTTAAATAGGTAATTTCATTTATATTTTGCCAAATTTTATCCCACTGTTTTTGTTGGTTAACTTCCAGTGGAACATTTTCGCCGGGACAGAGCATTTTCCATGTCCGCCTTGCCTCCGCAGCAAAGCGCACAGGTCTACTTTATTATTTAAAATTATGTTACATAAGTCACTGACACCATGCACGGAAATGAGGAAAGCAGGCAATGCAACGCTTGAAAGATTTCTCACCAATACCACCAAATTTTATAGTTAAAGTAGCTTGAGTCCAGGCTGTTGTATTTAAAGGTTAAATTTAGAATTTTTTCTATAGCTATTTTAAGATTATTATCAATGTCTTTTAAAATATCTGAACATTTCCAGACTGGACTCGAACGGAGTAAATATATAAATCTAGGTACTAGAAGACAATATTTTAAATTAGTAAGAGCAATGTGGGGTTTAAGATATACAATTTATTAACGCGATTTAAAACTGATCAAATCTTGTTTTAAAACAGGTTGTAATTCGTAACCTGATATAACAGTTCCATCACATTTACTTTTACAATTTTGATAAGAAGTAGTTTCGATGGCAATCGACTCTTCTAACACAGATATTCCCAACAAGTTAGTTATTTTTATATTTATATGTAGAAAAGGTTAAATTATTTATACCGGGTGTTTGTGAAACGCTCCCGAAAACGAAGACAGACGATAGCACTAAGGAAAAAAAAAACCTCTTTTCACAACGTTTTATTAACTTTATTCACGCTCCATCATGTTAGTACAGCTAAATCAAACGATAATTTCATTGAAAAAAATCATGAAAATACTTAAACATAAAACCAGCAGTGAAACTTAAAAGAAAATCAGCTGACAATAGGGTGGCCTGGTTCGGCGGGCGCCGAACTCTTATCTAGCTCGGTACGAAACAATGCATTAGGTATACTACTCACTCTACCCTTCCCTTTCACACACGCGCTGCCACTGCCCGGCCGACTCGTGTCGCCTCGTGCTGTGGAATTTACACATGTCAGCATTGCCAACACGTGGGGAATTCCCCAAATTGCGGGGAATTTAAAGTTGGTTGGGGATTTTATGGGGATTGGTATTATGCGGGAAAAAAGCAAGGATTTTGAAAATCGATAGCCAGGGCCAAGTCAAAATCTTTTTTCAAGAAATCTAAATACTTATCTTAACATTTTGTTAGGTTACTTATGAATATGGAATGACTCACTTTTTTAATTATCTTCATTGCACCACATTTAATTTACGCATTTATTTCGGCAACTTTTGTGTATAATTTAATGCTTTTCATTTCTTTATTTTTTAATTTTAAAGAAAAAAATGTTAGTTAAAAAGTAAATCTTATAAAATTAGTTGAAAATTGATTCATTTCTTAAAATAAAATTGAGGGGAATTTATGGGGAATCTGTTGAAGTTTTGTCCTTAAATTAGGGAATTTGACATGAATTTTCGGGGAATTTGAAACCGCACCGAAATTTAGTTTGCCGGCGACATAAGAATTAGAGGCGGCAATCACTATAAAACTTGCAAGTAATTTTTAATAATTTAGACGTTTTTAAATTCAAAATATTGGTCGGATTAAATACGGAAAGTCAATTAAATAAAGTAAAAGTATTATTTTTACATTAATTCTGATAGATTAATTAACTGTCGATCATAATTGCAATTGATTTTAACTATTAAATTATTCAGTACCATTTCATTTCTATTTTCTTATACAAAATCAAAGATAACGATGAAATAGTGTGAGTACTGAGTACCCAATTAGGTACGTTTATTAATTTCAATAATTTTTGTAGTAAAGAACTGCTTGTTGCGTCAGGGTACAATTGATTGTGTAATTGTATTAAAAATGACAACCATAACTTCTAAATTCCATATGAAGACTAGTCGTAGGGATAACTAACTTATAAATGAAATAAACGTTGGCGATGTCGTAACGGTTTAACGGTCTGTGGTAGTGCTCAGTGCTTCAAGGACACACACGCTGCTTCGTGTCGCCTCGCGCTGTGGAATTTACACATGCTTCAAGGACGGTGCATGCGCATTTGTTTTGGCGGGATTGATTAATAATTTTAGTTTTGAGACAGTTGCATGTTGACTATCACGAGCGACAGTTCAATCGTTTTGTTTATTAAATTATTGTCGTTATTACTTGTTATTTATTACTTAATTAAATATATTATTCTAGTTGTTACGTTTTGAGTTTTTGTTTCGTTTTTATAATGCCTAACGCGTACGTTTATAGTGCTCGTGAGTACGGCAACATGTTAATGTGCTGTGGAGAAGCTCACGGAATGCTTCGCGTGCATTATGAATTTACCAAGAGAAATTCCCGACCGCTCGACATCCAGCTGACTCTCGTCTGATAACAGCAGCATTTCAGCGAGTGTTGGAAAATCGGCCCATTGCTCTGGTAGCGGCAGGAGGTGGAAGTCAAGTGACTGTTCACTCAGAGGAGCGCATTTTAGATGTCGTTCGCCGGAATCCGAACCTAGGTACACGAAGTATCGCTAAATTGTTAAGACGTCGGGATGGAACAAGTGTGTCATACTGTACAGTTCACAAGGTGTTAAAGCGTAACCGAATGCGCCCATACAAAGTGTACAAAGTGCAAGCTTTAGTTCCCGGCGATCACGACCGCCGGCGAGTTTTCTGCCGTTGGTTATTAGACCAGCAACAACGTGTGCCTGGTTTCATTGAGCACGTCATCTGGACGAACGAATCGACATTTACCAGAAACGGCCTGTTAACCCGCACGCTGTTCGACAAACCGGGCACCAAACCCGATGGTCGGTTAACGTATGGGCAGGTTTATTTAAGGATCGCATACTAGGACCAGTGTTTTTGCGACAGCGACTTAACGGACAACGATACCTGAACTTCATAAATGAACAATTGGTTGACATTTTAGACGACCTATCGTTGGCTGAATATCGCCGCACATGGTTCCAGCATGATGGTGCCCCTCCACATGTCGTGAGGTTCGCCCGTGAGCACCTCACCGAGCTATTTGATGATCGCTGGATCGGCAGACTAGGACCACACGGTTGGCCACCTCGCTCACCGGATCTGACCCCGTTAGACTTCTTTCTGTGGGGGTATGTGAAAGAAAGGGTTTTTAATCGTGAGTGTGATAGTGCTGACGAAATGCGCCAAAGGATCGTGGATGTTTTTGACAAACTACGTGCGGACTGTGTCGGAGACCCCACAATGATGCCCCGCCTGCATGAGGAGACGCAACGCCGAGCCCAAATCTGACTCGAAATGAATGGGGCATAATTTGAGCCGCATCTCATAAGGCCACGGAGAATTTAGATCGGTAAGCTGTTTCATACCAATTTTTTTTAAATAACTTAGTACTGAACTGATCTGAATAGGTAAATAACTGAATACATCAGAATAATAAACATACCTACACGATGGATAAAAAAGCATGACTCTAACCTTGTTAACATTTCATTTAAGTAATTTTTTCATTATCGGGGAATCGAACCAGATATTTGGCTTATTTAACATGTGAATTCGAATTAAAATGGCTAGGTGGAGGCATGCACAGTGGCAAAATAGTAGGTTAAATAGATAAGTTAGGTATTTAGACAAGTGTTGTAAATTATTAGGTATTGTGGTACCATCGCTAGCTACGGGCCGCGCGAATTCGGCGTCCGCGCGTTCATTAACCCCCTCAGCTGATTTTAATTCCACTGCTGGTTTTATGTTTAAGTATTTTCATGATTTTTTTAATGAAATTATCGTTTCATTTAGCTATACTAACATGATAGAGCGTGAATAAAGCTAATAAAACGTTGTGAAAAGATGATTATTTTTTTCCTCGAGATCGACTTTCTTTCTGACCCATCATCAAAGGTATCGTTAGTACTATCGTCTGTCTTCGTTTTCGGGAGCGTTTCACAAACACCCGGTATACAGTATTAGCATTCTACTCTTGTACAAGTTGTTGTAGACTGGGCACTATAAAATAAATCAGAAATTATTTCTTTATACAAATTGGTAACTAAGCGCTCACAATTTATCATTTCGTTTTTGTTCGATAGTCGCAGTCGCAGTTCAGTAATTTCTCATTTTGTATACTGCCACATTGCTAACTTTTTAATCTTACAAGATATTGATATAATCGCATTCAGATTAATTTCCATTTTGAAATTTAAAAGCGAAATGTAGCCAAATGTAATCAAAAACATTACCACATCAAAACCGCATGTGATAAACACAGATGAAATCATATTACCATTTTTTAAACTTCCCACTTTAAAAATTAATAATTTTTAAAAGTAGGAAGTTTTAGATTTCGGTCCGATTTTGGGAATGCGAGTTTTCATCAGATCTCCACGTTTTGTGGTCTTCGGAAGCCGTCCCGACTATTTACCACTGGAGGTCCGGCCATGTGTGTGCGTGCATGCGTGCGTGCTAGCGTGCGATACGAAAATTGGTTGATCACTTAATGTTGAATCTTGGACAAAATGTAGTTTCGGTTTCTGATGTTACTTACTTGGCCGCTTTTTCCGTCCTGCGGTTTTTTTTAGTTTCAGTTTCTTCCTTATATTGACTTGCTGCAATATTCAGCTCCTCTTTTAAGTACTTAATTAATATTATTTTGCAAAATTTTTCAACTCTGTGAAAAAATACACAAATACTACTACTAACAAATACTTGTACTTGAATAAAGTAATAATAGTATGTATTTTTCATACCTATATTCTTTTATTATAATATATTTTATATCCTTGGCAAGTGTGTGCAAATTATCATCTATTTTCAGCACTATCAGTGCTACAGGTTTCGTTACATATTAATCAAAAGTAGGGTAAATGTGCCTAATATGAGATAGGTTCCTAAAATGACATAGTTGAGTATTTGAAAGTTCATTTACTTGTCGTGGGCGACAGTGGTATCGCTGATTGTTACTCTAACGTATAATTAAAGTCAATAAAGTAATCAAGTTGCGGGGGCATTAATAAAAAAAATCACATTTTCAAACTATGCCTCTTATAGGTATAAAACTTGGCCAGAATATTCTTTTTGGCATGTTAAAAACTTAGATTATTTACTCTCTAGATAGAGTAACGGCGGAGAGTAAATAATCTAAGGTTAAAAATTACCAAGAACGGATTTTACGAGTATATGAAATTCCACCCAAAAGGGACAGTGCGGGGCGTTAAAAATTAAAAAAAATTAAACTTTTAATCTATAACTCTGTAGGTTTGAAATTTGGCGAAAAAGTTCAACTGAGAACGATTTACACTCACGACGGGGATTGCGGGGCGCTATAATGAAAGTTAAAAAAAATATTAATATAAAAATCAATTGCTGTCCGTTAGTCTCGCAAAATCTCGAAAAGGCTGGACCGATTTTGATTAAATTTTTTATGTGTGTTTGAGTGGATTCCTGGATGATCTAAACGATTCACAATTGGACCCGATAGGTGGCGCTGTTGTCGAGATCCAGAAATCACCCGTGCGAAGCCGGGGCGGATCGCTAGTTTGGTATAAATGCGTGCGCCGGCGATCGTGAAATTAATTATTTCGGGAAAGCGAAGTGAACTCTACTTCGGAAAGCGACTACGTGCAGTCGATCCACGACATCTGCGATTATTAAAGACCTCCACGAAGAAGATTAGCGATTTTGTTGGTCGTGATTACTAATGGGCATTTTTACTCAACCCAACCCGCACGTGTCAATATTATTCCTTACACCCCATTTTTAATAGTTAACTGATAATCTTTATCGTACTTGCTTTTTTTTATAGGATCGGGTGACAAACGAGCAAACAATCCATCTGATTGTAAGTGGTTGCTGTCAAATCAAAATGCAGACACGTTGTCACCCGTGAGGACTAAGATGGAATGCCTCATTTCCAATATAAGTGGTCTCCGGTTCTCTACACTCACCATACGTAACACAGCAGTGTTAAGCTGCTATTTTACACTGGTTTACGCTGGTAACACTGGAGGTTTTACCAGCAGTCTGAGTAGGCTGGAGCCTAGGGCGGCAGATTTTAGGGGCGGCAAATTTGGGTCCAATTTTTTTTGTGTTTTACAGAAATTAAAAAGATTAATCTTTTTATCAAAGAACTAAATTCTTTGATAAAAAATAGAATGAGTGATGGGACAATGCGACAGTGAAGCTCAGTATAAAAAGAAGGCCAAAATGAAAAAAGAAGAACAAGGACAGATTATCCGTAAAGCGATAAAATCGACAGCTTTTTTAAAGTGGAAGTAGAAGCAGTGTTGAAAGACCAGGAACTTCAACAACATGCACTGCCACAATACAATCAGGAAAAGATGAAACAGATTCGAACTCTGCGGCTCAACAACAAAAGTCATCTGTTGAACAATCTACTTTAGAAAAAAAAACGGATATTTATGTTTTTGACGAAGAGGCGGTAAAGGAATCATCAATAAGTACAACATGCGTCTCAAAATCAGACGTTAAGTAATAACCAACCAGGGAGATTATCGCAAGGTATGGCTTCGATCAAAGCAAGTCTTGTGACTTCTCTAAAAGTGAAAAAATATATGCTGATCAGCGTCGTTTCTTGCCAGTAAGTATATTCCAAAGAAAAATAAAAAATAATGATGTAAATGACCGAAATTGGCTGGTTTATTCTGTAGTAAAAGATCTGTATATTACGGGCCCTGTTTGGCATTCAGTCCATCGGAGAATAAGACTCAGTTTGAGAATGAAGGATTTAATGACTTGTTAAATGAAAATGCAGAATACCGAGTAGCTCAGCAAAAAAACTCTGCGCGTCATAAATCTAGTATCCTTAGTTTGATAGTTAGAAGTGAGATTGATGGTCGACACGACTATTTACTGCATGTCCAGATTGATAAAGAAATTACTTTTTGGAGAAACGTTCTCAAGAAGTTCGTTGCTGTAGTGAAGCGACTGTGTTCAAGAGGCCTCACTTTCAGGGTAAAAAATGAAAAGTTCGGTGATCTGCACAACGAAAATTATTGTATAAGTTTGGAACTGTTAGCTGAATTCAATCCTGTATTAGCCAGTCATATTGAACGATTTGGGAATCAAGAATCTGGAAGCACTAATTACTTATCTAAAACCGTTTGCGATGAGTTTATTCTCTTGATGGGTCATAAACTCTTAAACAGATTGGAGACGAGATAAGAAGGGCGCAATATTTTTCCTTATCATCGATTCAATACCATCATCATGTGGATCAACTTACATTTTGGAACTTATGTTTTGAAAACAGACGAACCCTGTGAAAGATTGAAGTTTTTGCTCTCAGTGGGGCATAAAGCTGAAGAAGTGTTTTCTGCCATTATTTCGGAACTCAAAACACTGGTCATAAATATTGACAATCATATGAAGACTGTCGTGGACAATCATATGATAATTTCGCGAACATGTCTGGTGTGTACAATGGCTTACTAATGGCTAAAATTCAAAGCCAAGCACCTTTTGCTTTCTTCGTTCCTTGCTCTGCCCACTCTTTAAATTTAGTGGCAACTGCGGCTGCTGAATCTTGCACAGAAGCTTGTCGCTTCTTCATGTTGCTTCAAAAATCTACGTATTTTTTGTAAGTTCAACACAAACGCTGGCAAACATTATTGACTGAAATAGGAAAAGAGAAAACGCTAAAGAGAATAAATCTGACATGTTGGTCAGCTAGAGAGGACGCAGGTAGAAGTTTAAGAGATTCTTGGCATGAAGTTCTTAAAAGTTTGGAATCAATCAAGAATGATTGTACCAAAAAGCCTGCCTGTTTGTAACGCAAAATAAGGCGACGGGAATACTTTTGAATTTAGAAAAACTTGAAACATTGGTAATGATTGTTGTGTGGAATGTTTTTTGGAAAGAATAAACAAAGTGAGTGTATACATTCAGGTTTCTACCGTAGGTTTGATCACTCTCCTTGCAAGTTTTTCGTAGCTGAACGAGAAGATTTTAAGTATTTCGACAATTTCGGAATTAAGCGTAATGCTATAAAGCAGTATACAAAAGATGGAGGTAAAAAGACAACCGAAAAGGAAAAAAAATGATGAAACACCCGATAAAGAAATGAAAATAACTATGAGTGATACTTCCAGGGTTAACACATATCTCATCATCATTGATTGACTACTAATTAAAAAAACGGCAGGAGGTCTACAACAGGTTTAATGAAAAGTTTTAATTTCTGACCAATATGAGTGGATTGTCATCATCAACCCTTACGGGAAAAACCATTTTCTTGGAAGAAATGTATTAGAGACTGACTTAGTTCAAGAATGCCACTTTTCATTCCTTTTCAATGCCACCTTTCTTCTGAAAGAATTTTGAGGGAACCATATTCTGGATTACTGAAAAGTCTATCTTCGTTCTTGCGACAGAATTTGCAAAACGTTTATCCAAAATTTATAAAATTAATAGCAGTTCGCACAGCTCTACCTCTACACCAGCGACAGATTGTTCGGGTGAGGAGGCTTTTTTTGCTTAAATCGGGTGAAAAATTATCTAAGATTTACCTTAAGCCAAGAAAAACTAAACGCCTTAGCTCTTTTGTGCATAGAGTCAGAACTAATGAACAATATTTCATACCACGATATAATTGATGATTTTTCGAATAGGAAATCGCGCAAAAAGGTATTACTTGTTATTATGTTTTTTTTT
Source organism: Parnassius orleans (assembly GCA_029286625.1). NCBI lineage: Eukaryota > Metazoa > Arthropoda > Insecta > Lepidoptera > Papilionidae > Parnassius > Parnassius orleans. Next base: position 6,022,972 of record JAGSMP010000137.1, read on the forward strand.
AACTGTAAATAAGCGCAACAAAAATTATTTAATTGCGATTTTTACCGAATGTACATAATTCTATAAGTAGTATTAAGGCATGCCTTACCCCGCCTTATTAGTAGTATATGATTGAGACTATTAGATCAGAAATATAGCCAAAAACTATTTCTTGTGCAATCTTAACTAAATCATTGGATTGTAAAAATAATCTACGAACTGACACATCAATCGTCTAGTTCACAATCATACTAATTACGGGAAATAGGTGGAGTAATTAGGACGATTGTGCACAAATCATAAACCTACAATTCCATTGACAAAAAAAATATAATCAATATGATTGTGAACTAGGGTATCGAATTGTAGAGGTCGGTAGGGGCGGCAAAATTTCAATAGCCTACTGGCCGCATATGTGTAAATCCGCCACTGGCTGGTAAGTATATTAAAATTTAACAATACAATTTAATTAAAATCTGATTAAATTAAATCATCGTACCGTGTAAGAGCAATTTGTATTCAAGTACTTAAAATACGTATAGATATTAAATATATTCGTATTTTAAGGTGAATAAACTTTCGTCCATTGCTTCCAATGAGTCATTATCATAAAATTATAAGGTTTTAATTAACAATAGTTTGGCGCGAAGAAACGCTTACACCTTTTATTGTTCATTGCAAGTATGTACATTTGTTTATCTATAGGTACATATTTAAATAAAAATTGAAGTGCGTCTCTGTAATCTATACATATAATAAATCTGTAGAAAAGTCGTGTCTGTAATTCTAATATTTTCTGGAAAAAACAATTCCAGGGGACTAAATAAAGGCACTGAAGCCAAATAAGTGGTTTTTAGAATTTTTGTCTGTCTGTCTGTCTGTCTGTCTGTGTATTCCCGATTCATACAATATTTCTTCATATTGTATAAACTACTGGACATATTTCAATGAAATTTTGTGTGTAGGTAGTTAGGGACCCGGGGCAACTTATAGGCTACTTTTTATCCGATTGCGGAACTTCAAAAAACGAGGGTTAAGTATTTTGTATTTTCCTTCTTCAAGATATTAATTTCTATTTTATATTATTGATTATTGATGTGTTTTCTTTTAATAAATAACATATTTATAATTTATAAATAAATCCTAAAATTAGTTTTAGCCGTTCTACGCCGACAATCTTCACATTTCACTTTATCAAAACAGTACCATGTAACGTGAAATTCAAAAAGTAGTAACATTTTACCTCCAGTTAGTAATAAATAAAATAAAAATATATAACTTACATTTATATGTTTAAATAATTTAATTCGTAATTATTTGAAAATTCTAACGTTCATTTTTCAGTTCTTTCGTTATGTGATCTAAGTAGGAATTAATAAAGTTTATAGTAACTAATTACTACCACAGCGGTGACACTCTCTCATCGAGCATTTAACGGTTAAATGCTCGATGCACTCTCTGTACGTGAGAGTTCAAGCGCCGGTGACATTGAGCCGGAGCGTGTAACGCTAGGGTTGATACCGAACCGAAATGGAATATTATAGACTTGTGCCAAAGAAGATACATAGTAGGTATATGTTATATAATGTAAACTTATGTAGTTAGGTAGTGAAAGATACGATCAATTTTAAATCAACTTTTATTACATATTTTACTTTTATTACATACTCTACTTTACAGATGGGATTATTAAAATTTCCGTCAAAACAAAATATGCACGACAGTTAATGGTAATCTTAAGTAATTAACCAACACTTAGTATTTCAGTACGCAATAATCAGTATTACCTACTACCCTTTAAAATTACTTACTCTTATATATTTTGGCTTTTCGATTACTTTTATAATTTTATTATTATTTCTAATATATTAGAATTACAGACACGACTTTTCTACAGATTTATTATATGTATAGATGAAGAAATAGCAATGTTGTGTTTAGTTGTTAATATCGCCAAACGATCTCTATTCATTGATTTGGTCAAGTTATATCATGATATAGTCAAAAAACATTTTTAAATTTAATTAAATACCACCATTTCGTGCCATAATCGGCTACTTTATGATATTATTAATTCTAATTATATACATATATATTAATATGTATGTATGTATTTATCTTATCTATGTACTTATATACCATTCTATATTTCTATTTTATGGCTTTAATAAAAATAATGTTATTTTTGTCGCCAAACCACACACGTTTTTATTCTTTTCTTGCAATCCTGTCAATCCAAAGGTTGTCTGGAAGAGATCGCTCTTAGTGATAAGACCACCCATTGTACCACATATCTTTTCTAATTTTTGTTAATATTTATGTTATTTTTCGCGTACAATAAAGTGTTATCTATCTATCTATCTATCTAAGCTTCCTATGGATTTTTAAAAAATATTCGTACGGCTACGAATTTTTGCAATTGTTAGAAATAATAATAAAAATTATAAAAGTAATCGAAAAGCCAAAAATATATAAGAGTAAGTAATTTTAAAGGGTAGTAGGTAATACTGATTATTGCGTACTGAAATACTAAGTGTTGGTTAATTATTTAAGATTACCATTAACTGTCGTGCATATTTTGTTTTGACGGAAATTTTAATATACTTACCAGCCAGTGGCGGATTTACACATATGCGGCCAGTAGGCTATTGAAATTTTGCCGCCCCTACCGACCTCTACAATTCGATACCCTAGTTCACAATCATATTAATTATATATTTTTTTTGTCAATGGAATTGTAGGTTTATGATTTGTGCACAATCGTCCTAATTACTCCACCTATTTCCCGTAATTAGTATGATTGTGAACTAGACGATTGATGTGTCAGTTCGTAGATTATTTTTACAATCCAATGATTTAGTTAAGATTGCACAAGAAATAGTTTTTGGCTATATTTCTGATCTAATAGTCTCAATCATATACTACTAATAAGGCGGGGTAAGGCATGCCTTAATACTACTTATAAAATTATGTACATTCGGTAAAAAGCGCAATTAAATAATTTTTGTTGCGCTTATTTACAGTTAAAAAAAAACATAATAACAAGTAATACCTTTTTGCGCGATTTCCTATTCGAAAAATCATCAATTATATCGTGGTATGAAATATTGTTCATTAGTTCTGACTCTATGCACAAAAGAGCTAAGGCGTTTAGTTTTTCTTGGCTTAAGGTAAATCTTAGATAATTTTTCACCCGATTTAAGCAAAAAAAGCCTCCTCACCCGAACAATCTGTCGCTGGTGTAGAGGTAGAGCTGTGCGAACTGCTATTAATTTTATAAATTTTGGATAAACGTTTTGCAAATTCTGTCGCAAGAACGAAGATAGACTTTTCAGTAATCCAGAATATGGTTCCCTCAAAATTCTTTCAGAAGAAAGGTGGCATTGAAAAGGAATGAAAAGTGGCATTCTTGAACTAAGTCAGTCTCTAATACATTTCTTCCAAGAAAATGGTTTTTCCCGTAAGGGTTGATGATGACAATCCACTCATATTGGTCAGAAATTAAAACTTTCATTAAACCTGTTGTAGACCTCCTGCCGTTTTTAATTAGTAGTCAATCAATGATGATGAGATATGTGTTAACCCTGAAGTATCACTCATAGTTATTTTCATTTCTTTATCGGGTGTTTCATCATTTTTTTCCTTTCGGTTGTCTTTTACCTCCATCTTTTGTATACTGCTTTATAGCATTACGCTTAATTCCGAAATTGTCGAAATACTTAAAATCTTCTCGTTCAGCTACGAAAACTTGCATGGAGAGTGATCAAACCTACGGTAGAAACCTGAATGTATACACTCACTTTGTTAATTAAAACTTTCTTATTTCAGTTCCGTAATCGGAACTTCGAAAAAGAAGGTTAAGTATTTTCCTTACATTAGATGTTAATTTTCTATTATATCTTAGTTATAGGCGGTATGACTGGTGTTTTTCAAATAAATACCATATTTATAAATAAAGATTAAAATATAGTTATAGCCTTGGTAAAATAATTTGAAACTACACTGATTTATTATCAAAACAGCGCCATCTGTCATCAAATGGAAAAAGTAGTATATTTTGCCTTCAGTTACATAGTTATAAAGTAAATAATATAAATAACTTACAAAAATTTAAATAATTAGATTTTTAAAATTATTTAAAAATTCTAACGTTTAGTTTTTTAGTATTTTTGTTATTTTATTTTAAAAGTGTAATAATTTCAATAGATAAAAATGACGTATATCAAAAATATGAAAATTGATATGGTTTTTCTTAGAGTATTTATAATAGCTTGCTTATTCAACACTCTAAGAGATTTTTATATTGTTCGCTTCTATCGCTGATATTACTAGATAGTATAGTTTTGGCTTTCATTATTTCATCTAACAATAGCGCCATCTACTTACTTCTAAATAAACTAAAATGGTTAGTCATGATAAAATTAAATAATAGAGTGCTACTGAATATACGATGTAAATAATTGAAAATTCGTTCGTGGCATCGTTGGATGTGTAATTACTAGGTAGGTAGATGTGGTCAACAATCATGCAAAACCTTAGTTTCAGTTTTTATGAATTGTATTTAAACAAATACGAGGACCGTGTAGTTCGCTATGAGATTTCATCATGGCACGGGAGCAAAACGTGTACGATTCCCTCGAGGATGAATCTGTTGATTGATGTAACACGGATGTAAGCTGCTACTTTTTTACTTTTCATGGGGCAATATATGCAGTTTATATTTCATTTATATTTTCGGGTATGTTATTTTTGTGAGTTGCAAAGATGAGTAGAACTCATTATCGTCAGCCTATCAAAAGTCCACTAAAATTAACATAGGCCTCCCCCATAAATTGTCAAGTGGCTGGATATTTGCTATAGTTGCCACGCTTGGTAGGCGGGTTGGCCACCGCAGATATTATTATTTTGATCTGTTGTCAGGAAGATATTATGCTGCCCATCTCCTGTTTATTTTCCTATGTCGCCTCTTACGATGGAACGGTATGAGGTGGCAGATTCTCACTGTGAATAAAATTTATAGGAATAAAACAAATTTTAAGGATTTTTGCGTTTAATTTTAACATTTTAATTTCCGATGTTTTGGGCACTTTACAGCCCCCATGGTAACGGGAGGACTGAGGTGTTTGACCACCTGATGTCATAGTAAGAATATAATAGAATAGAATAGAATAGAATAGATGCAGTAGTATTAAAGTTGGTAAAAATTACTGCAGTAGTATGCTTGGGTTTGAATTTAATTTTATTAATTATGGGGTCCTTAGCAGATGGTAGCACTCAGCCATCTTCCCTATTTAATTATATAGTTTTGAATTTCAATAGCCTCTCGAATCATCATTGGTAGGAATCGGTGTTCTAATGCAAAGATTTGTTGTCTATCAGATCCGATATAATGGTTGGGACGATACTAAACATATCACTGACATATGACATGACATACTTTAGACTTCCCGGAGCGTCGGTGCTTCACATTAACGATATGTTCCTTTACGCGGGTGTTTATGGAACTTTCATCCAAAGATGCGTAAAAACCCCCTTGTAAAAAAAGTTAAAATTAAACGTGATAAAATCCGTGACATTAGTTTTATTCCATGTGTAGTATGTACATTATTATTGAACTGCATTTATGAAATTTTGAAGTCTACTCGAACGTAAAAAAAATATCTACATCTATTTTATGGTACTAATCTATGTTAAATAGGACCAATAAAATATTCTAAATAAAATTCTATATATAAATAAAATATTTCAAATAAACATTATACCGTAAATTTAAAAATAAAAAATAGAAGACCATGAAATTCATCATTATTTTGTTAAAACTAAATTGACTTTTAATTATGAATGAATGTAAAGAGTAAAATGTAAATAATAATAATACATTTTGATTCCAAGACAATTTACCTTTCTTATGGATACATCGGAAGACACCCCCGATATAAAAAATTGCAGGTGTTTCTAGACATACATATACATACATGCACGTGTTCCTGTAGTTATTATATCTGTGTCAAATACAAATCATCTACGTCTAATAGTCTTTTAGAATTCAAAAATATCTTTGACAGGCATAGAAACACAGACACCGAGGTGACTCTAAAAGTAATCGAATTTTGCTAAATTTGGCACGGAATAGCATTTAATTATGTTTCTAAATTCAAGTTCACGCGAGCGAAGCCATGGGTAAAATGCTAGTATTATATAAATTGAAAATTAAAAGAAAATTAAAAGAATAACTTGGGGCGAAAACTTGATTTCTTAGTAGTTTTAAAAAAATCGTGAAACCACTATTTTGCACATGGGTAATTAGCAGCCCTGTGCACAGTCGTAAGATGTATGTAAGCTGCTACTTTACTTTTTTACTTTGAATGAGACTTATAAAACAGTTTGTCATATATTAAGATAGCTTTCATATTTTCAGACATACCTACCTATTGAGATTTTTGTGACAGTCCCGGTTTCATAGCTGACATGAGTAAATGAACAGGCTCTTGCGAAAAAGTAGGTACTATAAATATCAAAAACAGCAAATTTTAAACGCATGTTTATTTTTATTTTAACTATGAGTAGAACTGCTTTGATAGAATCTTGAAAGTTATCCGGTAACCGAACCGATCCAAACGTAAATTTCATAGTACGTAAGCAACCCAAATTCGATCCGCAGCGACACCACTCAAATTTTAATTGCAACTTGAAGTTTCGATTTACCACGTTCTCGGTGGTGAAGGAAAATATCATGAGAAACCTGCATATTTGAGAAGTTAAAAAATATTTCGGAAATCATTTTAGGTATACTTAGAGTCATTCAGGGTAACTGCGCGCAGTGGGTAAGTGAGCGCAGTGTATCTCCCGAACGAGGAACGGGGAGGTTTTGTTTAGGTCGAAAAGTGACGCTAGAGTGCCCTGCTAGTCGCGACTTATCTCTGTGGCGGCGGTTGATGAATAACTTTTTTTTCATAAAAACAGTATATGATGTTTAAATTTGTAGTTTTTGTTTAATGGAAAACAGTGTATCGTCGACGTTATTGATTTCACAACGGTAAGTTGTATTTTCTTTGAATAATAATATGTTTACGCTACATTTATATAAAAAATTTATGTTATATTTGTTTTCAATTTATTTTATGAGCTTTCATTTGCAATTTGGTGTTCTGGGAAGTGTGCGCGGGTAAGTGTGCGCATGCGTACACTTGCCCGTTCGGTGTTATTTTCGTTCGTACATATGTTTTATCGAGAAGTAGGGTTTACTCTTTTATTTTATTTTTAGTGTATCATCACCATGCCGCGAAATTATATAAGAAAAAGACCTGAACTTGCATCGGTTACTAAAGAACAAATCTCTAGAGCTCAAGCACTCATTGAGCATGGAAAGAGCAAAAGAGCTGCTGCAAGTGCCATTGGTATTAGTGAGTCTTGTATTCGAAATCGACATCATCGTCTTGTAGAGGAAGAACAAAGTTTTCTATGGCCTCGACCTCTACAACAGTAGAATACTTTTGTCCTCTATGTAAGCAAAATATATAGAGCCAAATACTGAAGAATGGAGTCAGTGCATGTATTGCCAAGACTGGTGGCATGAGGCAATCCTCACTGCATATGAGAAAGGTGTTTTTGGTTATAGATAATTGTATTGATGATTCCTAAATTAATATTGTTTCTAATAAATTAGACAATCCCAACTAAAATATGTTGATCTCTAAATATTAATAATTAAAAATTTCTATAATTAAATTTTAATTGTAATCCAAATAAATGTTAAGTTTATTTGATTTTATGAGAAAGTTGTTATTTTATGCAAAGACTAATAACAAATAAAAATATTTTCTAAGTGGCATTACAATAAGAACCTTTATTCTTGAATATTGTGTATATTTTGATTAATCCAAGGAATGCGCCTACTTACCCCATATGTATATTTCATTCTACAGGTGCACAGTTACCCGCATCGTGGGTCAAGTGAGCGCATTTCGATTTTATGTAATGAAATGCTTACAGAAAAAAAACACCAAGTTTTCTATTATTGTTTTTATTTCAATTTAAAGGCTACTATATGGTTTATCTCAGAGCCGTCTTTTATATTCCTAACTCTTTTATTTTATGCGTAGTGAACTAATATTTACCAAAGTGCGCACACTTGACCCGAATGACTCTATGTGAAGTCGGTCAACCCGCGTTGGAGTCAACTAAATCAACTCTTTTTTGTCCTAAAACTCGCTGCGGCCTGTCCCCAGTAGTGGGATGTATGTAGGCTGCTACTTTTTTACTTTTAAAGGCCTATCCACTGCTGATCATAGGCCTCTCCCATTGTTTGTCAAATAGGCCGGATATTTGCAGTAGTAGCCACGCTTGGCAAGTGGGTTGGCAGCCGCAGCTTTTTATTACTACTGTGTTATCAGGAAGATGCTGCCACCTATCTCCTGTTTCATTTTCCCTTCTGTCGCCTCTTACGACACCTACGAGACGAAATGAGGTATTGATTTCTATTTCGCCGCCTCTACATTGTTAATATATTTCTACTCCCGTTCATCATTTCGATTCCCACCATAGATTACGAAATAAGTTGGATATTAGCCGTTGTTGGCACGCTTGGCAGGCGGGTTGCCAACTGCATCTTTTTATTATTTTGATCTGTAATCAGTAAGACGCTGCCGCCTATCTTCTCTATATTTCTACTCATTCAAATATATGAATATAGTTCCTCTCACACGTTCATGGTGAATAGAACTACATTTATGAAATTTTAAAATTAATTGGAGTAGTATTAATGATATTTCTAAATTGAAGCCAACACGAGCGAAGCCGCGGGTAAAAAGCTAGTATCGAAATAAATGCCTTCTATTCAGCTCGTTGGGTTATTTTCATGTTATTAAGACATGAAACGAAACAACGTGATAGAGCCATGCTGCAGCTGTATTATGGTTGTAGCGGGAATGGCTCGGCTCGACCGGGGTAGGACGACGCTCTCACAGAATACCAGCGTAAAATAGCAACTTAATGCTGCTGTGTTTTATATGGTGAGTGTAGAGAACCGGAGGCCCTTTTTACTGGAATCGAGGCATTCCATCTTGGTCCTCAGGGGTGACAGCGCATCTGCATTTCGACTCTTAATCGAGGATAAATGTAGATGTCTATGGGCCTCAGCATTCATTTACCATCAGGTGGACCGTGTGCTCGTTTGTCACCCTTTTCTATAAAAAAAAATCCACGTTTAAAAAATCTAATAAAATGTTTAAAGAATACAGAGTATAGATTGAAGAAAAAATTGCTATAATACAGCGTTTAAATGAAGAGGAGAAGATTTGTTTAACTCCGAAGCTCTGAAAGCCGTAAAAGCGCTTAAGGTGTTGTGCATACTAAAAAAGTATTATGTCTCGTCTTCACAATGCTGTACGTATCTCTTACTATCGAACAAAAATCAATCAAAGGCAAACTAAAATTGCAGACTTTTTAGGCAAGCATAATACATAATATTTTGTTTTTATTTATTTATTTATTTCGACCAACAAGGATCATAGGGTAATATTATTACATTCATTCAAGTTAATTCTAATACTAAAATTAATATATCAAATGCATAAGTATTCATAATAATATTGAAAATATAATAATTATTTAATATTAATAAAATAATATAAATCGATGTCAACGTAACTCACAACAGACTTAAAAATATATTAACAAAACCATAAACAAAACTTAATTAATGATATAATAATAATAATTAATCCTTTATTGCAGACCATAATTTGTTAAAAATACACAGAAAATGTCATAAAATCTATGTTAGTAAAAGTAGGTAATAAATTAAATAAACATTAGTTCACACCTGGGTTGCCTGTCCGAGGCAATGGGTACATAGACATGAACATACACCCAGTGCCTCCAAAAAGTACAATCGGGTTTCTCGCTAATTACGTTAAGAATGCTGTTGGCGCCCACGAACCCTGCGCATCAGTGACGCAGTTATTTTGCGAATAAGTGTTGAAAAATTATCTATGTGGGCGTCAACAAACATACCTGATGCACTACAGTAACGTGGTAGCCCCAGCAACAATCTAAAAGCGTTGTTAAATTGTATACGTAGGGTGTTGTTTGCCCGCCGCGTATATGTGACCCATAAGGAGCACGTATAGAGGGATTGGCAATAGGCCTTAAATAAAATAAGTTTTACCTCGGCTGTACAATGTGAGAACCGGCGGGCCAGCTTATTGCAGCGGACAGCCAGCGCCCTCCTTTCTCTTTCAATATCCTTATCATCTTTTAAATCTTCGGTAACCACATAGCCTAGGTACTTAAATTCAGTTACTCGTTTAATTGCAACACTCCCTAACGTTACAGGTGGTACGAAATTAGGTTTCTTCGTGCCCACCTTTAACACCATGAGCTCACTCCTCGCAACATTATATTTTAGACCGTGGGCTTCTGCATAAACCTCACATATGATCAAAAGCCGTCTGAGTGCACTGACTGACGGCCTCAGAAGCACCATGTCGTCTGCGTAACTGATGTTGTTCATGCAGAGTCCATCAATAGAGCAGCCGACACGTGCACTCCGAGTCTATGAATCAGTTCATTTATATATAGATTAAAAAGCGTAGGTGAGGTTAACCCCCTTTGCCTCACACCGCATTCCAACCTATACTCGTCCGACAGTGCATTAGACCACCTGACCTGATTAATTTGATGACCGTACCAATAGCTAAAAATGCTAATGTAAGAGACGGGTAGACCAGCCTTTCGCAATTTATCCCACAGAATGTCATACCTGACAAGATCGAAAGCCTTTGAAAGATTCAGGAAGGTCGCGTATACTGGCGTATTCCTTACAGTGTAATACCCCACAATGTGCTTCAGCGACAGTATTGCACACTCAGTGGATAGATTTGGTCTAAAACAAAATTGTGCATCGTTTAACTTAATATGTACTTTTAACTGTCTCTCAAGCACACTGTCAAGTATCTTAGCCGCAGTTATCTCTAATGAAATGGGCCGATAGTTGCACATATCCGAAATTACTCCAGTTTTGTTTTTCAAAATCGGAACCACGACCGTTCTCATTAGCTCTTCCGGCAAATAGGAGTGCCTAATGCATAGGGTGAAAAAAAGCGCCAGTAGTCTAGGTAAGTGCGGGGCAGCGTGCTGAAAGTGCTCGATGCTAAGGCAATCGTGACCAGGTGACTTTTCTTCAGTCATACCCTTTATCAAAACAGTGATGCCCCTAGCGATGATGCGATCGGGCACATAAGTTGGTGCACCAGTCTGGTGATGAACCTCAGCATCGACTTCAACAGGTGACTGTAAAGAAGACTGAACCCGGAACAAGATTGGCTATCTTCGCCGGCTCATTCACACTCCCAACGCTCACCGGGGTACCTGCTCTAGGACTCAACTGCTTAGTATGCTTCCAAAACCCACGAAAATCTTTATTCCTATGTTGATACGCTAGTTTATTCATCTTGATTTGGTCCTGATTATTTTGACAAAACTTAAGTTTTCGTTTAAATACTCTTTTATATTCCATCATTTCATTATAAAATACCCACCGCGCGGTTTTCCATGCCAGATCAAATTTAGGAATTATTGTCGAGCATCCCAGTGAGCATCACGCACGTGCCACAGTTCCACCCCAGTATAGGTCGACTACGCTTTTTGACTATCTCCCGGTCGCGATCACTGTCGTAACTGTACTTAGAGGCCTCACACTAAGTATTAATAATGGATATATATAATTTATCTATCACAGATCGATGTGCTAAAATATTACACATATTATCACAACACTAATTTAAATGAAATTAATTTTTACGGATTATATCGCGTTTAATTTTAACTTTTTAATTCCCGGCGTTTCGGGTGCTTTACAGCACCCATGGTCACGGGGGGGACTGAGGTGTTTGACATCCCGATGTCATAGTTAGCCCGGCTACCTTCAGTTTTTTAATATTAATTTTTGGTTCGATCTACGCAGAATGACCTTACAGTATCTTGAAGTCTTGCAGTGGTATACTTGGGTTTGGATTTAATTTTATTAATTATAGGATCCCAAGCAGATGACAGCACCCATCCATCTTCTCTATTGAAATTAGGATGTTTTTTAATTTCAATAACCTCGCGAATCATCCTTGGTAGGAATCGGTGTTCTTTTGCGAGGATTTGTGGTCTATCAAATCTAATGTAATGGCGGGGACGATCTTGAACATGTTCACAAACTGCAGACTTCCCGATACGTCGGTGCTTTAAGTCAGCTATATGCTGTAAAGCACCCGAAACGTCGGGAATTAAAAAGTTAAAATTAAACGCGATATAATCCGTAAAAATTAGTTTCATTTAATGTGTAGTCTTCGCGTAAATATAAGAAAACTACACTGATTTAGTTCATTTACAGTATTTGCTATATATGTAAATTTGGTTCAAATTACGCTCACCCCATTTTACTTTATTGATTATATATTCCTGAACCGACAGTGGCCTACGCCTAACCATTGTGAGATCACACTGCACCTCTAATGGAAAGTGGTCTGACCAATAAACGTCATTATGAATTTTAATTGTGACTCCATGCAGCCTGAGTTGTTAAACAGTGGTCAAGCTAACGACAACTACCATGTACATCACTCATAAAGGTATAAGAACGTGAGTCAATTCCTAGCTTCATAATATCGGCTGACAACCAATTTTGTTCTAGAAAGTTCAAAATTTTTACATTTCCTTACCAAACAGGGTGAGCATTAAAGTCTCCTACATAGTTTCAATATTCTCATTATCAACTATTGCAGATATTTCACTTAAACACTCAACAAATTCTACCAGATTGTCTTGCTTGTCCGTAGGCATATACACATTAAAAAATAACATAAGCCGATCTGAAACACATACTTTAATAGCTGTATAATAATACGCTCACTCATACACGGAACTACAGATACAGAGTAAAACACGTTGTTTCTCCACAGTAAGTCAACACCTCCATAAGGCCGTCCTCACAATATTCCTTTGCTTGTATCAACCGCAGACTTCCAGAAGAAACAAAAATCCTTATTTACTTGACCCAAGTCAGGAATCTCATGAGGCAGAAGCCATGTCTCCTGGAATGCAATTATGTCCGCCCTTTCACTCAAAGACTTTACAAAGTCTGCTGATATTTTAAAATATTTACAATCAAAGCTTATTAACTTGATTGTTGTGTTAACCCTAGCATCATTGTTCACCATGTTTTCTTAATAAAGATAGGTTGCTCGATTTACTTTCATTTAGATTACTCGGCTTATTGAACCTAATAAATCTGCGGAAAGATACTCCAGTGGGCCATAGATTTTCATCCATAAACACAGGTAATGTATCCTTTGGAATCATAAATTTGTAAGCTCCATAGTCCTTTTTGAATTTCATATTTACTTTCTCTGGTTGCACTTCAGTGTTAGTTTTACATTTAATATAATTCATTGTCTTAAATGTAAAACTCAACAGTCTCGCAGCTGTTATCTACGTTGTAAATATAAAACGGGATTATTATATTTGCTGCTTTAAATTTACAGTCTCCGTGCATATCAGCCTTCCCTTTTAAACCAATAAACTTGCTTTTTACGCGCTTGTTTCGCACTAAAGTCCAGTCGTCTTTTCCCAGTTCATCATGAATATCATGTATAGTAATCATGAATATAATGACTATCATTATAAGTAATCATGAATATCATGAATATTATTATTAATACATACATTTGCATTGTCTTGTCTGTCTACTTATATTTTCTTTTACAAGGTCACAGAATTCAGGGAGGCAGTTACTTGAGGAATGATTCACAAATACGCACATTAGAAAGACCAAGGTCCTCAGACCCACACACCACATCTGCACGCAAACAAGCGACATAGGCATGTGTACAGAACATACTACGATGCGCAGAGAACCCTTATGTGCTGAACATGACAAAAAACCCACCCACGTTTTCTGGAAAAAATATAAAAGGACGCTGCATAAAATATTACGAATACATACGAATATATACGAATCTTTGGAATGGAAGGGCAAACTGTGGATAGAAAACGTAAATTTTCCAAACAAATTAACAACTCTTGTTCGATTTGCTATGTTTTATTAGGTGAGGATTGTTTTAAAAATCTTTATTAGTCCTTTTTCATAAATACATCTCGTTTTTGGTGATATTGTATGCTTTGCTTTGAAGTAATGCCAATAAAGTTTATTTTTAAATGAAATTTTCTTTCTTTCATCACTCTTGACATACTCGTAGAAGTCCCTCAGAGAAACCACTCGGACTGTAACAACCGTAGAGGGCTGAAGAACCTGTTTGATAGTAAAAAATATAAAAACGTGTCTCTTGGCAGAAACACTGGCTTCGGACTGACTCAAAAAGAAACACGCGGCCTCAAAAAGTAACACATCGTGTTTCTAAAAGGATACACATAGCGTACCTACAACGTGTAAGAACTGATGTAAAAAAGGCGCCGTTTACCTCTTTTTCTAAATCATATTGAAAATCATATTGATAGCGCTGTTATTGTACTCTCGTATAAAATTATAGTGAGAAGAGAACTGGATCTTTTTAATCAAACAAACATTTAAAACATTGTAAGATTCTTGTGCAATTTCTAGATAAAGGTTAAGCCACTGTCAGAGATCTGTACAAATATGGTGTTTGTACGCGAATTAATATTTTGATGATCTGCGTAATATTTAGCTTATTGCCGGCGATTTGATAAAACTCGTTATCGTAGTGTGAGGGAGACACCAAAATTATAAAACCCTAATCTATTCTAAGATCGAAAATATACATAATATGGTTTATGGCATTACTACGATGTAAGCTACGATGTACGATAGACCTTAATACAGATGAACAGTTGTCAAATGACATAGAACCTCAAAACTGCATACATATTAGGTAAGTATGTCTCTTCTTAAAACTAGTTGATTGTAATCATGCCGATAATAATATATTGTTTGTTATAATAATAGATTCTACTGGTTAACGTATTTTCTTTTCATTTTCCTGTTCCATTGTTGATAGTTTTATCAACAGTATTTCAGTTATAATTATAAATAAAATGTTACTCAATTGCCACAGAATACATTTTATAAGCGGAGATTAAGTAGGTACCATGTGACTTAAAAAACAACAATATGAAAATAATATAGGTAGGCTATAGTTTGTGTGAAAAGATTCGGTTGATGTCTGTTGTTTTAGTTTTCTGTGTTCTTTTAATTAAGTGGTCATAAAAGATGAAGTAATTATAATTTTATAATAAAATAAAATATATTTACGTATATTTACCTTACTTAGTTTTGAACGTTGAGATCTTGTAACCTATGAGTTATTCACAATGATATACTAAAAAGGTTTTTTTGTATATCAATGGTTATTAAAGAAATATTTTAAACTTTTAGTTCTCTTTTCCAATATAAAAATCTCTTTTCGGGCAGTCTATCATAAAACGTTTTACAGATCCTGGAGCAATGGCGGGCGCCGTTTACAGCTGCCATAAAACCTCAGAGAAATTACAGCTCAGAAGCGACACCACGGCCTTTGACCATGTTAACCGAGGATGAGCTGGCCATGAAGGAAACAAGTAAAGCTTTTATCTTTTTTTTTAATTTTTCTTAAATAATCAACATTCCAACACGTAATTTTATTACAAAAAAAATATGATTTTTATCTCATTCTTAGCTTTTGAAGAATGTTTATAATTATAGATTTTTACTATAATATATTATAAACTAAAAATTTTGCTACTGTGTTTCGTATGGTGAGTGTCGAGACCCTGATACTATTTTGACTGGTAGCGAGGCATTACGTCTTAGTCCTAAGGATAGAGAACCGGAGACGCTTGTTACTTGAAACGAGGCATTTTAATCCTCAGGGGTGACAACGCATCAGCATTTTCAGTCTTAATAGAAGATAAAAGTAGATGTCTATGTGCCACGACTTCCCATCAGGTAGACTGTGTGCTCGCTTATCACATTTATTCTATAAAAAAACACAGCTCGTTCATTAAATAAAATTTATCAACGTCATCTTCTTATCTTTTAATAATATTGTTTTTTAATTACAAAAACGCTTTATAACGTCTAACTTGAACAATAATATTTTAAAATGATATATTATGTATAGTAAATTATTACTTGCGAAAGCTTGACTAGATGAAATGGCAAGAAAACCTGATGGCCTTCAATAGTCGTTATTATAATGATGACTGCCTCGTTGGTCTAGTGATCGTAAACGCGACTGATGATCTTGAGGTCCCGGGTTCGGATAACGGGTTGGGTCAAAATCAGTTATTGGGTTTTTCTGACAAGAAATTCTCAGTAGCAGCCCGGATTCAGGAAGTTGGCGGTGCGGTGTTTTACCCCCATACCTCAATAAGCACGTAAAGCCGTCGGTGCTGCGGCTGACCCCTCCCCCGCTCGCGGTGGATTGCCGTCCCATCAGACTTTGAGAGTGAGGGAATAGAGAGTGCACCCGTGCTTGCGCATAAACTCGGACACTATAATCCTATCCTGCGCAAATGGCTGAGACAATTTCTTTTTGTATTGAGAATGGGCTCATCCCCGTAACCAGGCGTAACTTAATGAAACTCATGTCGATTTATTCCTTATAACCAATAGATTACAATAGTCGGACCACACCACCGAAGCCTTCATTTTACATATTTTCATTTGAATACCGCTGACTGCGTATACATGTGGATGTTTATCCTTGTGCAAATTATGTATGTAAACGGCCACGATACATGAGAAAATCCTAGTGTGGAGGTAACGTTTTAAAAAAAAACATAATTGACATGATAAATAACAAACTATTTGTTTCATTTTATTTGATATTCGATTTATTTTATCTCAAATTTAGAAGCTATACCAACATTTGTTATATCGATCAACTGACATTTATATTATGTATCGAATGAAATAATATGTTTTTATATATAACTAATGTGATATACGGATCGAATAATGTTATTTTCTTTGATATAAATAGAAAAGAAGAGTCATCTAGGTAGGTATAACTTCCCAAAAAACACTAGGAATTTAGTAGTGAGTGCCTTGCTGCTTGCATATAGAAAGATGTGCATCATGCGTTGATGCCCCCTTAAATCAAATCAATTTTATTGTCATTGACAGGTTATTAACGCGTTATTACAAGGAAGAAACTCAGTGGCACTGCGAAGCTGCGAACCATTTGGTATACAATTTATATCATTTTATCTACATGTAAATATAAAAACAAACGGCATCTATTCAAGAAATGTAAGTTTCAGTATGAAGGTAGAATAAACATAATTATATGAAATAATAAGATTAATATTCATAAAAATGCCCTCGTAATATTCGCAAGTATAAAAATATAAAATGGATAAAAATCGTCTATTGTCTATATTTTTTATTTTAAAACTAATAAAACAATATTATAAACTTATTTAAGACTAGCTGATACCCGCGACTTCGTCCGCGTTGCTTGATATATTAACAAAGTTTTCGTATGTGCGGATGAAAAAACATCAAAAAGAAAAAAAATCTTCTTATACAATGTTATTCGTTGCTCCGTCTGTAGCTAAAATATATAAATTATCTGGGTTAGTAACGCGAGAGCAAGCGACGTACAGTTGACCGTGTGAAAAACCCCGTATAAAAATCGTTGTTTCTTAAAACTTTAATAACTTTATATTAAATGAAGATATCGCAATAATTCTCTTTTTTTCAGATAAGGGCCAAGTGTCTAAGAAATAAAACTTAGAAAACCTAATTGAAATCTATCCAGTAGTTTTTCCGTGATGCGCGCACAACTGCAAGCCTCTATCATTTTATTTATATAGGTATTTTAAGATTACTGGTGTGACTTTTCTGTTTCGAAATGCCGATCCCCTAAAACTGACGCCGCGCCGTGCCAACCGCCTTGTTACTGCGTGAAAGGATGATACGGACTTACGGACTTTTAGGCAGAAAATCAACCTAACATCTATTAACTATCGAATGCTACGAAGTATAGTGTTGTCAACTGTGCAGGAAATATTATAGTGCTGTAAGGTACACTGCCACAATCGTTTGATGTTATTATTCTTGAATAAAAAATTAGTAAAATCCACCTAATAATGTGAGATCGGTATTAATGTTTTTTTTTATTATCTGATCGATTAAGTTAAGGTCGTTATTTAAAAATTTAAAATTCATTTTGGTCATTTATCACGTACGATAAAACTTGTTTTATGGTGACCGAGCAAGTTTGCCAAATATATTATTTGTCAAACTTTTTCAAATAACGTAATAAATTGAACTTCAATTTATTAGATAAGAGCTATCGTTCAACAATTTATTTTGTTTTTATCACCATTTTATTATTATAAAATAATTGTTGGACATAAGTCTGCTGCGCTACCATTGGAACTTGTCATTTGTCAGGAAGAATTATTTTTAAAACTATGAATAGAGAAGTTGTGAAGCATAGAAGAATATAGTCGACAGTTAAGTTTTGACGCGTGATTCTCCAAAGTAGAAACCATTCGCGAGTCACCGGATTTCCGTGGCATTTTTCTCTGTCTACATTTAACTTTATAAAAAAGACTAGCTATCTGCCCCGGCTTCGCACGGTTGATTTCTGGATCTCGACAACAACGTCACCTACCGGGTCCAATTGTGAATGTAAACCATTCTCTAATCAAGTTAATCACACAAAATTTCGTTAAAATCGGTCGAGCCATTTAGGAGGAGGTCAATCACATACACACGGACAGAAGAACTATAAAAAATAAAGTGGTGATGTATTCTCTTAGCAGAAATATATAATGGTATGCACTTCCTAGTACCTATATGGAACATCGTTTATAACAGAGTACATTGTTGCTTAATTATACACTTAACAAAGTGTTAAGTGTTGTAATAAGCAAAGCCTGTGTTGTTGAAAGGTCCCAAAGCTGGAGAAAAATATCTTTATTTGTACAATGTTCTTCAAAGTACTTTAATCAGATTTTTTAATTAACCCCCGACGAAAACCGAGGAGTTTTATATGATTGTAGTGTGTGTCTGTGTATATGTATGTGTATTTGTATATCTGTGTATCTATGTGTCTGTGAACGGTGAAGCGATTTTGATTAAGTTTTTTTTGTTTGAAAGGTGCCTTAATCGAGTGTCCTAGCTATGTTTCAAGAAAATCTGTTCAGCCGTTTGAAGATCATCAGCTCTTTTTGTTTCGGGGTTTTGAATTTTTTGAATTTTAGTTATTTATTTACGTTAATTTTTTTTATAGAATAAGGGTGACAAACGAGCACAAAGTCCACCTGATGGTAAGTGGTTACTGTAGCCCATAGACATCTACATCTATCTTCGTTTGCGAATTTACTCGTAAATACAGATGCGTTGTCAGCCGTGAGGACTAAGATAGAATGCCTCTTTTCCAGTAAAAAGGGTCTCCGGTTCTCTCCACTCACCATACGAAACACAGCAGCATTAAGCTGCTATTTTACGCTGGTATTCTGTGAGAGCGTGGTCCTTCCCCGGTCGAGCCGACCCATTCGTGCTGCAACTATGCTATTAATATAGCTACAGCATGGCTCTACCACGTGAAATAATATTGCGAGACGGACTACATACACCGGCTGACTTTTATGCCGTTCATTTTTTACCGGAAAAAAAACATGGCTGTATAGGCGTATGAAGTTTATGTCTATGGTATAGTTATTTTTCTTAATGAAACTCTTTAATTTAAAAAAAACTCATAAAGCGATTAAAAATATTGAAATTTAAATCATTTAATTATTTCATTCAAAACACCATGCAATTAAAAGTCGATATTCTATTAGATATAGCAATAACACAATATTATAGCACACAGTCCACCTGATGCCAAGTGGATGCTGCGGCCCATAGACAATCTACATTTATCCACTACTAAGAATCAAAATGCAGATGCGTAGTCACCCCTGAGGCTTGCTTTTCATGTGGTTCTATATAAATTACTTGATTAATGTTTTTGGTTTATGTAATATTATAATTTCCTATACTAGATTGTATGTATTTTATTGGTATAGTATGTATTTTTATTTATATGTATATATACATTTGTATATATGTATGTATATGTGTATATGTGTGTATAAGTGTATATATGTATAAAGTAACATATTTATATTATATTATATTTTTGAATAATATGTGAAAATAAGTTAGTTTTTTCTGTTGCGCTCTACCCATAGCTCTCACCACACTACCAAAGGTTAGCTGGCAGAGAATGCCTTTTCGGCATTAAGTTCGCCTTTGTACCAAATGTTTGTTTGTTTGAGTGCAATAAAGAATTTTCTATCTATCTATCTATCTAAATTTAATCAAGGTCTGACCAATAGTTTTTGAGTTATTCTTAATAATTTATATTGAAATCGGTTGTACAAAATTTTTAATTTTAAATTATTAAAAGTACTCGTGACGCTATTAGCATTACTAATATTCCTATTAACCATCCAAGTATGCTTAAAATGCTTTTTTTTTTTTTTTTTTGCGGATGGAAAATCATCTAATGACGCCTTTCGCTGTGGGTGGAGCGGAAGGGAGTGTCAGACTTTTACTGACTAAAAACCATCCGTGTTCCTTCAGTGCCCTTACGTTCCGGAGCCGCGGTATCTCTTTCGAACAGCCCGCAGCCCCGGCAGGCGTCGGCCTTGCGGGCCCCTTCACGCTGCTGACAGCTCTTTGAGGCGCGTGGAACAAAACGCGCCGTCGACACGGCCTGTCGTCGTTAGACGGACGGACGGCGAGCTACCCATTGCTCGCCGTCCACAGGTCCGCGCCTACGGTGGTCAGGGGCCACGACGTAGCCCCCGACGCCCGGGCGTCTCCGCGGCGGCCGGGAAGGCTGTTGCTCTTTCCTTCTCCCGCTCCGCCACCTCCTTCGCTAGCATCACTGCTTCGCAGAAGGTGGTGACGGCATCCCATTCCGTCTCGCTCCGGACCATGGCTTCGACCAGGGCCGGACGCGAGAGGTCGCCGCCGCCTATCGCCGCTACGAGTACACGGCGGTGCTCCGCCCAAGATGCTTAAAATGCTTGTGGTTAGGTTCACGACAATAGTCGAATGGCAGTTTTAAACTCGCTCCCTTAGGCCTGCGACTGCCGGCGACATACATTCGGAAAACTACTGTACGTGTGTGATAGGTCCTTGATTTTATATGGATTTACTGCGTTCGTAATTCCAAATGTAGTTATGTGGGTGGTCTAAATCATTATACTGTCGCTTGCTTGGTTGTTTAATTTCACACATTTCCTTGCATACCATGTGGTATAATTTACGCTTCTATTTATATAATATACCAGCTTCTGCCCACAGCTTTGCCAGGGCCAGATAAAACTATCTTAGAAAAGTATCCTACGTGTCCATGACATGGCTTATCTGTGATTAAGTAACAAACATCCAAACAGTTATTAGATAATAGGTATTAGTATTGCCATTAATATTAATTTATTTACTCATCCGTGTAGTAAGTGTCATATTATGAGGCGACAGAGGGAAAACAACAAACCTGGAGATGCAACAGCATCTTCCTGAAAACAACTAGAAAATAAAAAACTGCGCTTGCCAACCCGCTAGCCAAGCGTAGCAACTATTTCAAAACCCCCCTTATGAGGCAATCTAAAAAGTCAAAAGTAAAGTTACAGCCTAAACTGGTACAGGCCTAAATGTCCGCCGCTCTTCCCCAATGTGCGTTGGCGGGCTTCTCATGTCTTCGAAATATTTTTTTTCTCAGACATGCTAATTTTCTCACGATGCTTTTCTTCGCCGCCAAGCACGTGGTAAGTCGGCAACTAAAGTTGCAATTAACAATTTCATTGGTACCGGTGGAGCCCAAACCCGGGACATAAATAAATTTTACTCTGTTCTGTGTTTAAACTTTAATCTGGGATGCTTGCGGAACTTAACAGGCTGTAATTAATAAAAAAAATATTATGTTTTACTTTTCAAAACAAGGAACATATTTACGAGTCACTA
This sequence comes from Parnassius orleans, assembly GCA_029286625.1. NCBI lineage: Eukaryota > Metazoa > Arthropoda > Insecta > Lepidoptera > Papilionidae > Parnassius > Parnassius orleans. Next base: position 6,044,930 of record JAGSMP010000137.1, read on the forward strand.
TTTTAATTAATGTATATATTACTGTTTAGATATAATATACGTTTGGTAAATACCTATCACGACATGAAGGTTGCTGTATAGTATATTATCGTGTATACTTAATACTTATTTATCAACGGCTTCGTGCTGTGTGTGCAAATAGATAATATATGACAGTAAAACCAGTCTTTGTTTCTCAGTAATTTGACTAAACAATTACTGAACAGAAAACAAAAAACAAGTTTTTCGTTGTAATGTACGCGACGATGCCCTCATGACCGACCGCCGTCCCTGCGACTACGGGGATGATTTCCAAATACTAAAGGATAAAAGCTGTGCTCACTCTAAAGTCTAGACTTAAATTTTGACATTGTAAAATTTCAAAAAAGTATACAAACGAGCGGTACAAGAATATCCACTATCCTTTGATCGTCGTAAGAAGCGACAGAGGGAAACAAAGCGGACGATGAGCAGTAGCGTCTTCCTAATAACAATTAAAAATGCTAAGCTGCGAACGCCAACCCAGCTGCCATGCGTGGCAACTATTTCAAATATTCCCTCAATGAGGCAATCTATGGGGGGGCCTATGTTCAGCAGTGGACTTTTCATAGGCTGTAACAGTAATGGTAGAGTTTCAGTTTAAGCTCTAGATTTTCTCCAAATACCGCCCTTACTGTAAAAGTCATTGACGAGCATGCAGCGGTGCTTCGGGAGTTTCAGTATACAAGGCATATTCAATTTGATGCAACTGACATATTTCAGGGATACCCTCAGATTAACTCACATGTATCGTGTAGAAGAATGTATAGAAACAGAAACATAAACTTTTTTATTAAATATAGATTATAAATAATACTTATTGAAAGTCACTCTTTTGTTTAATTTACCACTGGTTCGGAAAAAAACCCTCTGTTCTCTGAAGAACCAGCAAGAATAACCCTTTGGATACAAACTTAGTTTAATAAAGTTTTTGAACTTTGAGTAGGTCAAATTCTGTATATTTGTGGTATTTTGTTGTAAAAACGTACTGTACATAGGCCCAAAAATGAATTACTGACTCGGTAGAGTCGAATAACTGGTACTACTAGCTTGTGTCTGTTCCTAATATTTACAGAATGAATATCATTTAATTTTGTAAAACTACTTTTATTTTTGTGTACGTACATTACATTTTTATACATGTATTGAGAGGCCAAAGTTAAAATAATATACGAACAAAACACCTGACCGGAACAATTAATTAAAGACCTTAAAAATACTTGCTCAATGCTTGAATTGAAATCGCCATAAGCATAACTATAGCCAAACGCTTAGCTTCTGCACTGAGGAGCCGTTTAAAAGTATCATTTATGCATGGTAGAGCCACGCTGGAGCTATATTATGGTTGTAGGGCAAATGGGTCGGCTCGACCGGAGAAACACCACGCTTTCACAGAAAACAAGCGTAAATGAGCGTTTCGTATGGTGAGTGGAGAGAACCGGAATTATTTTACTGGAAACGCGGCATTCCAGCTCAGTTCTCAAGGGTGACAACGCATCTGCTTTTTGCTTCTTAATCGAGGAATGATATAGATGTCTATGGACCACAGCGTCCAGTTACCATCAGGTGCTTTGTGTGCTAGTTTGTCACCCTTATTCATTCTTTCCTTTAAAAAACGGCATGCGTGTTAAATAATGTAAGAAACAAGCGCATGCCCTATATTTGAGTTTCTTATCTTTGTTATTCGTATCACACAAGTTGAAGTTTTCTAGATAACTTTAGGTTTCAATGTCACGAACGAAACTTAGCAACCGTTGATAAAGCACAACGAATGTGTGGGTGGCTGTTTTACATTGATAATATGCGTAAAATAACAAAGATAAAAACATTAAACGTATTTAAATGTACTTAGCGGTTTATTTGTATGATACGCGGCAAGATAAACTGAAAACGATAGTCAACAGACGGAAAAACTTTGAGACTTTCATAGTAGTACCTATCTTCTTAATCAGTCTTTAAAATCGACTAGATAAGGGTCTTCTCAAGAATGAGCTAAGGATTTGGATGAAATTGTAAAATTGGAGTCTGAAGTATAAATTAAAAGGTTTCGAAGTACCATTTGAAAAACGTATAAATTATAATTTTTTGTTATATTATTTTTAGTTATTTTCTTTCGTTTTCGTGCTGCAACCATAATAACTACAGCAAGTATAGCCTTGCTCCCACTGGTATGTTCGCTCAACAACAGAAATGTTTCTTCTCTTTTCATCTATCAACGGGAGTACTAAACTTAATATGTATGTATATAATTTCATCATATTCAATAAATCGTTTATCTTTGACTATATTCACATAAACAGAGCGATAACTACAATTATTTGTAAACGTTATATTTGTACCGTTGAATACATATTTAGGAAAGGAATGAAACGTAATAAATAAGTAGTATATTAATCATTTTTTTTTAATAGAATAAGGGTGACAAACGAGCACACAGTCCACCTGATGGTAAGTGGTTGCTGTGGCACATAGACATCTACATCTATCTTCGTTTGCGAATTTAAATGCAGATGCGTTGTCAGCCGTGAGGACTAAGATAGAATGCCTCTTTTCCAGTAAAAAGGGTCTCCGGTTCTCTACACTCACCATACGAAACACAGCAGCATTAAGCTGCTATTTTACGCTGGTATTCTGTGAGAGCGTGGTCTTTCCCCGGTCGAGCCGACCCATTCGTGCTACAACTATACTATGAATATAGCTGCAGCATGGGTCTACCACGTAAATTAGTTATTTTCATATTGCGAGTTATAAATTTTATGCAAATAATCTATACCTACTCTATACAAATAAATAAAAATGAAGTGTCTGTTTGTATTGCCCAAATAACAGCTTTTTACTACATTCATATGAAAGTATATACGGTACTTATAACAAAAGCACAATTAAAAAAAAATCTTTCTGTCCGTCTGTCTGTTTGTTCCGGCTAATCTCTAAAACGGCTGGAACGATTTTGACGGGACTTTCACTAGCAGATAGCACATGTTAAAGGAGTAACTTAGGCTACTTTTATTTTAGTAAAACAATTAGGGTTCCGCGCAAAAAATTTAAAACCCTAAATTTCACGCGGGCAGTCGCGGAGAACAGCTAGTTTAAAAATAAGTCTGATTATATTTTTCACGAAAGAGTAACAAATAATCACTACGATGCGTTGTCACATCTCAAAGCAAAGATAAAAAATGCCTCTTTTACATATATAATCTATACTTCTACATATACAGTTAAATAAAATTGAAGTGTCTGTCTGTAATATTGCAATAACTGGCTTTTTTAAGTTCAAAGGGTTATTTGCATGTTATTAAGTCATAAACGAGCATTTTTAAAATGTTTGTTTGTCTGTCTGTCCGGGGTTATCTTTGGAGTGGCTGAAATGATTGTGATGAAACTTATCGAACATATAGTGAATCTAGGCTATGTTATTCAAAAATTTTGAAATATTTTCTTTTAAATATAAACAAAAAATTGACAAAATATAATGTGGTCTTTGATGATTATCGTGTGGTAGTGGTAGAGTGGTAGAGCCACGCTGCAGCTATATTATGGTTGTAGCACGAATGGGTCAGCTCGACCGGGGAAGGACCACGCTCTCACAGAATAATAGCGTAAAATAGCAGCTTAATGCTACTGTGTTTCGTATGTTGAGTGTAGAGAACCGGAGACTCCTTTTACTGGAAAACGAGGCTAACCATCTTAGTCCTCAGGGATGACAATGAATCTGCATTTTGATTCCTAATCGAGAATAGATGTGGATGTCTATGGGCCACAGCATCCACTTACCATCAGATTTCTCTACTCATGTGTCCCGGGTTCGAACCCCGGGTCGGTTCAAAATCAGTTATTGGGTTTTTCTGACAAGAAATTCTCAGTAGCAGCCCGGAGTCAGGAAGTTGGCGGTGTCTCACCCCCGCGCCTCGGAAAGCACGTAAAGCCGTTGGTCCTGCGCCTGATCTCTCTCCGGTCCTGTCGGTTTACCGTCTCATCGGACTATGACAGTGAGGGAATAGAGAGTGCACCTGTGCTTGCGCATAAACTTATGCACTATAATCCTGTAATGCGCCGATGGCTAGTCTCCATTGAGGCTGGCCGCCGTGACCGAAATTCGGTCTGGAGGATATTTTTATTATTATTTGTATTATTATACCCGACGTTTCGCGTGCGTATAATATCTGCTCACCCCTCCCTGACTCCCTATCACCAGTCTTTATTAGGTTTAGGGTCCTTGAATGGATAAGTCGATCGCCAGACTCCCGTTAAGTTTATCTGTGTGCTGGTGAGACTGGCATTTGGAGAAACATTTATCTACATTTTGGCTTCCCCCTCCCTGATTTCCTATCACAAGTCTTTGTGAGGTTCAGCGGTTTTGGATGGATATTTCGACCATAAGTAAGTCCATAGGTCGATTGCCAGACCTCTGTCCGTTTATCTGTGAGTATGGAGAGTAGAGGTAAGGAGGACTATATCTGTGTATGAAAAAGTGTCCGTCGAAATGCGTTAATAAGGGTGGCGCTTCAATAGCAGCAGGGTAAATTTTAAAAACAGAAAAATTTATATGGCCTATTTTAAAAAAGTTTTACAGTTCACATTAAAAAATTACTAAACTTATTTGAAGTACACAAAAACGCTGTGATTTAGGTTAAATATAACCTAAATCACAGCAGTTGTTTTAGGTTATATTTAAAAAATATGTTTGGTGTTTGGACTACGTGAATAGTTGAAGTTTCGTATATACTGTACTGTAATTAACTTACTCTAGTCACCAAAATATAAAAAAAATTAACTCGGCGCACTTCAATCCATCTACAACTGCTACATTCACACCATACCCTGTATCTACGCTAGCGCCATTCTGGGAGGTATTTGAACTGTTATTTACAGCTTACAGCTGGACACTTCTTGTCCCCCATATGAGATAGTCCTCCATATGTGATAGTAAGACTGGCATTTCAAAAAAAAATACATTTCATCCTAAGATAAATGCGTTTTGTGTTTTACTAAAGACCTTTTTTTCTTCCAGTTAGGAAACTAGCCACTGAACAAATCGCGCCTCTAGTGAAGAAAATGGAAGACGAGCATAAAATCGACGACAGCATTAGACAGATGCTGTTCGATAATGGAGTACGTATCTAATATAACAATATACTACTACCCCCGAAGGAGGGTGAATGTTTTTCGATTGTACATTTGTACATACATATGTCTATTTCTTTGGAATGCTCTATAGATTAAACGGCTTGACGGATTTTAGCATAGGGGGTGTCGTTAGATTGTTCTTAATTGTGGAAGTGACATAGAGTATAAAATTTTTTCGCTTTTCCGTAAACTACATTGTAGAGCCATACTGCAGCTATATTGGTAGTATAGTTGTACTACTAATATAGCTGCAGTCCACGCTCTCACAGAATACCAGCGTAAAATAGCAGCTTAACGCTGCTGTTTCGCATGATAAGTGTAGAGAAGCGGAGACCCCTTTTACTGGAAACGAGACATCGCATCTTAGTCCTCACGGGTGACAACGCATCTGCATTTTCATTCGTAATCGAGAATAGATATAGATGTCTATGTGTCACAGCAACCACTTACCATCAGGTGGACTGTGTGCTCGTTTAACACCTCTGATCTATTAAAAAAAATTTTACGCAGTTGGGTTTATTTAATTACTGTTTAACCATTGGGCTTGTTAATAAAACTGAAGTGACAAACTAATTTACCAGTTACCACTAGGTGGCTTCTGCAGCCCATGTACACCTGCAACAAATTTCAAAGAAATAAGGCTACATATGCGTTGTCACCTCTATGGACTAAGATGGAATGCCTCTTCCGTCGTAAGGAAACCTGCAATTCTGAGGAATAAAATATTTCCAGGACATGTGAAATCCGTCAGCACACTGGACCAGCGCAGTGGAGAAATTGCTTCATAACCCTCTCTGAAAGGAGAGGAGGCCTGTGCCCAGCAGTGAAATATGAATAGGCTTTTTTTTATAGGAGAGGGGGCAAACGAGCATGCGGCTCACCTGATGGTAAGTGACTACCGCCGCCTATGAACAACTGCAACACCAGGGGAACCAGAGGATTTGCAGATGCGTTGCCGGCCTTTTAAAAAGGAGTAGGCTCTTTTCTTGAAGGCTGTAACTTTACTTTTACTTACGTGCAGGGGAGGTTTGCATTTGGGGACAAACTTTGCCCATCCCTCTTACTCAGTTTTTTATTCCATCCATTACAGCCTATAACAATCCACTGCTAAACATAGGCCTCGCCCATAGATTGCCTCATAGGGAGGATTTTGCCATAGTTGCCACGCTTGGCATACGGGTTGGCAACCGCAGTTTTTTTTCAGTTGTTATCGAGAAGATGCTGCTGCCCACCTCTGTTTACCTCCTCACTCCTTCTGTTTTAGTTATTCTCTGTCGCCTCTTACGACACCCACGAGACGATATGGGGTAGTGGATATTTTTTATGACTTTATATTTATTTTTATTAAATTAATAACAAATGATTTTTTATTATCCATTTTTACAAAATCATTCCCTAATCCATAAACTTCGTCCACAGCTAATGGGTATAGAAACACCGGCTGAATACAGCGGCTCCGGCTGCGGTTTCCTCACTATGATGCTCGTGGTGGAAGAGTTGTCCAGGGTCGACCCTGCGGTGGCCGCGTATGTGGACATACACAACACCCTGGTCAACTCGCTATTCATGAAACTTGGCACGGAGGAGCAGAAAAAAAAGTACTTGACTAAACTTTGCACCGAATACGTAAGTATGCGACATGTTTCGGTTTCTATCAGAGCCTTAAATACCCTTTTTCTTATGGGGACTAGTGGGCAAGGACGGGTTATGTCAGTTTTTCACGGACTAAAACTCCATGGTGTTCCTCCATCGCTGTATATTAGCAGGACCATGGGAACGCTTTCGCACACATCCGCGGCCCCTCCTCGGGAGAGGATAACTCCTCCCTCTCTTTATCTCCTCACGCAAGGCGCGCTTTCCTATATGGCCTGGTAATGGATCAACACCTGTGTAGCGCTGAGTGCGTTACGAGGAAGCCATAGGGCCAGGAAAATCGAGCACTTGGATTTTTGTTTATAGCTTTTTTTAAAGCTTGCAATAAACCTAAAGTAACTTAAATATTTTTCAGTGACTGCCCTAGAAGGATAGTAACGTTTTATGCTTGTATTTACGTTCTATTATAATAGCTATGTAAGAAATCTGTGCGTTAGGTGTGTATTACTCTCGATACGTCAAGGTCAAGCAATTTTGTGGTCTTAAAAACCTCTATCATAATGATATTGCACTTATACGATAATATGAGTAGCCGTATATCAAGAAAACACTCTAATTAATCCATCTTATATTTTCTAAAAAATCATTATATATTGCTACTTTGATAAAAACGGTTTGAAAAAAATTTTACGTGGACGTCCGGATGTTGATTTTGTATGTGGTCACGATAACTCCCGAAAAAATTGACGTATCGAGACCGGGTTTTTTTAATTAACTTCAGAATTACACTATTACGCGTCGTTTGTTAATAAAATGATTTTCAAGTTTTATAAATTTTATTGCTATTAAAATTTTAAAAGCACTTTCATTTTTATCTTTAGCCTTTTATAGACAAAGTACAGCCTATATCGATTTTATACTTTGTGTAATCGATTTATTTTGGTAATTTTTTTAATCAATACTAAATGAAACGCTCATGAGGCGTGCACTTTTGGATTTTCCAAACTAAAAGTACTAAGGTAAAAAAATATATACATATTACCACTAATACGATAAACAACAAAATAACCATTTATAAAGAGTTCGTTGAAAAATTTGTCGCATAAATAACAACGCTGTTATTTATCTACATCAGTGAGATCGGTTACAGGACAAAAGTACGTACGATGTCAAGAACCCCGAGCAAGTCCGCTTTAGCGTGTGAATGGTTTAATGCGGCTTATCTTTTTAATTTATACATCCATTAGCGGCTCAACCTGACTTCGCGATGTTTATTTTTTTTCGTATTAATTTGTCAGTGCCTGACTACAATCCCAGCTGGTATCGCACTGGTAACGCCTTAAAAGCCTATTCACGCTGGCCTTGAAGACAGACATTGTTATCCTACATAAAGACAGGTGTTGGCAAATTATTCCATTTCTTTCCTGTATGCATTACAAAAGACGGAGCAAACTGTTTAGTTCTAATGTGTGAAAATTGGACAACAAAGCAGATAGGGTAAAACACCCAGCCTTTTAGTGAGGACTAAAATTTGATTCGACTGTATTTTAAATATTAAACATTATGAATAAAAACAATCATTATTCCCAGTAAGGTTGTTTATTAAATTTACTAAATAAATTAACAAAACATTATATTTATAGTAGAATTATATAAAAATCAACATTAAATAAATTATGGCACTTTTCACCAGCAGTCAGCCTCATTTTTCCACAAGTCAGCTATGTCTTACCCTGTAGTCAGCCTCTCACTTATTCTTGCATATTTGGCATAGAAATTCTTTATTATGTATATTTCCAAATATCATCATCATCATCATCATTACAGCCCTTCACAAGTCCACTGCTGAACATAGGCCTCCCCCAAGCAATGCCACAAAGCACGGTCCCGAGCCACCTGCATCCATTGACTTCCTGCATGTCTTACCAAGTCCTCACTCCATCTAGTGAGGGGACGCCCTACACTTCGCCTGCCGGTACGAGGCTGCCACTCGAGAACCTTTCTTCCCCATCGATTGTCGGTTCTTCGAGCTATATGGCCGGCCCATTGCCACTTCAGCTTACTAATCCTTTGGGCTATGTCGGTTACTCTGGTTCTACTGCGGATATCCTCGTTTTTCAGTCTATCACACAGAAAAACGCTGAGCATAGCCCTCTCCATAGCGCGCTGAGCGACTTTGAGCTTCCTCATACGGTCAGCAATGAAGGACCACGTCTCAGATCCATAGGTCATCACTGGCAACACGCACTGGTTGTACAATCTAATTTTGAGGTATTGAAGTATGTCTGACGAGAAGATGTGTCGTAATCTCCCGAACGCTGCCCAGCAGAGTTGAATCCGTCGATTGACATCTCGGTCGAAGTTGGACTTCGATTTGCCGACGATATAGTCCTTATGGCAGAATCGCTGGAGGACCTAAGCACTATGCTCAATGACCTCAATAGTGTCTCCCAACGGATAGGTCTCAAGATGAACATGGACAAAACAAAAATCATGTTTAATGTCCATGTCACACCTATGACGGTAGTTGTTGGGAGCACTAAGCTCGAAGTTGTTGACGAATATGTTTACCTGGGACATATAGTCAAACTAGGTAAGTCCAATTTTCATAAATGTCCCCAACGAATTCAGTACATTTCAAATGAACCATGCAAGGCAATTGCCACATCCAATATTCTTTAAGTCAATAATTTCTGTGTCGCTAGTCAATTCCTCTTCACAGTTTTAGCATCTTACTTTGTTTATTGTGCATAGAGTATTTTTCTTCCTCCTTTTGCTATTTTTGGAATTCAACCGCTTTTCCGCTTTCCTTTTTTGTAATTCTTCTTTATTTTTTTGGTTTTCTTCTTCTTTCTTTGTTTTAGCTTCAAATCTCTTAATTTTTTTAAACAATATAACATTCTTTTTCTGTTGCATCACTTCTTCTTTTTGTTTCTGAAATTGGCTCCACTCGTTGGAAGAAATAGCTCCTTTTCATCCCATTTCTAATCGCCGCCGCAGCTTGTGTTAATTGCTCTTCTTTGTATTGATGGATGGATTTTTGACATGATAGAATTCTAAAACAAATGATTTTCATGCTAAAATAACCGTGCATAGATTTAACCCTTATTAAAAAGGCTTTAAGGTACTATTTTGTGCAACAGGACTAACGGCTGACTACTTGATTTGTAGACCCATTGGTCGGCCCCTGACATGCAATTACATTTGTACGCGGCTGACTACTGGCAAAATACACTTTTCGCCTTATAAGAGTCAAACCCAAAGTAATGAGCTAAATTGGTACTATTCGTTCCGTTAATTTCAACTACATATAAGAAAATCACGAAAAAACCAGTAGTCAGACACTTATGGCTGAGTACTGAATCTACCTTAAAAATTCGATACCCACTAGTCGGCCACCTAAATTACAACATATTAAACAAATAAAATGCATGTAATAGTTAATTTTATCACAAAATAAACATTTTATTGTAACACAGTATAACAATCCACCACAAATTACAACAAATACACACAAAAATTTACCAAAAACTCGAGCACGTTTCCTTAAGAAAAAAATTGCAACAGCGACGCATCTCCTCATGACTTTGGCAGCAGTGCAAATTAACGAGTATATCTCGTCAACCTGATATGATATCGGTTCGTAGGTGTGCGTATTAGTCAATAAGGATACACAGATTCAATTAAACGTTTTTTTAAAGGTGTAAACAAATTTCAACACTATTTATATGGAAATAATGTTTGTAAAGGCTCAGTGGTGCGGGGCTGACTACCGGGTGTTTTACCCTACCCCGCGCCTGTGAAATCAAGTCAACGATAAGCACTGGGACCAACACCACTAGTTGTCATTTTGCAGCACTAGCACATATATGACAGCTGTACTTTTAACACATGATTCAGCAATGTGATATTTAAACGATTTTAACTTTACAAACACTCGCTAGTATATCTAAAAAGGTACGCTGGTTTGTAAAATGCCAAAAGACGACTCCTGGCACAGTGGCTTATCAAAGAGATGCAGCGCTGGGGGCCGCGGGTACGAATCCAGCACGGAATAAGTATTTGTACGGCCTACAAGTAATTGTTTCGGTCTATCTGTTTGTCCTGGTACAATTTATGTTTGTAAACTGCCCCCACGATACAGGAGAAAATCCCAACTTTTTTTTTAAAGAAAAAAAGGAATGTAAAGTGCCTCGATATTTTGTAAAAGACAATGAAACCAAAATGACGATTCGAACGACGTTTACAATTTACTATCGTAGTCCGATCGTAGAATTAGGTGGATAATTTATGACTTGCTGTTAACTTTGCCAACGACATAAAATAGAAAGAAAGAAGAAAGAAGAAAGAAAGACATTTATTCACTGGAACTGTACACATCACAAAAATAAAAATAAACAGTTAAAAGTATGGTAGATTAAAATTACAAGAGATGGGGTGTGTATCGAGCCAGTGAAAAGGTTATGACTCAGCGTAATGCTGCAGGGTAACCTACAGCGCTGATGATAATTCTGTCATAACCACAGATACACGCACGATCCGCCTGGATGTGTTTATGAAATACATTTCAATGATTATTTTATAAATTGAAATATTTCGTTGCTCATAAATATACCTATATATACGTTTAGGGATATACATACAAGACATATTAGACATAACTATATTCATAGTCCTTTGGGGTTATTACGAAAATGGGGGAATTCCGATATTTACAAATTATGACTAAACTAGGCAATATTTTTTGCTCTGGTAAATTTATTCTAGACGACATTTTATTTATCTCCCTCACTTCAGTCGTTTCAGGTAGCTAGTCTCAATAGTGCGCGTGCAAAGTTAACTTTTCGGTGGAAACAGCTTTTTTCAACTCTTTTCGGTTTTTCGGAATTACCCCGCGTTCATTATCTTAGGAACTTGCTAAGTAATTTTAATGATTGTTTGATTATATGATAGATAATCGTTTTTAAAGCTTTATTTTATTATATTTTATTTAGGTTAGGATTAGCCAGCTATTGTTTTTGTGTTTTTTTCGGAAATACCCCACAGGGTTAATTACGAATTAATAGACTATCGAACTACTTTTCCATTGTAGTTTCCAGTGGCTGTCAATCTTTCGTCAGCATAAATTGTTATTTTGGATAAGTTTAACACGTTCGTGAATTTAACCAACGGGAGTGGGCAAGGCGTACCTACCGCTATGTCAAATATATACCCAGGAGGAATAGGCGCATGAGTACCGAAAACCATTCCACATCATTTTTTTTATGCGATTCCCTTCAAATTGTCCTACTGATGATATAAATGCATGTTGCCATGGGGCAACTCGATGCCATAGGTATTGTTTAAGCCGATTTATTTTTCAATTGCAAGGAGTTGTTATTTTCAAACGGGACAATTTTTTATATTTTTGATAAAATACGAATAAAAAGTCCCGTGACTTTTTACGATAAAGTTAACATCTTCAAAGTTATGAATTGTTAAAGGCTTGAAAATCCCAATTTGAATACTTTTGCCCATTAATAATGCATAAAGAAAAGAATAAAGTATAAACAATATTTTTTATATTTCTTAGAAAAATATAAATAATAAAGGTCCTATAACGTTTTACGATAAAGTTAATATTTTCAGGTTATGACTTTAAAGATTTTAAAATCCTGAATTCGCATACTTTGACTCATTAAAAATATAAAGAAATGTATAAAAATTTGTTTATTTTTATTTTCGCTTACCTGTTATAAAGTTTGAAGAAACATCTTTAACTAGCCTAATAACTGTCCAACTACGGACACGCAAGGTGCGCTGCCGTGGTGGTGCTTTAAATGTTTAGAGCCACTGACTTTATGTGGGTAATTCCGAAAATTCAAGTGAGCAAAATATAGTTCAATTAGAAACATAGTATGTAGCAATGCTTTTGTAGAAGGGTATAGACGAACGAAAAGTAAATCCAAACCTTCTGTCGAAAGTCAAAAGGACCACTTTACCGAATTTTCGGTTTTACCCGTTATATCGGAATTATACCTTATCCACAAGAAAAATATGTCAAATTTTAAATGATCGTATTTACGCAATCCAAAGACATTTTATTAAGATGAATAACAAAATAATTAGAATATGTATTTCAATAAATAAAAGTGACATGAGTTAGTTGTAAACTTGATAGATTTTTAAATAATTATTCAATACATCGTACCAACTAATCAGAAAATATGTTGATTTACCTCAAAAACCTTACCATATATTCTATATAAAATAAAAGCTTTCAAAAATATATAAAATAAACGTAACGATAAGCTTTGTAAATACACTAAAACAAACATATAATGCTCGATGCTGGAAGAAACATCTGCTGTAGGTTCAAGGTTGAGCTTTTTGTCAGTGTAATAAATGATTTTTATAGTGGGATTTAAAATTGTACATTCAATCTATATATACTTAATCTTCTTGCAAGTAATATCAGCGATAGTAGGTTACGGTGCAGCTGGGTCCTTGGACAATGTCGCGGATAGAAGTATTATTATCAATTTGCTTTCGGCATTCGCAAACCAGCGAGCGGTTGCAAACAGACGTCGCTGTTTGTGTAGTGACGAATCATACAATCTGTCGACGATATAATATAAACCATATCAAATAACAAGTAACAACAACTTTATATATTTATGATGTAAATGTTCTATTTATCCGGTTTCAGTATAGCATTATTTAAGTAGTGTTCCATTCAAAAAATATCAAATTAAAAAAATACTGTAATTTATTTTTGTTATGTGCCTGATATTGTAATACATAAAGGTTTTATTTTATTTAAATTCATTATTCTTATTACTAGTTATTTTTCAAAGAGTAGCCAATTTTTAAACTTAAGTTTATATATATATAAATAATGATTATACCGTTATTGCAGTTTTTGAAAATACGAGTAAATAAGGCTTCTACTTTTATTTGAAATTATCCCAAATTGAATGTGATTTATGGGGCAGCAACGTTTTTGCCTACCGATCGACCCCGATTGTTAAAACACGCATTGTTGTTTACCACGCATTTTAAATTTAAAAGATAAAAAGGACAGAATTATTGAGATTTTTTTAAATACATTTTTCCTCACTATTCGCCTAAATTACTTATTCTGAACCTTCTCTGCAAATTTCGCCGGTTATTGCAAAATAACCCTGTATATATACAAATTAATTGCTGTCCGTTAGTCTCGATAAACTCGAAAACGGCTGGACTCTGGACCGATATTAATGAAATTTTTTGTGTTAATCTAAACCTTTCAGGGACCCACTCAAACAAGTGGGTCCCTGAATGGTTTAGATTAACAATTGGACCCGGTAGGTGGCGAGTCCCAGAAATCATCCGTGCGAAGCTGGGGCGGATCGCTAGTCATCAATACAGTCAAGGGAAATGGTTAATACTCATCGGGATAAAAACTATCCTATCTCTCAAGTAGGAGCAAGCAATACACATTTGCGGTTTCTGAGATTAGCGTGAACGAACATCGTGACACGGGATTTTTATATGTCAAGATATTGGTTGTAAAATAGCTGCATAATGGTGGTGTATTTCGTAACGTGTGTGACGAAATCCTTTTTACTGGTAACAAGTCATTTCATGTTCGTCAACCAGTTAAACTTTGTGCTTGTTTGTCATCCTTACTTTTATAAAAAAACATCGTAGACAAGGGCACTCACTAGTTCTGACCTAGATATTATTATGTCAGACAGATACAGTCTGTCTGAGAAATGTCTCAAAACTTTATTGGATGCAGCTGAGAGATAAATGGCTGCCTAATACGGAGAGCCACCTAGGCAAGAAAGAAGCAGTAACACGATATACCTAAACTTTTAACTATTAAAACCTATTAATTAAATAAAAACAATGATTAAAAAGGCTGTATTGAAAAATATAGGGAATCAATATCGAAGTTGCATAACGGAAAATGTAAAAGACTTACAAAACGGTTCTTAGTAAGGCTTATTTATTATAAAGAAGTAACTGCGCAAGTAAATAAGTACATAAACATTAGTGTTAAATTGATGAAGGAGAGTATGTATTGTATTTAAATTTAATAATTTATTTCAATATTATGATCAGTAGTCGTAATGTATTATGTATAAGTAAACAAAGAAAATCATTTAAGTATTTAAATTTCTGTGATTATAAAAATTTTGAAACAATTTCAATCTACTGATATTTTTCTTTTTGTAATACAAACAAGATCCTAACTTAAATTTTGTTTCGGGTCTGTTGTTCTGGATCTAAATGTTTGTTGCCGTTTATAAAGCCCCGGTACAGGAGAAAATCCTGGTGTGGTAGAAACGCTATCTCAAAGTATAAAAAATCGTTTAGACAGATCCTCAAATTCGTGTTCAACGATTGCCGGCCGTGCCTGCATGTTGGCAATGCTTACTGAGTAGCGGCCAGATTACTATGTATTTAACTGCCTATTTATCAGTTCCTCGGTATCGGCTGGGTGCTACTATCTGCTTGGGATAAATCCAAATCCAAGCATACTACTGCAAGACTTCAAAACACTGTAAGCTCTTTCTGCGTAGATCGGACCAGGAATTAATTTAAAATTTGAAGGTAGCCTTCGTTAACTATGACATCAGGACGTCAAACATCTTGGTCCACAGTGTACATGATATATTCAGTCCTCCCCGTGATCCTGGGTGCTGTAAAGTGCCCGAAACGTCGGGTATTAAAAAGGGTAAAATTAAACGCGATAAAGTCCGTAAAATTAGTTTTATTTAATGTGTACTATTCGCGTAAATATAAGAAATTATTAAAAATAAGTTAGGTAAAATACTTTTTTTTTAAATATCTTGAAAAAAAATATTATTTCATCTTTTTAACTTTTACTTAAGTTTACCAACTAAATAGATTTTATTAGTTACAAAACCGCAAGCATTATGTTTCCTATACTATATACAATAATATAGAATGATCGTGATGTGAAGTAGGTACAGTCAGAATTTAAATCAGCTAAAGGCTGTCTTCATTCTTCGCATACTAATAATGCTTCGACCAGCTTCGACAAAGTAATTTGAACAAGTAGGTACCTACCTAATTATTTTAGCACGCTAACAAAACTACCTCTAAGCCCGCTTTTCACTATGGGATATAATGTAATATATAGGTATATTATATTTCGAGATATAAATTAGTATCTCTCACCGTACTTTTTAATGGAACCGTTTACACTGAGATGTAATATATATTACATCTCATACTATAAATATTTTTTCGATCGACTGAGCGATATTTTTATATTATATTTCGCCCCCTGTACCCCGCACAACGTTCCGCGCCGCCGCTACGTCCTCAAGTTCGTGTCTTTGCATAGTGCGTATACTCATTTGTATTCGTAACTTTACTTAATAGAATTCATTAAAAGGTCTAAATTCACCATATTCCCCTCTACTTACTTACTAACTTTATATGATTTAATATCCCGTATCGACGCTCCCTGTTTTTACTTAAAAGTAACACACATAAACCAAAGTCATCATCAGGCGATCTTTCTACACTTGGATATGGCCCTTGAGTCTAGGGGAAAATAAGGAGAGAAGAAATAAAAAAACATTCGAAATAATAATACATATACATATACATAAACACTCACGCCTGTCACCCAGAGGGGTAGGCAGAGACTACGGACTTCCATTTGGCACGATCCTGACACACTTCTCTCGCCTCCTTTACATCCATATATCTCCGCATACACGCTCGTCGGTTAAGGGTACTCCTAATCTGGCCCATTTTCAATATATCGCCAATTTGGTCGATAAACCTTCGTCTAGGGCGTCCCTTCCCGACTCTTCCGTTCACTTCTGCAACATAAATTTGCTTTGTCACTCTTTCCTCGTTCATTATTTCTACATGACCAAACCACCGAAGCATTCCTTTCTTAATCCTGGTCAAAACGTCATCTTGCAAACCACACTTTTCTCTTATCACACTATTTCTCACCCTGTCATTCAGACTCAACCCTAGCATACTCCTTAATGACCGCATTTCTACAGCATTTATTCTACTCTCATGCTTCTTCTGCCAGACCCAACTTTCACTACCATACATTAAAGTAGGGACTAACACAGCATTATGAATTGCCAAACGTGCCTTTTTTGACACATTCTGACTCTTCATAATAGCGTGTAGAGCCCCATTCACTCTATTTCCTGCGTTCACTCGTCGTTCTATATCCTTATCATATCTACCATCCCTGCTAAATAAACATCCCAAATATACAAACTCATCCACTTGCTCAATCAACTCCCCTTCTATTCTTATTTCACATAACGTTTTACTTTCTTCTCTTTCAAAAACCATCACTTTCGTCTTACTTACGTTCACTTTCATACCCCTTTCTTTTAATGACCAGTTCATTAAAGTAACCATCATTTGCAACTCGGCCGCCGACGATGCAAATATGACTTGATCATCGGCGTACAAAAGGCATTTGACGGTTAACTCACCCATTCTCAACCCACATTCTTCAACTTTCAAAGTTTGCAAACAACTGTCCATAAATAGGTTAAACAGCCACGGGGAAGCTACACAGCCCTGTCTGACACCTTTTTGGATGCCAAACCAGTCCGAGTAGACCCCGTTGATCCTGACACAAGCACTAGAGTCCCTATAAAGAGACCTTAATGTCTGTATCAAACCAGCGCTCAACCCAAATGAGTTCAGTGTTTGCCATAACACATTCCTGTCCACTCTGTCATAAGCCTTTTCCAAGTCCATGAACGCACAAAAAACTTTCTGATTTTTGGCCAAAAACTTCTCCGCAATCATGCGCATGGAAAAGACTTGGTCCGTACACCCCATCCCCTTTCTAAATCCAGCTTGCACATCCCAAATTAAAAAAATAATAATCTAATATTTTTATACTTACTGGTACTGGTACTACCAGAAAATATTGAGGGTATACTGCACTTTTTCAAAGTGGTGCGTTTCTCATGTCAAATAAAACAGTCTTCTGTGAAGTGTTTAAAACAAAGATAATCTTGTTATTTGATAAGATAATCTTTGTATTTTGTTTCGGACGCCAATTCACAATTTTTGTGCTTTTTAGCCATAATTTTAGTCTAGGTTCAAACCTGTTAATTATAATAAACATTTGATAATTATCTGTTGTCGGCGACTTTGGTTGTGAACAGATATGGGTAGAAAAGAACATCGATAAGTATTATAGACAAGGAACTCGACAACCCTATTGAATTTTATTGTTTATCAAAACTCAGTAATATAAAGCCAAACATGTTGGTAATTACGATATTAAGATTAGTAACAAATTTTTAAGTACCTATATTATCTAATAGTTATAATTTGCTTAAAATTAGCTGCAAATTCACTTATTATGGAATGTTATCCCACTTTCCTTTTGGTAACGAGTTTTACATATTACGCACACTCATTATTACTAAAAATAATTCTTATTATGTAACTAAAATCAAACATAATCAAACCACATAAAATACTTAATTTTTTTAGTTTAAAAATACAAAATACAGAGATACGATTTAAATAATACAACAAACTTTGGCATATTATGTCAATTTTAGTTCCCGGTACGGACAATGAGCGCGCTTCAAATCGGCATAAGCATTTTGTATGGCATAGCCAGTCCAGCGTACTTGTATATATAGAGGTCAGTGAATATCGCCTATAAATAACTTTAATTACCTATAAATAACCTTTATTGAGCTAAGGCGATTATTTGCATGTCATTTAGACGTGAATAATTTTTAAAATTATTGACAGTCTGTCTATCCGGGTTAATCTTCGGAATGCCTGAACCGATTGTAATGAAACTTCACGAATAGATACGGAGCAATGCCTAGAGTGATCTAAGCTATATATTATCCAAAAACCTTGGATTTTTTTTTGAGAAAGCGAAGTATTGATAACATAAATGGTCTTTGATGATTCTCTTAAACCGAAATGATGCCACGTTAACAGATCTAAGCCTGGTGAAGCCGGGTGAGTCGCTAGCATAAAAAAGTCACCTCTTATTTTCTAAAAGGGTTTTAAAGGAAGAAAGATTCTTCCGCACTCTACTATTGCATAGGTATTAGCGAATTTCACGTGTTCTCGATATATTTAATTGACATTTACGGAGACTACCATCTGCGCGAGACAAGATTGTAGTGCTAAGTGTATGCGCAAGCACAGGCGCACTTTTATTCTCTTATTTTCCTAATCTAATGGGACGGCAAGCCGACACGACCTGATAGAGATGAGGCGCAGGGCCAACGGCTCTACGTGCTTTTCGAGGCAAGGGGGAATAACACCGCCAAAATCCTGAACCCGCGCTGCCACTGACAATATCTTGACGGAAAAACCAAATACTTACTATACTACTAATTTTTGGCCCGACTCGGGATTCGAACCCAGGATCAGCAGTCGAGCTTACGACCGCTCTACCATCGAGGCAGTTGTTACGTATCATGGTATCGATGACCTTATGATGGTAAACCTATATGTGATGATGGAGCCTACATTGTGCAACTTTATTTTTATGAAAATGCTAAATTAGACTTAACCGACATGTTTTTCTCTCTAGGCTGGCAGTTTCTGCTTGACCGAGCCCACGTCGGGTTCAGACGCGTTCGCGCTGAAGACGGTCGCGAAGAAAGAGGGCAACCACTACATCATCAACGGCTCCAAAATGTGGATCTCCAACTCGGATGTCGCCGGTGTCTTCTTGGTTATGGCTAATGCCGATCCTAGCAAGGTAGGTCCAAGTCTTTGTTTAATAATAATATAAACTTTTCTTATAATGCTTGTGTATGTGGTGGTAGGTGGTAGGACTCCTTTTCTGCCTAGGAGTCCGTCTTTGTTTATACAGGGTTATTTTTCAAAGAGTAGCCAAATTTTAAAGTTTAAATATAAACTTAAGTTCAAATATATAAATAACTATCGTTAACCGTACCTTTTTTCTAATTACCGTAATTGCAGTTTTTGAAAATAAGAGTAAATAAGGCTTCTACTTTTATTTGAAATTATCCCAAATTGAATGTGATTTATGGGCAACAACGTTTTTACCTACCGATCGACCCTTACGAATGTGTGCGTGCGCAGTAAAATCAGTTAAAATAATGCATTACCACGCATTTTGAATTTAAAAGATAAAAAGGACAGAATGTTTGAGATTTTTTTTAATTAATTTTTCTTCACCATTTGCCTATATTACTTATTCTGAATCTTCTTTGCAAATTTGGCCGGTTATTGCAAAATAACCCTGTATAATAGGTGGCAAACGATCATGCTTACCTGATGGTAACTGACTCCAGCCGCCCATGAACAACAGCAACACCAGGGGAATTGCACCGTGTTCTCTTGTTATCTGTGTAGGCATCATCCTCTTATTTATTTCTGCCGACAAACAGCTGTTGCACTGCTATGTTCCGGTCTGAAGTGTATATACAACCAGTATATAGGCTGTGATGCATTCCATCTTAGTCCTCAGAGACGACAACGAGTCTGTAGCCTTCTTTATTTGAAGTTTGTGAATGTCCATGAGCTGCAGTAAGCAACTTACGATCAGGAGAACTGTACTGACTGACTGTGTGTTCGTTTGTCACTTCTATTTTAAATAAAACTTTTCAATCATCAGATAAGTTATCCATCAAATAAATTATAACTAACTGAATATAATAATCACGTCCTTCAAGCCGAATTTCGGTCACGGCGATCTGTCTCAACGGAGACTAGCCATTTGCGCAGGACAGGATTATAGTGCCCAAGTGTAGCCGCAAGTACTGACGAACTCTCTGTTCTCTCACTAGCATAGTCCGATTGGACGGTAACCCGACACAACCGGAGAGAGATGAGGCGCAGGACCAATGGATTTACGTTCTTTAGGAGGCACCACGGGGGTGAAGCAACGCCAACTTCCTGACTTCAAACTGCTTCTGAGAATTTCTTAACAGAAAAGCTCTGACTGAAAAAACTGTTTTTTTGGCCCAACCCGGAATTCGAACCCGGGAGCTCTGATCAGCAGCCGCGTAAAAGTGAAACAATCTCTTTTAATTATACAACTGTAATTTTTAATTTGGTTTGATGTATTTTATTCTATGAATGACATTTATCTGATGGTTAAAATCGACCCTAAATATAATAGATATCTGAAGATTGAAAATCGATCCTTTTTGATATTTGTAATTTCATATCAAATGTAAACAAACCATATTATATGTGTTTTCTGAAACATAGTCTGCCAAAGTTCAAGGATAGTATCGGTGACCCATTTCGCTTATCTTAACAGTGATGCAATTTGAAATGTAATTATAAAACAAGACAAATAGGAATACATCATATATTTAAATTAATTAAAATGAATTATTAATTTAATTATGCTTTAATTAATATACTAATTTCGAAGCAGAAATTAAACATAAAATATGTTTCACACAAAAGTAGTCCCGCGGAAATATGCTGTGGTGTAGGTACTATGACAAAGCAATAGAACTGGAATATTAAATTATATCATCACTCAACGTGGACTCCATATAAGGAGTAGAAATAATATCTATTTAGTTCAGTAATATCGTATTATATTTATAGAAGAAGACACCATTCATGTGGCTCTACCTGGAACCACGTAACACAAACCCTACCCCCTACCTATGTACCTACGTCACAATTACTATATATAAGTCTCCTCGAAAACCAATAAAGAGAGTTATTAAACTGCATCAGTGAGTCTTAATTTATTGCATTGTCCCAACATTACAATGCGAACTAAAATGTACCTAATGTATGGAATTTTACAGCAAATGTAAAATTTCGCGAAGATTGTGGCGCCGCGGGACTTCTATGATTGGAAGGCTATTCTTATACCATAGTTTAAGCCCAAGGCGATCAATATAAAAAAAATCCGCTGGGTTTCTTGCTGGTTCTTCCCACGACAGAGGTATTTTCCGAACCAGTGGTAAATAAAAAAATGACTTTGAATAAGTATTATGTAATAATCTATATTGGATAAAAATCATTGTACATGTTTTGTAATGACGAAATAGATTTCTAGCTGCTTTCGATAGCTAGATCTTCACCAGGAATTGTCAACTTTTTTTGTTGAAATCTTCAGACTTAGACTTGACAGAGACTATCAGTCCATAAAAGTTCACAGCTGGGCATCTCCCATGGTAGAGAGAATTTGCTCCAATAGCCAATGCTTGGTAGGCGTGAACTAAGAGTACTCCTGATTGCAAATTTCTACTACATTTGCCTCTCTTCCCGTCGCATCCGTCTGGACTTTGATTTAAAATCGGCAGGAGATGACTATATTATCATCTATTGGAGTTTATGGCATTTAGGGGTAAAGATGGGGTCGTTTGTGGGTTCTCTTCATAGGTGTGTACTATGTTTATATAAATACAATAAAAAGAAAATCCGTAAATTTAGATGACCAAGAGCGAAGTGATACCCTATGGCGAAATGCGAATTTCGGTTCGAATGCCATACATGCTAATATTCGAAAATCCAAATTACTGATTTTCGGACCAGGATATATTGTAATTATCTCTGTTTGTTTGTGTTCGTCGGGACTCTGTAATATGTCCTGACCAGTTAACAATTGACAATATTCAGTATCGGTGAATCGGTATCGGGAGCCGGCATATCAATGAAGTGGTTCATTGGTTTCACATCATCATTATAACCCACTGCAAGTCTACCGCTGGACATAGGCTACCGCCTAGGACAGTAATCTTCACCCTTTCAGTAAGAATATGGTGTTCTTACCAGCACGACGGTGTCACACGATGCCTTTTTTACCTAACTGTATTCTTCGTATTTTACGTCTATTCTTTACGTGGTAGAGTCATGCTGCAGCTATATTACTGGTATAGTTGTAGCACGAATGGGTCGGCTCGATCAGGGAAGGAGCACGCTCTCACAGAATACCAGCGTAAAATAGCAGCTTAACGCTGCTGTTCCGTATGGTGGGTGTAGAGAACCGGAGACCCTTTTTACTGGAAACGAGGCATTCCATCTTAGTCCTCACGGGTGACAACGCATCTGCATTTTGGTTCGTAATCGAGGATAAATGTAGATGTCCATGGGCCACAGCAACCACTTATCATCAGGCGGACCTTGTGCTCGTTTGTAACCCTTATCCTATAAAAAAAACGAAATAGTTGTACTGCCATGACCATGAGAATTTTTCTGGTATTTCCCAGTCGCCTCATAAGACACACAGAGCATGAAACGGGGTGATTAACAGTTATTGGAATTGTCGCAGGGCTACAAAGGCATCACGTGTTTCATAGTAGATCGCGATACTCCGGGACTGAGTGTGGCGAAGCCAGAGAACAAGCTCGGTATCCGGGCCTCCGGCACTTGCATGGTGCACTTCGACAACGTCAAAATACCCGAGGAGAATATCCTTGGAGAGTATGGAAAAGGGTTAGTAACAGCTAAACATTAGTTGCTACATATCTCTATTTACCTAACATATCAGTGATATAAATATAAACAGATTTACCATCATATAACTATATATAACACACAATAATTGTTGGGAGAAAAACAGTCCACTTGTGGGTTTTTCTGCCACTTCTCACAAGGTGCTGAAGTGATGGTATAGCTTTCTTTACTCTTAAATAGTACATTATATATATTGAGGTGTACATAGTATATCGAACGGAGTTTTACTCAAAAGTGAGGTACAGTCAAATATTATTTGCATAAGTGCGACTATCTTACACACAAATACAGAGACACGCAATCATACACACAAATACAGAGATATTTATCCGAAAAGAGGGAAATTATATCATTTCCCTTTACTAGCACTATCACTGCAGCCTATCAAAGTCCACAGCTGAACATTAGCCTCCCATGGGGGACGTTCAATGTCCCCCTTCATATGGGGGAAATTGACTGAATCTAGGTACTTCCTCCATACTCCATAGATTACCTCATAAGATATTTACCATAGTTGCCACGCTTGGCAGGCGGGTTGGCAAAGGTAGTTTATTATTTTAGTTGTTTTAGGAATACGATGCTGCCTTTCTCCTGGTTTGTTTCCCTCTGTCGCCTCTTACGTCACCCATGGGACGACATGCGGTAGTGGATATACTTTCACCGCCACTCTTCACCTCATCGTATTTTGATTGGTATGTGGCGGCGCTGTCGTCGCGCCACAAGCGAAAATAGATGGGCGGAGGCAGTAGAGTCCAAGAGGGAGGCATTGGCTGTTAGTTTGGACATTGCGAAGGCTTTCGATCGGGTTTGGCACAAAGCGCTTCTTTCGAAGCTCCCTTCCTATGGGCTTCCCGAGAAATTGTGCAATTGGATCACCAGCTTTCTTGCAGATCGGAGCATCAAGGTCGTTGTAGACGGTGCATGCTCCGACTACAAGCCTATTAACGCTGGTGTTCCACAAGGCTGCGTGCTATCACCAACGCTGTTTCTTCTGCATATCAATGATATGTTGCAAACCGGTAGCATTCATTGCTATGCGGATGATAGCACTGGTGATGCTCTATACGCCGGCCGTGCGAATATTTCTCGGGAAAACGTCGCCGAGTACCGGAACAAACATGTGTCTGAAGTCGAGTCTTTGCTTAACAAAGTCTCGGATTGGGGTGACTAAATCTAGTCCAGTTTAATCCTCAGAAGACACAAGTCTGCGCGTTTACCGCTAAAAAGAACCCCTTTGTCGTATCTCCTCAGTTTCAAGGCACTCCCCTTGTTGCCTCAGCCAGTATCGGAATCCTCGGCGTCGACATATCGAGTGACGTGCAAAAGCTTGGCGTGCTCAGCAGAGCGGGACAGTGTTTCATGCCGGCACAACGCCTGCAACTTTACAAGGCGCAGGTTCGGCCTCACATGAAATACTATTCCCATCTCTGGGCTGGGGCTCCCCAGTGCCAGCTCCTTCCACTTGACCGCATCCAGCGCAGAGCGGCTCGAATCTTCGACGACCGAGTCCTTTCCGATCGGCTCGATTCATTGGCGCTGCAAAGAGATGTTGCATCTCTTTGCATTTTCTTTCGCATTTACCACGGGGAGTGCTCTGAGGAATTGTTCGGATTAATCTCAGCCGCCAAATTTCACGAACGCACATCGCGGCAGAACTCCCGATACCATCCACACCATCTGGATGATTGGCGGTCCACCACTGTGCAATTTAGAAGCTGTTTTCTTCCTCGCACAACTTCCTTGTGGAATAGTTTACCACCAGCGATTTTTCCGGACCGATACGACTTAGGGACCTTCAAGAAAAGAGCCTACTCCTTTTTAAAAGGCCGGCAACGCATCTGCAATTCCTCTGGTTCCCCTGGTGTTGCAGTTGTTCATGGGCGGCGGTAGTCACTTACCATCAGGTAAGCCGCATGCTCGTTTGCCCCCTCTCCTATAAAAAAAAATACATCGAAGCCTAAATCGCGCTATCAAAGTTCCGAAGCAAAAACAGTATATATAGAATAGCTCCGAACTAACACTCGGAGCGTTGACCGCTCCCCGGGCCGATCATCTTGCCCGGCGGGAGATCTCCCCTTTTCCTTCCACCCGTAACAGGTACATTAATATTGTGATAACGTATAATATGGCAATGGAGTAAGCAATTTACGACTTGTCTTACTGTCCTTACCGTTATTTGGTTTCTGCGACCTCAAGATTTCGTTTCGTCCAATGGGACGAGATAGGGTGATTGATTTGATTTTTCCTTTACGCCGCTAATATATGCTAGATATCCTTATTTAATATTGCTCAACCCTTAGCATACCCGGTGACCTAATAAACATCAATAAGTACGTGGTTAACCAACGTACTTATTGATGTTTAATCAAATTACAGATACGTTTTAGTCCTCAGCACTAAACGTATCTGTAATTTGATTCTTAATTGAGGATAAATGTGTGTATCTATGGGCTACAGTATTCACTTACCATCAGGTGAACTATAGGCTTGATTGTCACACTTATTTTCTCAAAAAAAAAATCCAAGTGAAGCCCATGATCAAGAACGGGCAGTTAATTGGATGATAATGATAAATTTCTAATAACCCTAAATTTCCCCACAGGTACAAATACGCGGCTGGTTTTCTGAACGAGGGTCGTATTGGTATCGCGGCCCAAATGATCGGTCTCTGCCAGGGTTGTATGGACGCGACCATCCCGTACACGCTGGACAGGAAACAATTCGGCAAAAGCATCTACTCGTTCCAGGTATCTTGTGCACTTAAACAGTTTTCTATCATGAATCATATTTTGTCTAAATATATTTTAGAGCTATGGTAGGTTGGATCACCACCGGTATCAAGTGTTCTTCGATGTAGGAAAATACCGTGAGGAAACCAGCATGTCTGAGGAACAAAATATTTGGAGAACATGTGAATTCCGCCAACATGGACTCGAACAGTACGGCAAGGCTAATGGCTCCATAACCCTCTTGTCAACACTGAACATTGCTACTGCAACATTCTGTTACCTTAGGTCTCATGGTGCAGACATCCCGCATTAATTTTATTTATGTATGTGTCTTTATATGGTAGGGCTAAAGTATTAGGGACTGCTAGGTATAGGGAACTTAGTTACGGTCTGTAGGGTCTAATACTCCCACCATATTTATGTGCAGCCAGATAGTCGAACAAACAGGGAATATTTAAACAAACAACTATCTGACTGTACACCCTCTATGAAAAGAGCTCCTGTGCTTGGCTATGGAACCTATATCGACTGCAACTTCACTTTTTACTGAATATTGCCATTTAAAATGTACAATTTTCCACATTAACACACAAAAGTCCACTGATGGACAAAGGCCTTTCTGAGATTACGTCAACTGACAAGCAGCTTGGAAGATTCGCCCATACCCTAAAATGTGTGCTTGCGGATTCGGCTTCCTATTACCATTTGGTGAAATTTATGTTTACTGTTTTAGAAGGGATTGTTTAGTAAATTGTCAGATCTTCGTCCGCCAATCGCAGGTGGTACAACACAATATTTTTTATTTATTCATTTATAATAGCCTATATAAGACCACTGCCGATCAAAGGCCTCTCTCAAAGATTCCCTTATATGGGCATAGTTTCCATGATTGGCGGACAGATTAGCAACCGCAATTTTTTTAATTATTATCAGGAAGATGCTGCTATCTCTGGTTTAATTTCCCTATGTCGCATCTTACGATACCCATGGGGCGATACAAGGTAGTGGTTTCTCTTACGTTAGTAATACCATTATTATATTATGTAACGCTGTGTAGTGTCATTCAAAGTATCAAAATTCTGAAAACTAGAGAAGAGTACTAGATAAACTAGATTCAACTGAATTTTGTTTGCTTTACTGGCAGCACTGAATTTTTAAACCTTCAAGTTCCATAGCAATTCAGTTATAAAACACATATCAACTTCTATTTCCTAGGGTATCAGCTTCCAAATAGCCCATCTGCAAACACAACTGGAAGCCGCACGCCTTCTAACATACAACGCCGCCAGGCTAAAGGAACATGGTCAAGAATTCGTCAAAGAAGCGGCAATGGCTAAATATTTCGCGTCAGGTAACTCAAAACTTCATTTTTAATAAAAGGGTTAGGTATTGAAATTGGCCACTAGGTCTTCCTTAGAGGCCTATGCTCAGCGGTGGACTTGTTTTGTAATGATGATGATGATGACCACTGGCTGTAACTGTAGCCAACGCCAAATCTATTCATCAAAGTCAAGATAAAAAAATTAATTTCAATAAGTATTGTTAATAATCTACATTGAATACAATCTTTCTATTTTATTAAAGTCGTTTGGTCATCCTTGTAAACTGAGATGGAAATCTTAATATCCTGTAATTATACTACCTCTCTTACCCTTCAGATCATAACACAGCATTAGATGCTTCATCATCACAAGTCAAAGTGTAGGAAGGCCCACAAGATGGAGTGACGACCTGGTAAGAGTTGCAGGAAGTCGATGGATGCAGGTGGCTCAGAAGCGTACTTCGCGGCGTTCCTCGGAGGAGGCTATGCTCAGCAATGAACTTGTGATGGCCTGTGAAAGATGCTTAGCAGCAGAAATATTACCCAGACTGTAACTTATACCTACCACCCAAAGTAGAATAAGCGAGAAATTAACTACTTATTAAAAAAAAAATTATTTTCTAGACTCCACTTGTAACATATTATAATGTCGTATACTTACTGACAATTATTAATTAAAACTATGTTTTAGAAATTGCCCAAACCCTAACATCGAAATGCATCGACTTCATGGGCGGAGTTGGCTTCACAAGAGATTTCCCACAAGAGAAATTCTTTAGGGACGCTAAAATCGGCACCATCTACGAAGGCACCACCAATATGCAACTGCAAACCATCGCTAAACTCATCGAGAGAGAATATAAACAGTAAAAGGGATTTTTAACGCTGGCAACACTATAGTTCAGTGTTGTTAGAACTTGAAAATCTATTTTGTAATATATTTTTTATTGTAAATAAATACATAATACTGTATATACACTCGTTATCAATTTCAATCCTAAAAACAAAATTTTTTACATTTTAAAACAGTAATAAAGTACTCCAGACCGGATTTCGGTCATAACGGCCAGTCTAAACTGAGACTAACCATCTGTGCAGGACAGGGTTATAGTGCCAAAGTGTATGCGCAAGCACAGATGCACTCTTTATTCCCTCACTCACATAGTCCGATGGGATGACAATCCGACACAAGCGGATCATGCGCAGGATCAACAACTTTACGTGCTTTCCGAGGCACAGGAGTGAAACAGCTCCAACTTACTGACTCCGGGCTGCTTTTTTAATAGAATTAAGGTGACAAGCAAGCACACAGTCCACCTGATGGTAAGTGGATGCTGTGGCCCATAGACACCTACATTTGTCCTCGATTAAGAATCAAAATGCAGATGCGTTGTCACCCTGAGGACTAAGATGGAATGCCTCATGTCGACTAAAAAGGGTGTCCGGTTCTCTACACTCACCATACGAAACACAGCAGCTTTAAGCTGCTATTTTACGCTTGTATTCTGCAAGTGTGGTCCTACTATGTTCGAGCCGACCCATTCGTGCTACAACTAATATAACTGTAGCGTGGCTCTACCACGTATATATATATATATATATATATATATATATATATATATATATATATATATATATATATATATATATATATATATATATATATATATACTGCTACTGAGAATTTCTTGACAGAAATATCCAATAAATAATTTTGGTTCGACACGGGATTCGAACCCGGGACCTCATGATTAGCAGTTGCGCTTACGACCACTAGACCAACGAAGCAAACAAGAAAGGCAGTGCAGAAGAACAGGAAATATGATCGGAAAGAACTTTCCACACTCACACTCGCAAGCGAATTGGTGATCGGAGTACTTCTTGCGCCCATAACGCTGTGTATTTTACAGTCACTGGGTACCGGCCCAGTGGAAAAACGGAGCTCCGGCACTGGTGCCGTGTCGGCGAGTGAAAAACCTTCCAATATATGGGCCACACCATTCACTTTCCATCAGGTGAACTGTTTGCTCGTTTGTCTCCATTATTCTAATTAAAAAAAAGGTTTTAATTTGAAGGTTATCCATATGAATAAATTTAGTCAAAAGGCTATCATATCAGTACAAACAATTTAAAAAATAGTCATCTCGACCAGCCTTTATATGTGACCAAAACAATTAGACGCACAACACTAATGTCATTAGAACTAGGGAGGGAACACGGAACGGTGATTGGTCACTAGGGGAAGCGCGGGGATAGCGGCGGGGTGCGGGCGCCGAAACCGCATTCTAATTGTTTCGGCCAAGTTGTTTAGACCAAAGATAGGCAGCCGCGTAAAAGGGCAAGATTTCTGGTAGCAAATCTTGTCTACAATGGGAGCAAAAGTTGGTGAACTTCAGAATTTCTCAACATGTTATATCTTCATTCTTGTTGTCATGCACATTTACTCATGTTTTCTTTCACCTTTGAGCAAGTAGTAAATTGTCTTTTAAAATAGTAATTAATAATTGAATTAGTGCTTGACTGGAAACAAATTCAGGTTACTCACATACCTACAGTGAAATATGTGCTCTTATACCCTGTGCTACCATGCCTCAATAGGTAGCCAAAATAAATCAACGGTGGAATTAGATCGGCTTATACAATTAAATATAGCCTTTCTTAATGCTATCCAATGAAGTACAAAATGTAACTTTTTGAAGTAAGCCAAAATGTGTAACCACAGGTAGCCTAAGCTAAACATGCATTACAGTCTATTCAATATAGATTGAGGTGGGTGACACAACATATCATTGCATAATTTTCAATGATATAATGTACCACAAATTTTAAAGCACTTATCATAATACATTAATACATTAAGTTAATTACATTACTCTCAAGCACAGATGTACTCTCTATTACCTCACCTTCATAGTCCAATGGAATTGCAATCCAATACCAACAATAAAAATGTCATTACATGCTTTCCGAGGCATGGGGGTGAAACACCGCAGACTTCCTAATTCCAGGCTACTTCTGAGCAGTGGCGGGGCAAGTTACAGTGTTATCTTTCGTCAGGAGTACAAATAATGTTAACAAATAAATTTGAGGATCACCAGCTGATTAGTGACCGCCAATACGGTTTTCGTTGGGGTCGGTCAGCTGGTGATCTTCTAGTCTACCTGACTCATAGATGGGCGGTGGCAGTAGAGTCCAAGGGGGAGGCATTGGCCGTTAGTTTGGACATCGCGAAGGCTTTCGATCGGGTTTGGCACAAAGCGCTTCTTTCGAAGCTCCCTTCCTATGGGCTTCCCGAGAAATTGTGCAATTGGATCACCAGCTTTCTTGCAGATCGGAGCATCAAGGTCGTTGTAGACGGTGCATGCTCCGACTACAAGCCGATTAACGCTGGTGTTCCACAAGGCTGCGTGCTATCACCAACGCTGTTTCTTCTGCATATCAATGATATGTTGCAAACCGGTAGCATTCATTGCTATGCGGATGATAGCACTGGTGATGCTCTATACGCCGGCCGTGCGAATATTTCTCGGGAAAACGTCGCCGAGTACCGGAACAAACTTGTGTCTGAAGTCGAGTCTTTGCTGAACAAAGTCTCGGATTGGGGGCGACTAAATCTAGTCCAGTTTAATCCTCAGAAGACACAAGTTTGCGCGTTTACCGCTAAAAGAACCCTTTGTCGTATCTCCTCAGTTTCAAGGCACTCCTTATTACCGCAGCCAGTATCGGAATCCTCGGCGTCGACATATCGAGTGGCGTGCAGTTTCGCGGTCACTTGGAAGAAGGCCAAATTGGCCTCTAAAAGCTTGGCGTACTCAGCAGAGTGGGACAGTATTTAATGTTGGCACAACGCCTGCAACTTTACAAGGCGCAGGTTCGGCCTCACATGGAATACTGTTCCCATCTCTGGTCTGGGGCTCCCCAGTGCCAGCTCCTTCCACTTGACCGCATCCAGCGCAGAGCGGCTCGAATCGTCGACGACCGAGTCCTTTCCGATCGGCTCGATTCATTGGCGCTGCGAAGAGATGTTGCATCTCTTTGCATTTTCTTTCGCATTTACCACGGGGAGTGCTCTGAGGAATTGTTCGGATTAATCCCAGCCGCCAAATTTCACGAACGCACATCGCGGCAGTACTCCCGATACCATCCACACCATCTGGATGATTGGCGGTCCACCACTGTGCGATTTAGAAGATGTTTTCTTCCTCGCACAACTTCCTTGTGGAATAGTTTACCACCAGCGATTTTTCCGGACCGATACGACTTAGGGACCTTCAAGAAAAGAGCCTACTCCTTTTTAAAAGGCCGGCAACGCATCTGCAATTCCCCTCGTGTTGCAGTTGTTCATGGGCGGCGGTAGTCACTTACCATCAGGTGAGCCGCATGCTCGTTTGCCCCCTCTCCTATAAAAAAAAAAAATAATGCCTATTAGTTGGTATGTAAAACATAAAGAAATTAAATGTCAGTGTCAGTACCAGTGTACAAGATTCAGTCATTATTTGCCCTAAACTGTGTGTGTGGATAGACTTTGATGGTATAAAAGTCCCTAATTTGACTAAGGAAAAGTTAATTTCCAATTTGGACAAAGTTACACAAAAAAGGATTCAACCCATCATCATCATTATTACAGCCCTTCACAAGTTCACTGCTGAACATAGACCTCCCCCAAGGAATGTAACAAAACACAGTCCTGAGCTACCATCCATGCCATACTCAGGTTAAATTTATATATCAAAAATAATTCTTGGAGTCTATGATCTTATATAGTAAAATTTTATCAATATTCATAGAAGCAAAGGCACCATGTAGAAAGCTACACACGAACAGTACACATTTAAATAAAACTAGTTTTTACGGATTTTATCGCATATATTAACTTATTTTATATACCCGACGTTTCGGGCACTTTACCGTGACGTGACGTGACCATGGGTGCTGTAAAGTTCTCGAAACGTCAGGAATATAAAATAAGTTAATATTGCGTATATTAACTTATTTTATATTCCTGACGTTAAAATCCGTAAAAACTAGTTTTATTTAAATGGGTTACATCTTCTTTGTATAAATATATCTAACTAGCTGTGCCCCACGGTTTCAGAAAAACAAGTTATGGGGCGCTTTTTCTACAGACTTGTTTAACAAAAATCAATATTTAAAGCTAGCTCAGAGGTGTAGCCTAGATAGCCTAGCAATATCCCTCATGAATCTGGCTATCATATATAAAAACAATTCTTCAAACTAATAGTTCCAAAGATTAGCATATTTAAACAAACAAAAAACTTTTCCTCTTTATTATATTAATAAGTGTAGATTGTAATTGAACAAACCATTTTCATGTTTAAATTAAAATACATGTGTATTTACTAACTATCTGTATTTACATAATACATAACGTTATTAGTTGTTTTTAGTTAAAAATCTCACTACTTCGGATCATGAGGAAGCTTGAAACCGACCATTCTAGCTGTATCTTCAACACTTCTCTCTCCTTTCCCTTTGAACTCTGCATTAATTTCCTTGTATCTTCTACAATTATGTAGGTAGTCACAATAAGACTTTGCCTTAAAGTGCATTTCATCAATTGCTTTACAAAGCTGCTGGTCTGTTGATTGATATTTTCTATACTGGTTCAAAATGAACCGAGCCATTTCATTTTCTGTTAATTTATTAGATGAACTTTGCTTTCTTAGCTCTGAAAGTAGCTGCCTCAAAGTCACTAAAGCTGGTTTTGATGTTATGGACGCCATAGTCAACCCTTAAAAGAATTTAAATATCTAATTTTTCAACCATGACTGATGTTATAATTTCTTCTAAATCTTCATATTTAGGCTTCTCATTTTTTGCCCAAAAGACTGAGTCTAGTTTAGCTAATTTTTCTTTTTTTATATAATGAATTGAAGTATCATTAAAAATATCTTTGTAATTAAAAGTATTTTCTAATAAAATTTCATCAATGTAAGGAAATATTTTATGAATGTAAGGGACACTTTTAGATAATATTCTACTAGGATGGTTTTCTATTAAAGATGTGAAGCTATTGCAAAGGAGAATGCAATTTTCTAATTGGACACCCCAATTACTCCAAAGAAAGTTGTTTGTTAATTGCTTAGGGCAATGAGGTAGATATACAAGAGTTTTGTTTACGTCAGATATTACATAACTTCCCTCATTATTTCTCTCAATTATTGTGAGACCGAATCGTGTAAGTAATTCACATTCACCTAAATAAAATATAGGATCATGAACTAACACTTTTTGTGGTTTGAAAGTGTCCTTTAAACATAATAAAAATGCAAGTTGATAACGAGAAATATTGCACTCTCCGATATGACCGAGTCCAAAACAAACAATTTCTGATATTATTCTATCGTTTATTATGGTACTCACAGCTTTCTGAACGTCGCTAAAATAATTGGATTCTTTTATTTCGTCTAACGCAGTCAAAACTCGCCTGAGAACAAAAGCAACGATGAAATAAATATAACCTCAAAGTGCAGTGGATTAAGCGTAATTAATTGATGCTTACTGATAGGATGCCTCTACGTTAATATAGTTTTCTTGTTTTATGAATTCCACCTCTTTGCGAGGAACTTTGGTTTGTTTATTTTTAGTGCGACGTTTAGATGTAACTATTTGAAAACGATCGCCATCGAGTTCTTGTTTTGACATTTTACTGATTTTTAGGCTTGGGTAAAAATATCGATATATCGATATATCAATATTTTCTCAGAAATATATCGATATATATATCATCGATATTTCTAATCGTGATATATCGATATTTATTTTAGAGTATCGAATTCGTATCAATTTCGATATATTTTGAAATGTTGTATTAATCGACATAACATTAACCACTCAGGCCCCGACATTTTATTGGAACAACTTAGTCAGAGCTATGGTAATATATTTTTTTAGATAAATATAAAAATAACGTAGAGTCATTTTGCCAATTAATTTTAATATATTCTATCTTAAAAAAAAAATCAAAAGTTAAAATATTGATATATTTGTATGAAGGTCAAGTGAGCGCTAGAGAAACGATGATTGCAAGACGTCGATAAATAAAATGTTTTCAGAAATATATCATCTTGTGGATGCCGTAAGAGATTAGGGGAAAAAGGTTAATTTTTAAATAGCTATGAACATCGTTCCGGTTACGAAAAAGTCACGGTGAAAAATCATCGTGACTTTGTCACGTTAGATAACTTCTTGTAACATTAGAACGACTTTATATATGCATTTTAGATTTAGTTAAAAGTTAAAGTTAAAGTTACAGCCTATTATACGTCCCAGTATGGGCACAGGTCTCCTCTCATTTCTGAGAGGGTTTTAGGGCAAGGAAATGTCCGCCGCGCTGCCCCAATGCGTGTTGGCGAACTTCACGTGTCTTCCAAATATTTCTTTCTTATTTCTCAGACATGCAGGCTTCCTCACGATGTTTACCTTCACCTCCGAGCACGTGGTAAATCAGCACTTAAAATTGCATTAAACAATTTCATTGGTGTCGGCGGGGATCGAACCCGGGTTGCTCGCGTACTGTGAAATTTACAGCGAGCGCTAACCATCTGAGCTGCCACGGCTCAGTATTAAGTTTTATTTCAATAGTCAATTTTTTATTTCCTTCCTTACTACTATTATTTTTGAAATATACGAATTTCACCGTACCTAGCCGATTAGTCGGTCGGGATGGCGTTTTTTCTAAAAAAGATCGAGTTTTCAAAGGGAATTGAATCGAAATCTGATTCTCAAATAAATCGAGATTTAAAAGATCGATTAAAATCAATCTTCTTTGATTTACTTTCCGGGTTTGTATTTACACTACCAACAAAATACAACAAAGCGATAAAAAACGTAACATTTTTTTTTCATTATTTTTTTCAAAAATCGATCTTTTTAGAACAATAAATCAATTAATCGATTTCAGATCGTCATGCCTAGTCGGTGTACCGTTCTAGTACACGGTACACGTACCTTGTTACATAGTGGCAGCTATGGCAAATATACCCCCTATGAGGTATTATGTGGGGTAGGCCTATGTTTAGCAGTGGACTTAAAATAGGCTGTAACGGTAAGTGCTTGTTGTAATAGTAATAAGATAAATGTAATAGTAGGAGGAAAAAAAAGACGGAACATTTTTTTTCATTTTATCTCGGCGGAACGCGGGTGCTCCGTGCGATGTTTATAATAAAAATTCAATCATAGGTATATTTTTTTATCTTTGACCAACGCCATTTTTATTGAAAACAACTTCGCCATAATATTCACGATATATCGAAATTATAACATAAAACGTAATTTTCGCACATTGGACTTAGTGGAATATGAAAATTTGTTTTTTTACATGATTAATAGTGATAACTCACACTTTATATTTCATTTTCAGTTCCTTCTGACTAATTTATTTCATTCGTGAACGAAATGTATAAAATTGTTACGAGACAAAATATAAGCAAATAACTTTTAATAACAGTGTAATTACTTACCTTTTATATAAAAAAAACTATTCAACAAACTTTCTTCTGTACCTACTTAATTTTTTAAATTGAAGTTGCCTCTTGCACTCACGGGCGAAGGAAATAGACTTAAGTACAAGTATATGAAGTAAACGGGACGATAAAGGCGCAAACTTGTCATTTGAAGTACATTCTCTTAATTTAGAGGAGCGTAATTTAGTAGGTAACGAATCTAATACAAAACAATAATACAATACGAAAAAATATTGGTAAATTCAATTGTGCATGCCTTAAACGCATTAACAAAATTACGTATAACATGATAATACGTAAATTTTTAAAGCAGTTTAATTACACACAACTTTTCACTAAGAACCTTATAATTATTACTATACTTCAAATTTTCCGGTAGTTTTATGTCAAATTTCAATTTAAAAAAAAACTTGGAAAATCCAAAAGTGCACGTCTCTGATGCTCATATGATCGTGAAAAAATTAAAAAAAAAGTAAATTGTAGTTCTATTCGTGAAGGAGTTCCAGTATTAGTCACCGAAGTACACCTTTAAGTCACTCCATCAAGTCCGGAGGCAATGTTTATTCATAAATAACAAAACGAGCCCAAACTCGGGACACCTCCTCGTCGAGGAGTTCCAGTAGCAGTCATCTAAGTAGACCTTTAGGTCACGCTATCAAGTCAAACTCGGCACACCTAGTTCTACTCTTCGAGGAGTTCCAGTAGCATTCACCGAACTACACTTTCAAGTCATTCTATCAAGTTCGGAGGTAAGATCTCATCATCACTAACAAAACGAGGCTAAACTCGGCACACCTAGTTCTACACTTCGAGGAGTTCCAGTAGCATTCACCGAAGTACACCTTCAGATTACTCCATAAAGTCCAAGACGTATCATCATCATCATCATCATTACAGCCCTTCACAAGTCCACTGCTGAACATAGGCCTCCCCCAAGGAATGCCACAAAGGACGGTCACGAGCCACCTGCATCCATTGACTTTCTGCATGTCTTACCAGGTCGTCACTCCATCTAGTGGGGGGACGCCCTATACTTTGTCTGCCGGTACGTGTAAGTATATTTATATATAAGTCCTACGTACTTTTGGCGACAAAATATTATAATAAAAATCTGTGATTATAAAAATAATAACCTTGATCAATGATGTTTCAAATTTGGTTTTTGGAATATTTTGTATTTCTACAGCGATCGATATTTTTGCTGCCTACTACCGCTGCTGTAAGCAAACGATACAGCAATCCACTCACGACGGCGGCCGAGCGCGTAGTAAGGCAGAGCAAAGTGTATTTAGTAAAATAAATTAATATAAGGCTGCTAAAACACCGAAAATTTCGAGATTTCGCAGCCGAAAAAAATTAATTATAACTAAACAAAACAAAATTAAGCTGTCATTTACATTCCATGGCTTCCCACATGATAGATGAAGAGATTAAATAATAGATTGAGTTAAACAATTGATATTTTCAAAAGTTATCGTATTTACCACTCCATGCGGACTTGATAAATCTACACCATAAGCCACTAAAGCCATTTTTTATGTAAAAATAGCAATTAATCGAGTTAAAAAAATATTAATAAGTTCAACAATCATTTATCTTTCTGACAATGTGCTTTTTATATAATTTATATGTTCAATATGATTGTAAGATACGATTTTATGCGACAAAACGTTGGATCTTGATTTTTAGGCGCTAGTAGAACATACCTACGCGCTTTGCGTTACCTTTTTTTTTAACGAAACTAGTTCCAATAAAAATTTTAGAATTTTAGTTGTATAATTCTTATAAATAACATGTAAAAAAGTTAAATAATTTATCCTAAGGTATCCTAAAAACCATGTATGCGAATGGTCACAATCGATTTTGACAATTATTATACAATACTATTTAGTAATACCAAAGAAAAAAATATTTAAAAATAAAAAAAAACACCCGACTGCGCGGAAGCTTGCAAAACAAAAACAATCGGTCCATCCGTTTAGGCTGAAGGCTCAGCACTTAATAACAATTTTATACACATACATACACACACCTTCCTTGATGTATTTCTTCTTTCTGGTGCAGTCGGGTAAAAATTAACATACATTAGCTTTTAAGACAACTATACGGGGAAATTTGCAATCCTAGACTGGCAACACCAAAAAACGCCGCGTTGATTTTGTGAAAAAAATTATCAATTTATTAGTTTTGTTTTCGTAAATTACTATTATATAGTTTTGAGTTACTTACCGATGGTAGGAGATTTCGTTAGTTGTTTGCAAACGTCCTTTGTAATTTCGGCAGATTTTGATCGCGCAACTTGTCATTTTCACCAAAATAATCTAACGCAAAAAATGAGCCGTGCGTTTTTTTTAACGAAACTAATTCTAATAAAAATTTTAGAATTTTATTTGTATAATTCTTATAAATAACATGTAAAAAAGAATTGTTCTGAGCACTCTTATCTATTGAATTGAGTAAACGTAGTGATTATATACTCTTTGGTTCTGACGGGTTCTAAATATCACTACTCTTTGGCGGGGTCTACAAAATTATCACGGGGAGACCGATGTGGACCTGTGGGGATAGATAGATTAAGCAACAAAAG
Source organism: Parnassius orleans (assembly GCA_029286625.1). Classification (NCBI taxonomy): domain Eukaryota; kingdom Metazoa; phylum Arthropoda; class Insecta; order Lepidoptera; family Papilionidae; genus Parnassius; species Parnassius orleans. The sequence goes on from JAGSMP010000137.1 coordinate 6,083,222, forward strand.
CAGCTACAAAAGCCTGCAGGTGCTGTTGTGGGCCTTATCCTATTACATCATGCAAAAAATGACGATATATCGATATTTATCACGCGATATATATCGATACTGTTTAAAAATATGGATACAATATATATCGATATTTTTTTTCATTTGCCCATCCCTACTGATTTTACCCAGTGTATTGTAAGTCTATGGATTTTACTATTTTCCACAGACTAAAGAGGATACTAGCATAGAGAAATAAATATATAGCAAGCTAGACACTAGGCTACTCAATTATTCTTTGAGGATACTACGCATCTATTTTCTATTTTTTAGTATTATGGGCAAGGGCCAAAGATAGCAAGGGCAAGAAGCTCAGTGTGACCAACTTCAAATTAGGTATTCCGGCATAGTTTTACTAAAAACTACAAAAAAGTGCCGAAGATTTAAACCAAAATCTTCTCAACGATTGCATGAGATACATTATCAGTCTTCGTAAATATGATCATGTCTCTTACTGTCGTTCTCTATCACTATTAAACAGAGGGGTGACTCTAGAATTTTGCTTGTTCTCTTCTCTATTTTAAATGATCCATCCACTCTGTATTAAATTAAATTATCCTAGCCGGAGTGATTAGCTATGGTTGTGATCCTGGCGAAGGGCCAAAACTGTCGTGTTGGTTTGAATGACCAACTGCTGGTTCAGAGTTATTAAAAAGATGAGAATATACTATTTCGCGATACTGCAGACGTCCCTCAATTCGGGCTACAGGAAGGATGTGAAGGAATGCATGTGCACTCACCTGCACTTCCGCTAATCTGCCTCGTGTCTCGATGGCCGCGGCCATGACGGTTGGATGTCTGCTGTCTTCACACATATGAATTCCACAGATTATTGCGAAATATAATGTTATTGCAAATGTCTATACACTTGTATAGTTCAATATCTAAACCACAAAAAGACGAGAGCTATTACGCGAGATAAAGGCGGTGCGTTTGGCATAAAAGGCGGTAGATAACAAACCCGAAAATGGGCTTTGCAGTACACCTATTGAATAATAATTAACGAATCTCATAAGCGTTAGCCGGTAGTGCGAAGTTGCGCGAACACACTCTTTCTTATCTCAAGGACAAATTTCAGTATATTTCTTCAACGCATGATAGAACTCTGCGTTCCTCGCGTAGAGGTGCAGCATTTGGAATTGAAAAGAAACTGAGCTAAATAGGAAATTTTGAATTGAAAGGGAAGATCTGTGGGAATTCTGATAATTTGATTGTGGGAATTTTGAAAAAAAAACCTTCGCAAAATATCTTCCGCCATGTACTCTTTATATTTGTCCCACAATTTATGTGCATTAGATAGCCCGCAAGATGATATGAGAGTTGCATAAAGATCCCTAATTTTGGCTGGTGACTGGCACTGCACAGCTTCCTCCATGGTATCATCCCAGTGATTATCGTTTTCTAAAAGATGCAGAGCTTCACATGCTTCTCTATAAGTTGCGCATTCCTGACTGTTGACAGTTTTAAGGTCTTTATATCCTGTAGGACCCCGAACACGGTGCAGCAGTAATCGTAAACAGAAACATTCAAAATTAGTTACATGGACGGTATACACACGACCAAGGGCATCTGATGACTTTACACCGGGCCAATTTGCAACAAGCGCGCCTTGAATACGGCGTTTGCACTCCTTCCTAGATGTGTTCCAAGTATAATAGCGGGGGACTTCAGAATATAACAACGTTTTTGCAAAGGGGTCGGTTTGACAAAGTTGAAAGAAGGCTGTTAGTGTAGTTTTTGGCGGTGATGCAATTCTTTCTTGGAAATTTCTTTCGGTGAAATATACACGCTCTCCATTTTCTAAGTGCACAGCAAGATGAGTAACTGTTAGGTGCCTTTCGTGTAAAGGGAAGTCAAGGAGACGCCACGCTGCCTCGTTACTGCTGACATAACGCCCTGCTTGAAAGGTCTGTACTTCGTTAACGGGATTTGCCTCACCTTCACTCCTGAGATTTAATATTGCTTGGTCGCTTTCTTTATTTATGTACTTACAGATATACTTGATTGCGCGGACAGAGCTACATGCTTCTACATTAATGTGGGCATTAAACATTTTACATAGAATGGGCGAATACGGGACAATCCAGCTGTTATCTAAGGTTTCGAACGCTCGAGAGCGAGATTTGATTGTAACTTTCCTGCCACCATCTTCGTGAGCTCTGCGTCTGTATAAAGGGTAGCCATTGTCATTGTGCACTGTTTTTTTAATAGCTGTTTAGGGAATTTCTTTGTACATTTTTCTTCTTTCATACATGGCGATATTGAATTTCGTGCTCCACATGGACCGTGAATCATATTTCGGACGATGGTATCATACAATTCTTTATCTTGCTCAGGATCCGGAATCTCGGCGCTTATTATGTCGTCTATTTGGCTGGGCCGCAATTTCTCTTTAAGCCGTATTAGAATGTGAGCATGCGGTAATCCTCTTTTTTGCCATTCAATTGAATACATGAAGCACTGCACCTCTCCGAAAATTTTCCCTTTGTTAATTACATATTATATTTTTGTACTTTAATCTAAATACTCTAGCAACTAAATCGTGTCTGTCAGTACTTTTTGCCCGGCATTAGCTCCTCGGTTATTTCTTTCCATGTGGGATTGCAAGAAGTAACAAAAGATCAGGTCTTCCGTAAGTTCGTACATAGGCGAATGCGTCTTGTGTGTACTCATGTAGGTAGCGGGACTGTTAACGAATGATGGAGGCAGAATTACCATTTTACCTAAATCTCTGGGGTTTACATTGGCGTCGCTAGAAACTGCATCTTGTAAATGTATATAATTCTCAACGCGCAGCTTTTTGATTTAAAGATATATAACGGAGACGTTCACTTTCTACCTTCACATACATGTCTACCAAAAATTGATGAAATAATTGTCTACACCGGGCTAAGAGGTTAAAATCATTTTCTCACAACATCATATGATACGCATCCATACATGATACTTTTTTGTTCGGAGTAGGCTCCTTTGTGACCGGGTTAATAAGTGGAATTTGAAAATGATAACCCTCTTGTCCTTTGCAATAAATCAATGGGTATTGCAGAGCGTCATAAAACTTGTGTGTATCGGCTACCCGTTGCAACGTATCATCACGTGCTCGCAAGACAATGTCTCGTGAAGAAAATTGATCACCACTAATTACGGCTGCTATTTCGTTTATCAAAGGTGCATTGTAGCGCCTTTCATGCTCTCCTCGAGGGGTCCGATCTGCGTGAATGACGACTTTATAATCCTCTTCAGGTAGGTTTTCTAAAGCAGTTTTAAATGTTTTGACTAAAATGTTACGTTCATGCAAGAATCTTTGAATTTTGAACACTGTGTCTCTCTCAACTCCTGGATAAATTGGCAGCGAGGTCTTCCTCAATTTCTTCACCCATAAAATATACTTGTAAAATTTATGCTGTTCGTTTTCAGCTGGAAAAAGTGAACCTATTCTATGATAAATTTGCCTTTGCACCGTAAATGTAGGCGAAAATCCCGGCATTATTATTTCCCGGTCAACTCCGAAGGACGTCATTTGAAAGCATGAGTTATATTTCCGGATCCTGTTTAAAAGCGCCGTGACTCATTAGCATCATATAAAAGAGAGTTTCAAGGTTCTTCTGGTTCCCCAAGTAACGGAATAGACACTTTGCCATTGGAACAGCACATGCCTGCGGTCTCATCTTTCCATTTTAAAGCGCTGCAAAATCGACACGCCTTGTCCATCAGTCCGATAACAACTAACCTGTGATTTTTATAATCAATCAACGGATCATAATTGAATGCTGTGTCATTAAAAACCGACCGATTGTTTCTTTGAAAATTTTGTCGACGTTCAGCTTGGAGCTGTGCATTTGCATCTCTTCGCGCCTGTGTCTGTTCTGGTGTTTCAGATGCCCTTATAGTGGATTGACGTTCAGATTGCTCAATGAGTCTGTGTTGAGTTTCATCAGGTGTTTCCGCGGCTCTTAAGGCGGCCTGACGTTCCGCTTGTTCGAATAGCCTTTGCTGACTTTGAGCAGGTGTTTCAGTAGATCTTAAAGTAGATTGACGCTCTGCCTGTTCAAGAAGGCTTTGCTGACTTTGATCAGGTGTTTCAGTAGCTCTTAAAGTAGCTTGACGCTCTGCCTGTTCAAGACGCCTTTGCTGACTTTGAGCAGGTGTTTCAGTAGCTCTTAAAGTAGCTTAACGCTCTGCCTGTTCAAGACGCCTTCGCTGACTTTGAGAAGGTGTTTCGGAAGCTCTTAAAGCAGCCTGACGCTCTGTCTGTTCAAGACGCCTTTGCTGACGTTGAGAAGGTGTCTCAGATGCTCTAAAAGCAGCCTGACGCTCTGCTTGTTCTTGCCTTCTCAGTTCAGCATCTTCTAAAGATTCTAGCGATCGAGCTAATCTTTTCGCTTGTCTTTGAGAAGATACTCTTGAAAGGCTGGACTTACGTTTGCGAGGTATTATGAAGTAAGAAAACCTATTTATAAAAAACGTTAAAATACCTAAAAGGAATTAAATTTTAAATATTTTTTTTAAAAGCAAATCCAAAATATCTAAAAGGAATAAATATTCCTTTTAAATATTTTTTAAAATCAAAACAACAAAACCAATTCAAGACACAACACGAATCCGAAAACGATAGCCAAAAAAATCGGATCAACTTAAACCAAATCACAAAACAAATCGCAGAAAACCGAAATCGAAAGCAGTAGTCAATATAAATATAACCAACGAAAAAAAAAGTAAATGTATAGGTACCGTATACACTATCTATACTATTAATATTCCTTTGAAATATTGTTAAACAACCTAAAACAACGAAAACCAATTCACGATTCTAAATAAACAAAATCCAAAATCAAAGCCAGAGTCTAAATATGTATAAAGGAATACCAACCAAATCAACAAAACCGATCCAAGAAAATACACAAACCGAAAATGAAAGCCAATATAAATCCATTCAACCTTAACCAAATCACAAGCAAAATAACAAACAACCGAAATCGAAAGCAGGTAGTCGAATAAGCTACGAAATAGAAACAATTTAAGCGTATAGGTACCGTATGCACTATAAGTTGACGCGCGGCTCAACGGCGGGAGTTAAGTACATGTCAGGAAACATTTCGTTACCGCGAAAAAACCTAGTAACGACATCTAGCGGAATCAATTTAAACTATGTATACGTTAGTTAATAAGAACTCTCAAAAAATATTTTTCTTATAATTTTGCACAATTTTTCTTATTGTAATACCGATTCATTCATAACCACATATAAGAACTGTATTCATTTCCGTTCAATAAATATTACTAAGGCTTATTAATGGCTTACTAAGAACTGTTTACCATTGTTAAGTAATAGTTAAGGTGAAAGTAGGTGGTGATAGTATTTCTGATCCATACTTATAATCACGCCTGTAACCCTTGCGGGTAGGCAGAGCATCAACGGATTACTTAATATCGTCTGCGAGGTTATCGCCTATTCTGTGAATTACGATGCACCAAAACGTTTGAAGAAAATCAGCTGGTGAACTTTATGTTTTTATCGCTCTTCCCGGTCCTGCGTGGAAAATACAGATCCATACATTTTTATCTAAATTTTGGTAAAAGACATAATAATCCAGATATTCTGACCTTCTGTGTTCGTCCATCGTACCGTCGTCCGTCTTGTAGAATCACGGTGGCGCCACCTAGCTGAATTTAATTTTGCAATATTCATTTTCCCACGGGAATTATTTCCGCTGAAAAAGTAGCCTATGTCACCACAGCCACCGAACTATCCCCATACAAATAATCATGCCATGCCGACGCTCTGTTGCGACGTGAAAGAAGGACAAACTTGTGCAACATATTCGATTTTCCCACGGGAATGAGATGTTTTTCCGCGGAAAAAAGTAGCCTATGTCACTCTACAGCCACCGAACTATTCCCATACAAAAAATCATGCCATGCCGACGCTCTGTTGCGACGTGAAAGATGGACAAACAAACAAACAAACACACTTTCGCATTTATTATATTGGTATGGATACAATTAGTATGAAATGTTTACTATACACATAACTATAATTACATTATTACATATTACTATTACTATAAATAATTATGTAAAAGCAGTATTTATTATGAGTAGTCTTTGTATGCTCTCTGCAACAGCTCGCCCAGTGCCAGTTACTTATCCTGTAATAAATTTTTTTAATTTTAAGATTATTCTAATATTACAAAGGCAGTATGTCTAATCTAATATTACCTAAAAAACATTATTACCTGTATCCTCCAGGCCATCATAATTAAAGCTATCAACAATAACTTCTGTGGATGTGGTGACAATGGTTCCATCAATCTGAATTTAATATGTGTAATGTTGTGTAGCACTGCACATGCATTGCCTAGAATAGAATTTTTACCATTAAATCCATAACAACATTGTTAACTCCTCATCAGCTTATGTCTGGAAGTTTCTAAGTTCAATTGGAGTGGGTAAACCACGTATTATGGATTATGGTCCATCAATCTCTTGTGATGATATCAATATTAATTTTGCTTCTGCTATGGCAATGGACCCTACAATCCGGTCCCAGACCATATCTTACCTAACTTCTTTGCAGTTCCCCAAATTCCTGTATTCCAATTTTCTCTTGTGAGCCAGGATGACGTTAAAAAAGCTAATCTTTAAATTAATTCCAAGGCTTTAGGCTGTGATGAAATAAGTAAATTAATGTTAGTCAATATACTAGAACTAATTCTCCTTGCTGTCACGCACATTATTAATTTTTCACTTGACAGTATCCAACTCTCTAGAAAAAGGCTTTTTATCCTACCTCTTCCGAAAATATCTAATCCTACGTTACCTAATCATCTACGTCCCATATCTATCTTGCCCTTTCTGTCTAAAGTTTTGGAAACTTGTGTTTATAAGCAAATATCCAATTTTATATCTAAACATAACCTACTGAGTGCTTATCAGTCTGGGTTTCGTCCTGGTCACAGCAACTCTACAGCATTACTTAAAGTCGCCGAAGATAACAGACATGGTATGGAAAATAAGAAAGTGACTGTTTTGGTGCTTGTTGACTTCTCTAATGCTTTTAACACGGTTGACCACGATATCCTATTGGTCACTCTTTTCCATTTAAGATTTGCACCTTCAGCCTTGGAGTGGTTTGCTGCTTATCTTCGCGGGCGTCAGCAGTCAGTTCATTTAGGGCAAGAGTGCTCAATGTGGACTGATCTTGTAACTGGCGTCCCGCAGGGCGGAATACTTTCTCCTATAATTTTCTCAGTTTTTATAAACTTCATCACTTCTAATTTCAACTGCTCATACCATCTGTATGCTGACGACCTTCAAATCTACATGCAGGCTACTATCGATGAACTATATAACGCTATTGTGAATTTAAATAAAAACTTAATAGCTGTTAGGGAATGGTCGAGGCGCTTTGGTGTTTCTGTCAACCCTAAAAAGTGTCAAGCTATACTTGTGGGTAGTTCGAGAATGCTGTCAAGGATAAGTCTGTTCAAATCTACCTTCAGTTTATTACAATGATATCTTGATACCATTCTCGAACTCTGTGAAAAATCTAGGCCTGTACATAGATAGTACATTGAAATGGGATGCACATGTCACTGAAATCAGTCGCAAAGTCTCTGCCACCTTATGTTCTCTCTACCGTCTAAAGAATTTTCTACCTGTCAACACAAAGATCATGCTTGTACAGAGCTTGTACACTTATTTTAACTTTTATTAAATTATGCAGATGTTTGTTACCCAGATTTGGACGTATACGGGCTTCGAAAGTATGATCATGTTTCTCTTTATGACTGCCGACAGGCATTAAGTCCGCCCATTGTTACCTTAGTCGTAAGGTGTGACAATAAATAATAAATAAAAATAAATAAATAGAATAGAATAGAATAATTTTTATTCAATATAGAATATTACATAATACTTATTGAAAGTAATTTATTTATTTACCACTGGTTCGAAAAATACCTCTGTTCTGGGAAGAACCAGCATGAAACCCAGCGGGAATTTTTTTTTTAAACATATTTCACTTTACAATTTTTTTTGTACAATTTTTAAATAAAATAATAGAACCAGCATGGTGGCGATCACCTTCTGGCGGTGGAAGGAAAAGGAGAGATCTCCCGCCGGGCAAGGTGTTCTGCCCGGAGAGCGGCCAACGCTCCGAGTTGTTGTTTGGAGCTATTCTATACAACGTGTTACAAAATACCCCGTAAAAAATATAATTAATTATCAAAGCCAAAAATTTTGTCAACCCTAGTAAGCTGTCATGTCAGGGAACCAGATTATTTAACAGAAAGGCCTACGTACCTATTTTACCTAATAATTGTCTACTTTTATAGTTTTTCTATTTTTCATTCATAAATGTTTGCTGCCTCAATACAAGGATGTCATTATATTCAAGTGCTTCAAAAAATGTCAAGTTGGAAAAAAAATATGTTGTCAATTTCAAATCTTCGAATCGATATCCTACAACTGTTTTGAGTTTTTTTTTCAACATTTTTTGCAAAATAACGATGCTTTATAACTCGGAATATTACGATATTATGATGTTATGCGTAGGCCATGAAGATAGCAATTTAAATCGTGCTCGTGCGGACTGTATCGGCAACGATTTATCGATGGTAGACCCCCCAATGAATGGCGACGGCTGCCTTCGTACCAGTGTTTTCTGAACATGTCAAGACGACTACATTCCACCGGCTTTTTTCATCGGTCTACTGGAAGTGGACGTCCAAGCACAGTTGACACCAGGCAGGCTGAATTAGTGTTAGAACATTTATAAGAAGAGCCGACCACAAGTACGAGGCGAGCCGGAACAAGATTCGGTATAAACCATGTTGCAGTTTGGCGAATTCTTCGTGACGATGATCGTCAACCTTATCACTATCGCCGTACACAGGAGCTGATACCCTCCGATTTTGCATCCAGGAGGAACTTCTGCGAGTGGTACCTCAGGCAGTTAGAGGAAAACTATGTTACGTAAACTATGTTCTTTGGACGGACGAGGCAACATTCACGAAGTCAGGACTTTCAAATTATGCATAACGATCACGTTTGCGCTCGCGTGAATCTACATGCTTCACGACAGGGCAGATTGCAACACCAGTGGCGGCTGAATGTGTGGGCTGGCCTTTATGTCGGTCCCGTCATTATGCCATCACGTCTAAACGGTAGCAACTATCTAACGTTTTTACAAACGGAATTCGAAGAGGCGCTTAACGACTTTCCTGTGGCTGACTGGGATTACTTTGAGAACCAAAGAAACATGGTGTTTCAGCATGATGTAGCTCCGGCACATTTTGCTCGCAACGTACGAGAACATCTTAACGTTCGCTTTCCGTGAGGATGGATCGGCCGCGGGGGACCAGTAATACCCTTGGACTTCTTTCTTCTTTTTTCTTCTTCTTCTTTTTGTGGGGTTATGTAAAGGACAGAGTGTATTTCTCCGATTGCCCAACGGTTGCCGAGATGGAATAGCGTGTTAGATTGGTTTTCGCATCAATAACACCGACGATGGTGCGAAATGCCACACAAGCCATATCTCGACGAGCGAGGTTGGTAATGAGCAAGGCGGAGCACACTTTGAGCCGTTTTGTAAATTTGACATTTATTATGAAAAAGTAAGTGTTCGTTTAGGTTGTTTCGTTAGGTTAGGTCTTTTAAAATTTTTGTCATTCCGCGAATTAGGTAGAAATGTATGTACATCCTGCGTAGTTTACTCTTTAATTTTACTGAAATAGGGTTTGCACATCAGTGAAAATAATAATTTATTTTTGTGTTTTTGGGGTATGTTATACAGCGTTACTACGGTTCTTAAATATTGTGAATGGACTCGTTATAAGGCCCCATTTAACCTCCTTTCGGCTTTACGGGTAGTTTTGTAACATCCAGTATTTACTGCTTTTACTTCGGAACTTTGATAGCGCGATTTAGGTTTCGATGCATTTTCGCTTGTGACGCGACGACAGCGCCCCCAAATCACCCCCCTGCTCAAACCGGAGGTTGATAGTGCAGTCTAGATGTCGACGGATGTGCCAGGGAATTGCCTTGTAGTCTGCGGTGAGTCGGGAAGAAGGCAAGTGATCTCCGAGAGTGCCGTAAATCAGAGGCAAGCAGTAAGGCTTAGAGCCGTGCCGAACACTGTAGCGCAGAGAGTAGCTTGAAGGAACAGGAAGCTTTATTATTCCAGTGCTGCGATGAACCTTAGTAAAGCTAGATGGCTTGCAGAATGTGAAGACTGCAGATAATATGTGCTCGGGAGCAAATGAATGGAGTATTTGAGGACGATGACGAAGGTTTGAATTTGTAGTTTCGGAATGTTGCAAGTTGCGTGTTCACATCACTTCGGTTTGTCACCAGTTTGGCTGTGGAAGGAAAAGGAGAGATCTCCCGCCGGGCAAGGTGTTCTGCCCGGAGAGCGGCCAACACTCCGAGTGGTAGTTTGGAGCTATTCTATATATACTGCTTTTACTTCGGAACTTTGATAGCGCGATTTAGGCTTCGATGTATTTTCGCTTGTGGCGCGACGACAGCGCCGTTACAACCTCATTCCCAGGGATTATTTTCATTTATGTATTCTTTGATATTACAATAAACCTTTTTGTGCAATTTTTCTTTAATAAAACATTTAAACTTGTTTATTGACATATTTTGTACATTTTCTGGGATTTTGATGAATATTCCAGATGAGAATTTTCTAGATTACTCACGCTTCAAGATTAGTTTTTGAGCACTTTGTTTATTGATTATCACTTGAGCGTGGCTGAAATCTGACTGACAAAAAAAGCGTTGACTTCCGCTTATATACTGTCAGCAATCGAAATTTCTAGACTGCACAACTAGCAACTACACTGAAATTCAAAAAACCGTTGAAACTCTGTACGATATGACTTTATGTATATTCCAGAATAGAATTTTCTAGATATTTCACTTTTCAAGATTAGTTTTGGAGCACTTTGATTATCGATTAACACGTGAGCGTGGCTGAAATCGGACTGACAAAAAAAATCTTTGATTCCCGCTTATATACTGTCAGCAATTAAAATTTTTAGTGCCAAAACTTTCTAGAATGCGCAACTAAAATGAAATTCAAAAAATCGTTGAAACTGCATGAATTCGACGAATTTCGAATTCTAGATTATTCTGTTTTCCAAACTGTCTAAAATCATTTTTTAATAATTTTGAACATTCAAATAATCTAGAATATTTATAACCTAGAATATCTTCGATATCCTCTAGAGCTCTAGACCGACAATAATAATTTTTTAATCATTTCTAGTGTTTGGATATATGACGGAATTCCCCAGATATTTTGAGGACTCCAAGACCTCTTAGATCGATTAAAATTATATTTAATCAATTTTACACATTTTTAAAATTTAGAATTTTGTTGATTATTTAAAAAAAAGTTAAAATTATTTAAAACATTTTTGAATATTTAAAATATTTAATATTTTTTTAGAATGTTTTAGATACTTTTGAAACCATCTAGAACGTTCTAACGTGTCTAAAATAATTTTGAAATAATATTGTACATTTCAATATATTTTAGAGCTTTCCTAATCTATCTAGAAATATTTAAAATATTCTCGCGTATATGGGAGTGCTACCGGGCTTGAGCTGATGCATCAACGTCCCGGGATGTAAACACCAGCGCTCTTAAAAACTCCGCCTCCAGATCCTTCAAAAGAGTCATTGCCAAGGCAAAGTCAGATCACATAGGCAGAATTGGTGAGAAACTAGTTCGCCTTCCTTCGGGAAACCGTGCATTCTGGTCTCTCGCCAAGGCTGTCCAAGGGAACTTCTGTCAGCCATCTCTTCCATCTCTGCACAGGGAGGACGACTCACTGGTCCATGCCGCAAAGGAGAAAGCCGATCTGCTAGGCCCTTTCTGCTCAGACCTGTCTAACTACAGGCCTATCGCCATCACCTCCTTGTTCTCCAAAATAATGGAATCCATTATAAACTGCTAGCTCAAGCGATACCTTGAGGATTACCAGCTGATTAGTGACCGCCAATACCGTTTTCGTCGGAGTCGATCAGCTGGTGATTTGGTCTATCTGACTCATAGATGAGCAAATGGTAGTAGAGTCCAAGGGGGAGGCATTGGCCATTAGTTTGGACATTGAGAAGGCCTTCGATCGGGTTTGGCACAAAGCGCTTCTTTTGAATCTCCCTTCCTATGGGATTCCCGAGAAATTGTATAATTTTCACCAGCTTTTTTGCAGATCGGAGCATTAAGGTCGTTGCAGACGGTATGCTCCAATTACAAGCCTATTAATGCTGGTGTACCACAAGACTGCGTGCTATCACCGACGCTGCTTCTTCTGCATATCAATGATATGTTGCAAATCGGTAACATTCATTGCTATGCGGATGACAGCACTGGTGATGCTCTATACACCGGCCGTGCCAATATTTCTCGGGAAAAACGTCGCCGAGTACCGGAACAAACTTGTGTCTGAAGTAGAGTCTTTGCTGAACAAAGTCGACTAAATCTAGTCCAGTTCAATCCTCAGAAGACACAAGTTTGCGCGTTTACCGCTAAAAATTCTCTTTCGTCGTATCTCCTCAGTTTCAGGGCACTGCCCTAGTTGCCTCAGCCAGTATCGGAATTCTCGGCGTCGACATATCGAGTGACGTGCAGGTTCGTGGTCACTTGGAAGAGCTTGGCGTGCTCAGCAGAGCGGGACAGTATTCCATGCCGGCACATTGCCTGCAACTTTACAAGTGCCAGCTCCTTCCACTTGACCGCATCCGGCGCAGAGCGGCTCGAATCGACGACGACCGAGTCCTTTCTGATCTGTTCGATTCACTGAGGCTGCGAAGAGATGTTGCATCCCTTTGCATTTTCTTTCGCATTTACCACGGGGAGTGCTCTGAGGAATTGTACGAATTAATCCCAGCTGCCAAATTTCACGAAAGCACATCGCAGCAAAACTCCCGATACCATCCACACCATCTGGATGCTTGGCGGTCCACCACTGTACATTTCGAAAGGAGTTTTTCCGCGTACGGCTTCTCTGTGGAATAGTTTACCACCGGCGATTTTTCCGGACCTATACCAATTAGGGACTTTCAAGAAAAGAGCTTACACCTTTCTAAAAGGCCGGCAACGCACCTGCAATTCGCCTGTTGTTGCAGTTGTTTATGGGCGGCGGTAGTCGTATGCTCGTTTGCCCCTTCTCCTAAAAAAAATAATACATAAAGGGCATATTAAAAAATATTTAAAAAATACATAAAGGGTAATGTGTTTACCATTGCCATAAAAATAGTACCTAATTGTATTAGGCTTGGGTAGTTATAATAAAAAATAATAAAGTAAAATATTTTGGATTGTTTCGTTTAACTTGCGTGCATTATTAGAGAATTTTTTGCAATATTGTGGTGTTACCAACCTTAGGGCCACATGCTTATATTACGTATCAAAACCATATCAGCGTCGGAACTCATAATATACAGGTATGAAATTTAATAATAGTTTATTATGGCGACTTGTTATTTATAGCTACCCTTTTTATTTAAAATTGATTGCAGCTAATATGTAAGGGTGGCAGTAGAGCGACTGACAGTTCATTTGCTAACCGTCATAAAAATATTATTGGCCATCATTCTAGTTAAGTATCTAATGTCTGACAATTCGAAAGATCAACTCGCTCTAACAGTCTACCCATGGGCGCTGGCAGCAGGGTGCAAGGGAGTGCACTTGCACCCCCCTGTCAGAAAAGAAGATACATAGAAAAAACAATGGCGTCTAGGTTGCTGCAATAAATTCAGTATCCTCTTCTACTTTTTTCCTGTGAACACTAAGCATATCGCGCGGCAGCGGGGATTCTCCGAGCAGTAGTGCCAACCATCGACTACAGAGATTAAGTATGTTTTCGATAAGCCAAATATATTCAACCAAACATCCGCGCGATTTGAATTTAACATTACATTTATCTACATAATATACATATATAATTCTATATTTTATATTAGTTAATAGTAAAATGTGTAGATGCAGATGCACCTCCCTGAAAGTAATCCTGGCGGCGCCCATGAGTGAGTCTACCATATACGTAGTTCGTGGCTACTGCGGCCCATGGATACCTGCAACTAAGTTTAAAGTTAGTTTAGTGTCGCTGCATAAAACTTAGTAATACGTTGTAACCTTTCAGAAGTTCATACACTACACTATTCACTCATACGTCTCTGTCAATCTGTGGTTCATTCCAATTCGACGCAAGTTAGTTAGGTTAACATATTATGTTTACTGTCTGTAATATCGAAATAAGTGCCTTTTATTGATCTGAGGAAACTATTTACATGCCAATAAGACATGAATAACCATTTTTAAAATTTTTATCTGTCTATCCGGGCTAATCTTTGGAATGGATGAACCAGTTGTACTGAAACTTCATGAACTGCTAGAGAGAAATGACGATATGAAATATATCTTAAATCACGCATTGTTCTATGTCTGTTCGTGAATTTTCATCACAATCGGTTCAGCCATACCGAAGATTAGCCAGAACAGGCAGACAGACAGACAATTTTTTTTAAATGGTTATTCTGACATGCAAATAACACTCTCAGCCCCAATATAAGGCAGTTATTTCGATATTGCTGACAGACACTTCAATTTGGATGAGTGGAGGTGTCATCTAGGTCTAGGCTTTATCCGACAAAACTTGGAGATATTATTTCGAGAAATTGAAAAATGTATAAAATTAATGGTCTTTGATGATTGTCTTAAATAGCTAGTAGGCATATAATATTACTAAACTGGAATGGAAGATTGTCATTCTATTAGAAGTATTTTGATACTTTAAGTGACCTTTTCGTGTAAATGGTTTCTCGGAAACACCTCCAAATATTTTGATGAAATTTGTATTTAGTTGTTTTAGTTTTTGAGTTTTATCTAACCTATGTGTCGCTCCTGTGTTTTTTTTTTTCATATAACGTCGAGCAAAGCTCAGTCGCCAAAAAAAATGTAGTTTTGTGACGCAAGCACTAATAATTAACGATTCTGATTTCCTGAAACTTACGCAAACCTAATTAACTTTAATAGTACAGGAAGATTTGAAGATAAAGTGTTTTATTATTATTATTATTAAAGTGTTTGCTAAAACGTAAATTATTAATTTTCAAACACTTAGATAAACATCAATTACATACGCGGTAATAGACTGCAGCTACTGAAGCGACGTGCAAGTCAATCAAGCTTGGTAGAAAACTGTCAAGCGTGACATCACACGCAAACGTCATGTAATACGCACATTGTGCGATACCGATAGCAAAAAGCTATGAAAGTGATTAATCAATCAACCAATCAATATATTTTCTATTGTACACCAATAACATTAACGAAATAAAATGAAATCTCTACATAGTATAAAACAAAGTCGCTTCTCGTCGTCTGTACGCTTAGATCTGTTAAACTACGTTACGGATATTGATGTGGTTTTCATCAGTAGACACAATAATTTAAGAGAAAGGCTTATATGTATAATTTTTCTGTCCGTGTGTGTGACTGAACTTCCTAAACGCCTGGACCGATTTTGATGAAATTTTGTGAGTGTGATTAAGTTGATTAGAGAATGGTTTAGATGCACAATTGGTCCTGGTAGGTGGTCGTGTATATAAAAAGTACAACAGGCGGTCTTATCGCTCTGGAAGCGATTTCTTCCAGACAACCCTTTTGCGCAAAAAACTGTTGTTTACTACGAATTGCGAGTAGGGAAGGTGTACAGTATAAAGTAGACAATAAAGTAAAAAAATTATAAAAACACAAGATGATGACAGTTGAGGATAGGTAGGAAAGATACAATTAAGGAAGGGAATTATGATGGTAAATATTAGAGCTCGAATTAATAAGTTTTGAGTAGATTTTTGAAGGAAATAATTAAAATTAAAAATTAGAAACAAAAAGAGCTGATGATCTTCAAACGGCTGAACAGATTTTCTTGAAACATAGCACACTTAATCAAAATCGGTTCATCCGGTCAGGAGCTATGATGCCACAGACAGACACACAGATACATATACACACTACAAACATATAACACCCCTCTGTTTTCGCCGGGGGTTAAAAAGGAACTGAGCACGTCGAATATATAAAAAGATTAAATGTTCATATATTTTTTAATACTTATACTAATTTTAGATTCAGCAATAGTCATTCATTCATTACAGTCTATCAAAAGTCCACTGCTGCCATGTGCACATTTGCTATAGTTGCTACGCTTGGCAATTGGTAACCGCATGTTTTCATTATATTGAATTGTTATCAGGTAGATGCTACTATATATTTCCCGTTACATTTTCTTCCGTATTCTGTTACACCATCACTACAAGGCGGCGGTAATTGCTTTCTTTGAAATACCTGGGTAAGTCCGACATGCACTAAAATTAAGGTAAGTTGAAAATAGCTGCTTTACGAAACAGTTATTTCGTCTTTTCTTGTAATACTGTATTCCTACATTACTAAAAGTAGTATTTAATATTATAAGTTACAGCCCATATACGTCCCACCGCTGGGCACAGACCTCCTCTCATTTCTGAGAGGGTTTTACGGCAAGTAAATATCCGCCGCGCTGCCCCAATGCGTGTTGGCGAACTTCATATGCCTTCGAAATATTTTTTGTTATTTCTCTGACTTGCAAGTTTTCTCACAATGTTTTCCTTCACCGCCGAGCACGTGGTAAATCAGCACTTAAAATTACAATTAACAACTTCGTTGGTGCCGGCGGGGATCGAACCCGAGTCGCTCGCGTACTGTAAAATTTACAGTGAATAAACACAATAAGTATGTATAGAAACAAGTCAATAAAGCGAAACCAATGCGTGAGTCAATTCACACTTAGTCGGTTTACTTTGCTTTTAACTCTTCTTCAAATAAAAAAAAAAAAAAAACAAACAAACAAGAAACTGCAAAACGAAAGAATTAGTCATTGTTTTCTGTAATAAGTGCTAGGTTCTTTTTTTAAACATTGATCACGGAATCTACTTTTAGCTGTTCGAATGGTTCGCTCTGTGTCACTGCATTTTTCTCTGATTGATTTATTTCTAAGCAAAGTTTTGCTTTTGTTATGGATTAAAAGCTTCATTCTTCAAATTGTTGGTGGAATACCCGTCCAATATTTAACACTTTCACTGTCCGGTTTGCAGACACAATAGTATAATAGTAAGACAATAGCAATGACCTATATGTAGTTTTTTTTTTTTTATAGGATAGGGTGACAAACGAGCACACAGTCCACCTGATGGTAAGTGGTTGCTGTGACCCATAGACATCTACATCTATCTTCAATAAAGAATCAAAATGCAGATGCGTTGTCACCTGTGAGGACTAAGATGGAATGCCTCTTTTCAGTAAAAGGGTCTCCGGTTCTCTACACTAACCATACGAAACACAGCAGTGATAAGCTGCTATTTTACGCTGGTATTCTGTGAGCGTGGTCCTTCCCGGTCGAGCCGACCCATTCGTACCACAACTATGTACGTACTAAGTAGTGCACGGGATAGCGAAAGGGTTAAGTAAAGACGTTGGCGAGAGATAATATTATGCTCTTTTAGTGATTAGTTAGTTGTGTGCATAATATTAAAATGTTTTTATAGCCTTTGTTATTCATGAGTCGTGATAGCACAGGCTAAGCGCTCGCCGTAAATTTCACAGTAGGTACGCGAGCAATGCGGGTTCGATCCCCGCCGGCATCAATGAAATTGTTAATTGCATTTTAAGTGCTGATTTACCACGTGCTCGGCAGTGAAGGAAAACATCGTGAGGAAACCTGCATGTCTGAGAAATGCGAAAAAAAATATTTCGAAGACATGTGAAGTCCGCTAACACGCATTTTGGCAGCTCGGCGGACACTTCCTTGCCCTAAAACCCTCTCATAAAGTGAGAGGAGGCTCGGGCCTCTGGGGTCAGCCCCAGCTGTGGGACGTATATACTAGGCTGTAATTTTACTTACTTTTATAGCATTTAGTTGCAAAAGAGTTTACAGTGCACCTGGTCATGTCCACTGCAGCCCATTGACTCCTGATACCGATTTCACATAATAAAGACGTTGTTAAATATAAATATGTGATGCTTTACCTTTACAACAAAACGTCGTACAACTGTATCGTACCACATGAATAGTGATCGTACTGCCGCTTGGCGGCAAAAATAGTTAAACTTACCTACCTACTTAGTACCAAGTAAGTATATTATATTTCAATGACGCAGACAGTATTATATGTTGTTTACGAATGTGTACACAAACAAGCTCCTATAGTGCAATGGGATGGCAATCTGACACGAATATAGAGAAATCAGACGCATGACCGACGCCTTTACGTGCTTTTCGAAGAACATCCTGACTCCGAGCTGCTGCTGCGAATTTCTTGCCAGAAAACCCGTCTGATTTTGGGCCCAATCAAACTTATTACTTAAGGGTTAAAGGACTTTCCTAGGTTAGTGCAACGTCTAGGTAGGTGCAACGTACTTGTACTTGTACGTTGCACCTACCTAGACGGACTTCTATAGAAATAAGGATTCTATGTACATCAGTGGACTTTGAATAGACTCGTCGGGGAATGATCTAGAGCTACCGTGTTTTTACCTACCTACTTGTAAACATTTACGAATCCATGTTAATTACTCATAGTTATGAGCCGAATAAGTTCTAGAGCCTTGTATAGCCGCGATAATGTTCATTTGGTAGTAGTCCGCTGAATATTAATGCAGACCTCCTTATTTTGGAAAGCTAAAATCATACGACGTTTAATAAATCAACATACTTATGAATTAAGTATTGAATTATGTTTACCTAGTAGTCAGTAAAGAGCCAAAAATTATTTTTACTGGCATCATTTAAAAGTTGAGGCGAGAACGGACTTTCTTTCTCAAAATGCCGCTAAAGGCCGCCCGGAGCCATCACTGTAGTCACTTGTTATAGATGTACTTCTATATTTGTGAATTGTATTATGTATTTTCATACGTACGAAATAATTTGCCATGCTGCAGCTATATTAGTAGTATAGTTGTAGCACGAATGGGTTGGTCGGGGAAGGACCACGCTCTCACAGAATACCAGCGTAAAATAGCAGCTTAACACTGTTGTGTAGAGAACCGGAGACCCTTTTTACTGGAAAAGAGGCATTCCATCTTAGTCCTCACGCGAGACAATGTATTTTGATTATTAATTGAGGATAGATGTCTATGGGTCACAGCAACTACTTACCATCAGGTGGACTGTGTGCTCGTTTGTCACCCTATTCTATAAAAAAAAATCTAAATATTTTGCGCAAAAAGTTTGTTGTTGTATCTTTCGGCAGTCCGGGTGGAAAAGGAAAGAAAGATTTAAAAAATTAAAGCTCCACAACCACAACTTTAGGCGTATCACACTACACAGAGGCACTAACTATTCTTGAGATACCGTACTGCATATCGCTGATGTGATAACATTGGAACTAAGCTAGGATACAGTGTCAGAGTTGCGGCGATTATCGCAACGCATCCGAAAACCGATTTTTGGATTCAAACCCAGCCGCTAGACGTGTAAATCTGAAATATGAACAGTCTGCTTTTTATGACGTAAGCGTCCACTAAGAAGAAAAGATTTTCGAAGAATCAACTCCTGAGAGGGTGAAATAGGGTGTTACAGTTTGTATGAAACTTTTTATATTACGGGGCGATTGACTTGAAACTTAATGAAATACTCTATGTTTGAAATAAATGAACACATATTTGGCGTTTTTCCAAAACAACCTCTTACTTGGCAGAGGGTGTTAAAATTTGTATGGATAAAAAATTATTAATGTTTTTAACGGGTGCAAATCCGTTTTTTGTTTATTCAAATATTTACGCTAAAGGTTTTAAAACGAGTGTGCAAAGTCTGTTGTACATATTTAGACGTGGTAGAGCCATGCTGCAGCTATATTGTGGTTGCAGCACGGATGGGTCGGCGCGACCGGGGTAGGACCACGCTCTCACAGAATACCAGCGTAAAATAGCAGCTTAATGCTGCTGTGTTTCGTATGGTGGGTGTAGAGGCATTCCATCTCAGTCCTCAGGGGTGACAACGCATCTGCATTTTGATTCTTAATGGAGGATAAATGTAGATGTCTATGGACCACAGCATCCACTTATCATCAGGTAGACTGTGTGCTCGTTTGTCATCCTTATTCTATAAAAAAAGACGCACAGCCCAAGACGCTGGACACAGAAGCGTGAAATTGACAGTAGCTTACTAACATTAACGTAGGCATCCAATAAGAAAGGATTTTCGAAATTTTGGGATAGAGGGTGAAAGCCGGAACACCTGTTACGGTTTTATGACACTTTATTTTACGGGGCGATTTCTTATTTGTATATGGAGCAAAATTATTAAATGATTTTTGTTTCTTGAATAATGAAATACATATATGTATACGTATTCTTTAATTTTTCGAAAATCTAACCAGTACAATGTTTGTGTGGACAAATGGTCTTTAACTTGCAAAGTGGTCAGAAAACTACAGAGTATTTACAAATTTTAAGGGCAAATGGCCCTTAAAATGTGGAAAATTGTTACAGAAAACCGTAGTTGTTATTTCAATCATTGTGTATAAATTAGTATTATGGCAATTTGTAACTGAAATTTTTGGTTGGCACTGAGTAAAAGACTATTTTGGTTTTGTTATCACCACAGGTTATAATAAAACGTTTAAATATATATTTTTTTTAATTTTTAAATGCATTACATTTAAAGTATTTGAGTATTTAAGAATTAAGTAGGTATTTTGAGCGCTGAATATTTTCTATTGTTTTTTACATATATAATGTCATAATATGACATAATATATGTAAAAAAACATATATTATGAATGATGAACGAAACGTATTTCAGTCATGGTTCATGGCGCCCTGGTCAACGGAGACTAGCCATCTGTGTAGGACTTTAAGATATTATGTACGTACCATTCGGCAGGGAGTAAGGGTCTTGCCACACCAATCGATTGATCGTCGATCGATGGCATCGAACGATGGTGCAATGGATTAGTCGACGTCGATAGATAGTTTCTACCACACCGATCGATCGATGGCATCGATACATTGTAGAATGGATTAGTCGTCGTCGATCGAGCTGCTTGATTATTCGAGAACCCGCCCCGCTCCACCGACCGCTATTTAAAATGTCATCTAAATGAAACAAGCCTTAAAAACGGTCGAATCCAGTCTTCTGCCTTTGCGTCTCTGTAATAATTATACGAGGAAGAGCGTACTGAATACATTTTGAAAGATACTGATGATGAGTCCACAACCACATCGATTAATTGTCGATCGACGTCGATCGATGATTGAACAACGTTTCATAGACCAGTATCCGTCGATAAAACTACTACATCAATCGATCGACATCGATCGACGTCGACCAATGACATCGATCGACAATCAATCAATTGGTGTGTTGTAACACCCTAATAGTGTTCTGTGGTATCTACGTACATAAGTACCAAGTAATTACATTATATTTCAATGACGCAGACGGGATTACATAGGGTAAAGAAAGGTTATTTGGTGAGATAGGCAATTTGGTGATGGACTTTTAAAAGTCTTTCACGACGTTACCTATGCACGCAGTGACGCGAAATGATGCAAGCAGTTTGCCACAAGAACAAAAGAGACGCAGTGACGCATCATTTCGTGTAACTGCGTGCATAGGTAACGTCGTGAAAGACTTTTAAAAGTCTATCACCAAATTGCCTATCTCACCAAATAATTTTTCTTTACCACATATGTAGGTCACGAATGTGTGCGCAAACAAGCTCCTATAGTCCAATGGGATGGCAATCCGCCACGAATATAGAGAGCTCAGACGCATGACCAACAGCTTTACGTGCTTTTCGAAGAACATCCTGACTCCGAACTGCTGCTTCGAATTTCTTGACAGAAAACCCATCTGATTTTGGGCCCTATCAAACTTATAACTTAAGGGTCAAAGGACTTTACTAGATTGAGCATAGTTTTATATTTCATTTGTTTGCAGGTAGAGATATAATATAGATCAATACCTACTTACGTAAATTCTTATATTTTGTTAGTGTGATAAGGTACTTAATTTAGGTAGGCATTGGATTGTAGCTTTTAATACATAATTCTTTTTATCGTGGCCATGATAAAAAAATGGCAATATGGTGCCCCATACCGTAGTATCAATAATTGGTGATGGAGCTTGTTTATTTATTATTATTATTATGTGGTAATAGGCGAGCAGCTTATAGCTGATATGCCTATATCTGTGTTAGTGTTTTATATTAGTTCAAGTCCACACTAAGAGTACACTAAATTGGATTGTCTTTGCACCATTTGTCCAGTTTGTTTTTAAAACTAATCACAAGGGGAGCATCTACGACGTCTTGAGGCAACTTGTTCCATATGTTTATGATTCTGTTGTTTAGTCTGTGATGTCCCACATTAGTGTATGAGCGGGTGTGAGACAATCGCATATAGTTAGGATGTCTAGCTCAGTGGATGTTAAAAATATGTGGTAGCTCTTTGCAATTATATTTATGGGTCAATATTTTGTAGGTCTCAATAAGGTCTCCTCTGGTACGGCGCAATTTGAATTTAGGGCAATCTCTTAACTGTTGTCATTGGAACCAATTGCTGTCTATAGAAATTCGAGAGCAAATTAGTAGGGGACGTTATTACGGTCATCTTGATGTTTATTTACAACTAGCGACCTGCTCCGGCATCGCCTGGGTAGGATCTATTATGTCGCGTTATTTAGTTTAAAAATAGTGGTCAAGGACGATTTATATTACAATTTTTTTGATTTCTAAAAAATTATCTCCAAATCATTCCGATATAATCAAATTCCTGTTCGTGAAGTGTCAATCGGTTAAGCCATTTCGGAGATTAGCCCGGACTGACGCTTTACTTTATTTTATTAATATTTATAGATGTTATAGTCAAACGTCGAAGCTCCGGCGCTCCTAAGTTTAACCAGTCAAACCTCAGATCTGAAAAGTCTTTGGCAAAGTCCAAATAAATTAAGTTTTTCTGCCTTTGACTAACGAATTTTTGTCTAACCTAGGAGAGACTAATTTGGACAGTCAAACGCCGTAACTCAATTTCATGAAATCGTGGTTTGAGACCTCAATTAGGTATTGGCATGTATTAGTTTGTCAGATTAGTTAAGGACATTTTTTAATTTTAATATTTATTGTTTCAATATTAAAACAACATCCTAAAAAAGTAATTCCAAGCAAACGAAGTCACATTCACAGCTAGTTGTATTATAATTAACATAGAACAGGTGTAAACATTTATTGAGTGAAGCAATCCTCCACTTTGTATTTACAACCTAATATGTAACACACGTAAAATGTACTGTTTTACATTTTACATAAGATCGCTCATTCCAAGAATGATTTAAATCGATCTGTATGTAATGATGCCGAAATGAAATGCTCGGTGTATGTTAACATGCCGACATTGTACTCGTAGGAGATGCGAATAAGGAACAGAATAATAAAAGAAGGGCTGGTGCTCTTAAAGTAGGTTGAGAAATATCATGGTTTTATCCGACTTTACAAAAGTAGGAAATGCTCAATTCGATTGTATGTTTTTAATATGTATGCAACGCAATATCTTCGCCAATTGTGAACCGATTGTAAAGATTCTCTTTTTATTAAATAGGTTTACCTCAAGGTCGGTCCCATATATATTTGAAAAAAACCACCTCGTAAGTGTGTAAAAATATGAGATGAACTTTTAATTTTTTTTAATAAGATAAAGGTGACAAACGAGCACACATTCCACTTAATGGTATGCAATTGCTCTGGCCCACAGACATCTACA
Organism: Parnassius orleans; assembly: GCA_029286625.1. Classification (NCBI taxonomy): domain Eukaryota; kingdom Metazoa; phylum Arthropoda; class Insecta; order Lepidoptera; family Papilionidae; genus Parnassius; species Parnassius orleans. The sequence goes on from JAGSMP010000137.1 coordinate 6,107,073, forward strand.
TCTATCCTTGACTATTCAAACTAATCAAAATGCAGATACGTTGTCAGCCGTGAGGACTAAGATTGAATGCCTTGTTTCCAGTAAAAAGGGTCCCCGGTTCTTTACAGTCACCATACGAAACACAGCAGCGTTAAGCTGCTATTTTACGCTGGTATTCTGTGAGAACGTGGTCCTTCCCCGGTCGAGCCGACCCATTCGTGCTACAACTATACTACTAATATAGCTGCAGCATGGCTCTACCACGTATAAAACCTTAAATATCTATACTTAACTGTTTGGACGACATTCTAGTTGTTACTTTAGTCTCTTGTAATATTCCTTAGTCCATTCAAAAGCGTTAAAAAAACCAAACTTATAATAAAAGTATAAAACCGACTTCAAGGAACTGAAAAGAAATAAAATGATATAATTTCTACATTATAATAGCTTATGTAGTCGGGGCCTTAAATTCTTCAATACACTATGCCTTAGCCTAGAACTGGTGTATTAACTAAAACGCGTTTTTGAGTATTGAGTAATTGCAAAATCACTGTTTTCATTTTATTCCCCGTGTTAATACTACAAAGCATTCGAAACGTCGGTTATCTAGAATAAAACGCTATGAAATCCGTAAAAATTCGTTTTATACCACAGAATTCCTTTGAATTTAAAAAAGTTTAAAAGTCGTTGCAGTAAAATCTTTTATAAGGTGGTTTGGCCATGAAAGGAAAAGGGGAGATCTCCCGCCGGGCAAGGAGATCGGCCCGGGGAGCGGCCAACGCTCCGAGTTCGGAGCTATTCTATATAATTATACTGTTTTTACTTCGGAACTTTGATAGCGCGAGTTAGGTTTCGTTGCGTTTCGCTTGTGGAGCGACGACAGCGCCGCCACAGTGGTATTGTGTTTTATAATCAAAGGATGGTAGGACTCCATTCTACCTATGAGTCCATCTGGGTTGGTACCACCCTCTTACCATTTTTATGCAGTGCTAGGATTTCTTTGTTCTGATCTGACGGGCAAGAGAGCCAGTACAATTACTAATTACAAGCTGAAAGGCACACATCTTACTCCTTAGAGGTGACAATGCACTTGTAGCCTTCGTCGTTTTAAGTTGGCTGCAGGTGTCCATGGACTCCAGTAAACACTTGCCACCAGGCCTTAGAGTATAGAGCAAGCTATTATGTATACTCTAACCACTATAGACATTACTGTAAGTTTGTTTTTCACTTCAGTTTTATAAAAACACTTTTTAAGAATCGTAATCTTTAATATAAGCGAGGTGATTTTGTATTACATTTTATTTTATTCCCACAGTATCGACCTTGATAAAGTATTGAGGCTAGAAAAATCACCTACTGACATGGAGGGCGCAATGGTGCGACGCATATCGAGTGCTCATTGTCCGTTGTATGGCTCTGCAATCAAATTCGACCATAGTATTCTGATCACGCGCCCGTATTGGTTCCAACTTACCGTAACGCAAATAAGGTAACAATAAAAAATGATGCCCGCTTTTATACATTTTTAGGGACGGGTCCTAAAAAATTCTTTTCTTACATTATAATATATCGGAAAATTTACCGGAGACATATAAATTATTCGATTCCGTCTTGTAGTGCTTAACATAAGTTAGATAAGCATCTCTTACGTAAATAGTATAATATTTAATTACCGTACGAATATTATTTGTTAACTTGCCGATGATTAGGTAATTAACTTGAGGGATAGTAAAGAAAGTAAGTCACGCAGTTACGTAATATACTAGACTAATGTTGCTAATATCCCAGGAAATAGCATCAGCGGGGTCAGCCAAGATGATTTAATTAAATTGAATTGAATGAAATGAAACACAAATAACTCACGCAAATGTAACGTGACATTTAGATGTGTCATTCCCATTCAATTTTATAGTTTTCTACAAGCGTTATCAGTTGTATAAAGAAACTACTAGGTAACTAACTAAGCCCGCAGGTCGTTGCGGCTGTGGCTGGACTGAAAACCAGTGCTATCACTGAGTCCGGTCATTTTCGCAGTTTTGTGTTGCAGCACAGTTCTTTTTTAAGTGTATTTTTTATGATGCTGGTAAACACCTCGTTTTATTTATGTTTTTGCCTAATTTTACTCTTTTACATTTTGTGCTGCGTGCTTAAGGGTGCGTTTGCAAATCGGCCAAAATTATGCTGTTTTTCGGTACATTTTGTGACAAAACTAAACCAAATCAAATCAACTACCACGTATAGAACGGTTCTTCATCTTCAAATTGTTGTAACTTTTTTGTTGAAAATAATAGTCTTTTATATTGTAAAAAAGATCTTCCCTAGCCATTTTCTACAAAATTAACGATACCGGCTCATGTTTAGTAATACTTTTGTTTTAATATCAACATGTATTAAGATTTCTAAAACTACTATAAGTAGGCAGACATATTCAATAAAAATAGTGGTGTTTACTTTTATCAAAATGTCACAAATAGTCGTAAAAACTGATGCTTATTTTTCACATATTTTGCTAATACGGATGAATCATAATGCATTGCAATAAGGGTTATTTTATTTTAGGTACCTGTTTTGATTTGTTGTACAAAAATTTCGATGAAACCACAGTCCGCGCTCGGCCGCTGTGTGAGTGGATACTGTATCGCCTGCCTGATTGCAGCAGCTGAAAAAGATCGCTGTACATACACAAAATATTCGAATTTGATACATAGGTACTTGACAAGGTAAAATAATATTATTATTTTTATAATCACACATTTTTATTACAATATTTTGTTTCGCTAAAAGTAAATAGGATTTATATATAAATATATACATATACTAAATGCCTATTCGTCTTGGACTTTATGGAGTGATCTGAAAGCGTACATCGGTGACAGCTACTGGAACTCCTCGACGAGTAGTACTAGGTGTGCCCAGTTTGAAAATTGATAGGTATAGATCGATAGATATATAGAATCGAAGTATTACATTGACACGGGTCACACACACAAGATTACGCACTGTTAGCTGCGGGTGCGGGAATCGTAACAATCGTACAAGTAAAAACATTTTGATAATTGGAAAGATTGATTTTTTTTCTCATTTGTTATACCTACAAAAATATACTTAGATACGAAATACGAATAGCTGCTTCAGAGATTGCTAGGCACTAGAAGCCCTCTATTAGCAGTGATATGGTGGCTGTGGACTTTGGGCTGGTTTTGTTAGTTATGATAAGGCTTTAGCTCCGGACTTGGTGAAGTGACTTGAAGGTATACTTCGGTGACAGCTACTGGAACTCCTCGATGAGTAGTACTAGATGTGCCGTGTTTGGGCTCGTTTTGTTAGTTACGATGAGACCTAACCTCCGGGCTTGATGGAGAGACCTGATGGTGTACTTCGGTGACCATTACTGGAACTCCAGGACGAGTAGAACTAGGTGTGCCAAGTTTGGGCTTGTTTTGTTAGTTATGATGAGACTTTACCTCCGGACTTGGTGGAGAGACCTGATGGTGTACTTCGGTGACCATTACTGAACTCAGGACGAGTAGAACTAGGTGTGCAAGTTTGGCTCGTTTTGTTAGTTATTATGAGACCTAACCTCCAGGCTTAATGGAGACTTGATGGTGTACTTCGGTGACCATTACTGAACTCAGGACGAGTAGAACTAGGTGCTGAGTTTGGGCTCGTTTTGTTAGTTATGATGAGAACTTACCCCCAGACCTGATGGAGTGACAGACACACCTAGTTCTACTCGTCCAGGAGTTCCAGTAGTAGTCACCGAAGTACACCATCAGGTCACTCCATCAAGTCCGGGGGTAAGGTCTAATCATAAATAACATAACGAGCCCCAACTCGGCACACCTGGTTCTACTTGTCCAGGAGTTCCAGTAGTAGTCACCGAAGCACACCATCAGGTCACTCTATCAAGTTCGGAGGTAAGGTCTAATCATAACTAACAAAACGAGTCAAACTCGGCACTTCTAGTTCTACTAGTCCAGGAGTTCCGGTAGTAGTCACCGAAGTACACCATCAGATCACTCCATAAAGTCCAAGACGAATAGGCATTTATATATATATTTATATATAAATCCCACTTACTTTTAGCGAAACAAAATAAAAATAATAATATTATTTTAACTTGTCAAGTACCTATGTATCAAATTCGAATATTTTGTGTATGTACAGCGATCTTTTTCAGCTGCTGCAATCAGGCAGGCGATACAGTATCCACTCACACAGCGGCCGAGCGCGGACTGTGGTTTCATCGAAATTTTTGTACAACAAATCAAAACAGGTACCTAAAATAAAATAACCCTTATTGCAATGCATTATGATTCATCCGTATTAGCAAAATATGTGAAAAAATAAGCATCAGTTTTTTTTTACGACTATTTGTGACATTTTGATAAAAAGTAAACACCACTATTTTTTATTGAATATGTCTGCCTACTTATAGTAGTTTTAGAAATCTTAATACATGTTGATATTAGAACAAAAAATGTACCTAAACATGAGCCGGTATCGTTAATTTTGTAGAAAATGGTTAGGGAAGATCTTTTTTACAATATAAAAGACTATTATTTTCAACAAAAAAGTTACTACCATTTGAAGATGAAGAACCATTCTATACGTGGTTTAGTTTTGTCACAAAATGTACCGAAAAAAAAGCATAATTTTGCCAGATTTGCAAACGCACCCTTAAACTGAATAAACCATAAACGCATTTCTTTCTTTCGTTGCGGTCATTTTTGCATAAACTCACTTAAAAATTATTTTTTGAAATGATTCTTCTTTATCAACGTACTGGAGAAATTGAGTATGGTATTAAAAATCAAAAACGGCACGTTTTCTTGTAATGTTTCACCGCCGGGGCTGCATGAGTATACTATTATTTAACCTACTTATGTAAAATATAAAATAAAATAAGAATTATATGTCGTAAAGGAATTTCACTTCGTACGTGTGTACACTTTACTTTTTTTTATTTATTACACCCACAATTTTTTAAATATATTTTAACTAAGAGTTACTTAAAAGTAGTCTTCTGCTATAATGTCGTGCAAGTTGTTATCAGTTTAAAACCAATAAATATATGTTTTCCTATAGTAGAATACGTTTAGGCACACACATGCTTTCGCCTCACAAACACAAACGCAATATACTACAGTACTTACAGCGTGAGCACACACCTCTGTAGGTAAAGTATTTTCTACTGTAAATTATGTATTCATATTAACATAGCTGGAGATAAAAGAAATATTTAAAAAGTTTGCATAAAAAAACATGTAAATCTGTAACGCATTAATTTAACATAATATATGCAAGGCATGTTTATTATTCTTGGTATATAATATCTACAAGCCGTGGATTATGTTTCAGAAATAAAATAAAGAAATATTTTATTTATACCGTACGCGTTAAATGTACATACATATAAGTTTTTATTACCGCTACCGTTACCGGTACAGCCTATCTGACGTCCACTGCTCAACATAGGCCTCCCTCTAGATTGCCTCATAGGGGGATCTCTTCTATAGTTGCCACGCTTGACAGACGGGTTAGTAATCGCAGTTTATTTTTTATTTTTATATAAAGCTATTATTAGGAAGACACTGCTGTCCGTCTGCCTCTTTTGTGATTTGTTTCCCTCTGTTGCCTCTAATGACACCCACAGAACGATATGGGGTGGTGGATATTCTTACACCACCAATACACTGTCAAGTTTTTATTAGAAAAATGTATTTGCTGACATAAAAGAACTATAATATCTGTAACAAGAACGAATATTAAAAGTTCTAAATGAAAGTTTTAAACTGGTGAATTTGATGAGTTGAACTAAAGCCATTAAAATAACATTTGCGTAAATTAGAAATTTTGAATTATCTTTGTCTTTATTTCATTTTAAAGTATTCAAAATAATGAATAATCAATATACTTCTATTGATAATATAAATATATACATTAATATCAATTCTAAAGAGAAAACACAGAATTACATAATCGGTAGACTAGTTCCGAATTGCTACATTTTTAAAAAGTTTTTCATTAATATAGGAGTTGGTTGTGTTCTGATCATTTTTAATTTTTAAATGTAAAAAGGTTAACAATTATAACAGAATATACCATGTACCTATTATAGTTCATGCTATTTAATAAAGAAATTAAAAAGCCGCATAGTTGCTGATTGATAATTAAAACTTTGGACTATCCCACATTTTGCTTTTTATTTGGTAACCTTACAATACAGCATACCAAATGTTAACATCAAACGCATACGTTTAGTCACAGGACGACGCGACGTCCGACGTCTAATGCTCCTGCCAGAAAAGCGCGCGGAAATCTGTTTTTTTTCAAATTCTAATTTCACCATAGACGACATTGTACTTTCTAAGTATAATAAATACGTCAAAATGTTTGTGAATATTCATTACGGTGTAATTAATTCCGTTCTCGTTAAGTTTATATAACAATATTCTAAAACGCGCCGGTGGTCGCGATTTGTTTTCTGTGTGCATTTAGTTTGAGCGCGTTCGAGTTTACCAACGGTAGTGTTGTGTGAATAATTTGTTTGTGTACATTGAGTGTATTATAGAAAAAATATGGAACGTTACGTCGTGAACCGGCATTCTAAGCGACGTCAAAGTAACGACGGTTTTTTGACGAGATGGAGAAAGAAGTATAGCATATTAAGAAAGCGTTCCTGGGTTACCAGTGGATACGAATTAAACGTAAGGACGTTTTTATTTATTTTTTTTTTTCGTCCAGAACTTTTAATATACGGTTCAAAAATACTCTGTTTGAAGGCTTACTAAGCTAGAATCATTTGAATATTTGTTAGACTATAAACAAATTAGAATATAGAAGTAAAATAGAAGAGACAACCGCTGGAATAGACTGGTCATGACTCATGATAGGAAGACCGCGTTTAGGCAAACGTAATGTGGGACGCAACGGGTTAGAAAGTGCAATTTCTGGGCAAGATGGTTGGTAGATACTGGATGCGTGAAGTTTTTATCAGGCTAAGCGTACAGCTAAAAGCTACCAATGCTGCTGCAGTTGATGATTAAGTCTGTTTCTATGTTATTAATTATTACAGTGTGGCTTACGATGTTTTGTACATGATTTGTAGCGACGGTAGCGTTATGGTTTAGGGCAAAACTGCGAAATTTTACGCTACAGGTTCGAATCTGTGATTTGCTACTGTCTTAGTCACGATAGGTTTAGTGTTAATAGAGGGAATTTATGATAACATTTAACTATTCATTTGGAAGTTGTAGCAGATGTGCATTGAAATCTGAGTACAAAGATCAAATGTGCAAAACCAGTGAAATTCTCGATAAATTACTGATGACTGTTCTCGTCTGTACAAAACACAGCATTAAGCTGCTATTTCACGCAAGAAACTCGTTCCAGCACGGTCTTCCTGGCATAGAGGAAAAAAACTATCTTACTAGTTCCCCGATAAAGCCGACCCATTCGTATTGCAACTGTAATATTGTATGCTCGTTTGTCATTCTTAAAGTTAAAGTTATAGTAGCCTATATACGTCCCACTGCTGGGCACAGGCTCCTTCTCATTTCTGAGAGGGTTTTTAGGGCAAGGAAATGTTCACCGCGCTGCCCCAGTGTGTGTTGGCCAACTTAATATGTCTTCGAATTTTTTTTTTTATTTCTCAGACATGCAGGTTTCCTCACGATGTTTTCCTATACCGTCGTGCACGTGGAGCACTTAAAATTGCTATTAATAATTTCATTGGTGCCGGCGAAGATCGAACCCGGGTTGCTCGCGTACTGTGAAATTTATAGCGAGCGCTTAGCCCCGAATAAGAATAAGAGTTAGCCGTGGAAGGGTTCATTCTTATTTGTTGTTGTCATTCTTATTTGTATAAAAATGTGTATAAATGATTAATGAGAGTCAATATTAATGATGGACTTAAGATTTGATCATAAAGTAAACCCACAGCTCGAACTTTGAGCCGCACCCACAGTATCTTTCGAAACATGATTAGCCGTTGTACAAGATAATGCAAACCTGTGTCTATGTTTAATAAATAGTGATTCCTAATTGTTTGCTGTCTATAATTTAACAGCACTGTATAAATCCTGCAGTGATTGGATACCTTTGTCCCTACTCCCTATGATATTTTAAACGAATTGTAATGCCTTATAAATATTATTCTTTTTAATTTTTAGGATTCCGTAGATACACAACAAGGAACTCTTATAGTTTCGCCATGTCCGTTCGCCCGTCCGTCTGGCCGTCCGTGGTTTTGCTCAGAGACCCTAGGTGCTACAAATCTGTAATTTGGCATAGTTATAGATATTAATCATGCCTAGAAAATTGTGAAATAAAATCTTAAAAAATATTTTTATTTTGGGTACTTCCCATACAAGTTAATGGAGGATGTTTTTTTTTTACGCGTCTATTCCATCATGTGGGGTATCGTTAGATAGGTCTTTCAAAAACACTGAAGGTGTGGAACAACATCTTTTCGATTCAAGGTTCCGTTTGCGAAATATTTAGTTTTAAAGTGGTATTATTCATTAGAGTCATGTGTCCCCCCTCTACCAACTAAACCGCTGTTTTTGGAAATGTGAAAAGTATACACGATAGTAGTATATTATAATGAAGTTAAAAGGAAAACTATCACAGCTAAGTAGAATTAAGAAGTTAATGAGTAATAGTCGACCAACTTATAAAATGCACTTGAATTAGTAAAAAATTATGAAGAAACATTTTATGAAGAAAACGACTTATATGCATTACTACTATAGCTTTAATTTTGCGGGATAGGCAGGGAGGATCTTTTTTACTTACTACTTTCACTTATTTTTTAGTTAGTATTTATTGTAGACCTCATTCAAAGTATTTATATCATCATATAACCTCATACAGTTTCATTCGTCACACTCTTGGTTTACGCGGGCGACCTCAGGATAATTTAGAGTAGTGGTGGTTTACGTGAAGGTTCGTTGCGGTCATATATGTATATGTTAGGGTTGCGCTGCCGGGAATATATAGATAGATAGTCAACTATGATCATCTTTGTATCTTGGCATGTGAATGACTTGATGTAAATTATATTATTTTCAAAATGATCATATATTGTATTATTTCATACACAGAACATTACATTACTACTACACATTACGCATTGCTGACTTTACATTGGTGACCCCGATGTGATATGAACACGCAACCTTCTAAAATGAAATGAAATATAATATTTATTTGCGTTTGGTTAAGGTACATTGAAGATGGTTATAATATTCTGATATGGTCTGATTGAATGGGTCACCAATGTAAAGTCAGCAATGTGTAATGTATAGTAAAGTTCTGTGTATGAAGGGAATTCGGTCCAGCCGTTCACTACTTGTTGCAATGAGTTATGGTGGCGAGGGTTAATAATTTGAAGAGGAATGAAACTTAGAGTCTGGTCAAATAACAAGGTCTATTCACTTTCACAATGGTCCTTACGCTAAAACGTTATTACACTTGAATTCAGTTAGGAGGTTTAGGGACGACTGGCGTAACTAATGACTATAGCGATCGGTGTGTAGTTTTTTTTTTATAGTAGAGGGGGCAAAGGAGCATGCGGTTCACCTGATGTTAAGTGACTACCGCCGCCCATGAACAACTGCAACACCAGAGGAATTGCAGATGCGTTGCCGGCCTTTTAAAAAGGAGTAGGCTCTTTTCCTAAGTCGTATCGGTCCGGAAAAATCGCTGGTGGTAATCGGTTCCACAAGGAAGTAGTGCGAGGAAGAAAACATCTTCTAAATCGCACAGTGGTGGACCGCCAATCATCCAGATGGTATGGATGGTATCGCGAGTTTTGTCGCGATGTGCGATGGTGAAATTGAGCGGCTGGAATTAGTCCGAACAATTCCTCAGAGCACTCCCAAAAAGTAGTGGGTGACATACAATAATGTGCTGTCAGCAAAATGCGTTACAATGTTGCACCTACAATATTTTTTGAATACTACTCCCTATAAGTCTGATTTGAAAATAAGTCCTCCAGTTACTTTTTTGGCCCATTTTTAGTCGTTATCAGTCGGTCAAACCGCGAACTCACTTATGCTTATTGTCAAGAAAACCCATGTATTGTGACGGGCAGCTACGGAACCCTACCTCAAATAGTGCGTGGCCCGACACGCACTTGGACAGTTTTTAAAAAAGAACCGAGGTTCTTCTTACCTCATCCCTCAATAGCGCTGTGGTTAGCGGCGCTTTGGGGGCTGCGAGTTGAATCCCGCTTGGAACAACTATTTCATTCGTATGTCCTACAAATACCTAAATGTTCGCGGTCTGGAGTCCTTGCGCAATATATATAAAGGTCCTCACGCTACAAGAGAAAGTCCTAGTACGGGTTTAACTTTTTTTTAATAATACCAAAAGAAAGTACTAACAGAATAAAATTTGCAACTTTTTATATACTTATTGTGTATCCGAAATTATATTTGATAATATATAATATCGGATATTTGGATAATTGTAATATAACATATGAATGCGTTGGGTACTCATGATTACATTATGTTTTTTTTTATAGGATAGGGTGACAAACGAGCACACAGTCCACCTGATGGTAAGTGGTTGCTGTGACCCATAGACATCTACATTTATCCTCAATAAAGAATCAAAATGCAGATGCGTCGTCACCCGTGAGGACTAAGATGTAATGCCTCTTTTCCAGTAAAATGGGTCTCCGGTTCTTTACACTCACCATACGAAACACAGCAGTGTCAAGCTGCCATTTTACGCTGGTATTCTGTGAGAGCGTGGTCCTTCCCCGGTCGAGCCGACCCATTCGTGCTACAACTATACTATTAATATAGCTGCAGCATGGCTCTACCACGTTTATTATCTATCGGATACAAAACGGTAACGTCGAATGATTTCCTTAATAGCTACGGGATATATAGAAATACATACACTAATATTCGAACTGTACTCGTATATGGTTACCGTTACAGTTTATTAAACGTCCACTGCTAAACAAAGGCCTCCTATGGCTCCAAAGGCAACTATGGGGGATATTTCTCATAGTTGCCACGTTTGGCAGCCGAATTGGCAAATGTAGTTTTTATTATTTTAGTATTTAATAGGAAGACGCTCCTGCCCATATCCTGATTTGTTGCTCTCTGTCGCTTCTTACAACACCCACGATACTATACGATCTACTGTATATGAAATTCTAACGATTTGTTTTGATCGACACGAAGGGCAGGCAAATTTTCCATCGCAGTACCAGCTCGTTCGGTACTTTACATATTGCCGTTCGAGTTGTGTTTGAAAACAAACTATTAATTAAGACTGTATTCGTATAACAAATTATGTCATCGACTGTATTACGAAATCGAGATTCACGGCTTATTAGGTAACGGTTACCTAAGTATCCAGGTGACTAATGCTGGGTTTTTATTTTTTTCAACCGCTCGGTTTCCCGTACGAACTGTTATATTAAATTGCATAAAACCCTTTTTAAACAAAATCCTAGACTAACAACTTACATCCCGCCAAAAATGTTGTCTCATTAATGTCGCCGTAAATTACCGTACGAATGTATATACTATAACTGAACAGAATATAGGCTGAACAGATTTTCTTGAAATAGAACTAAGAGCACTCTCGATTAAGACACCTTTCAAACGAAAAAACGTAATTATAGAATAGAATAGAATAAAATAGAATAAATTTTATTCAATATTGATTACAGGTAATTCTTATTGAAAGTCATTTTTTTACTTTACCACTGGTTCGAAAAAATCCTCTGTCCTAGGAAGAACCAGCAAGAAACCCAGGGGGACTATTTTTTTTAAATAAATTTTACAATATAAATGATTACAAACTATTTACAAAATTTATTTTAGAAACAGCTTAGAAGCGACCACCTCCTTCCCAGGGGTTATTATCAACCATGTATTCATTTAAAATAAAATAATCCTTTTTATACAGTTTTTGTTTAATTAAATATTTGTTAATATATTTGTTAATAATTGGTAATAGAGAGACCTTGTATATTTTCTGGGACTTTGTTGTAATAGCGTATACATTGCCACAAGAATGAATTACTAACTGTGTGGAGTCGAGAGACTGGTATCACTAGCTTGTGTTTGTTCCTAGTGTTTACAGAGTGTATATCACAGAGCGGGACAGTATTTCATGCCGGCACAACGCCTGCAACTTTAAAAGGCGCAGGTTCGGCCTCACATGGAATACTGTTCCCATCTCTGGGCTGGGGCTCCCCAGTGCCAGCTCCTTCCACTTGACCGCATCCAGCGCAGAGCGGCTCGAATCGTCGACGACCGAGTCCTTTCCGATCGGCTCGATTCATTGGCGCTGCTAAGAGATATTGCATCTCTTTGCATTTTCTTTCGCATTTACCACGGGGAGTGCTCTGAGGAATTGTTCGGATTAATCCCAGCCGCCAAATTTCACGAACGCACATCGCGGCAGAACTCCCGATACCATCCATCCCATCTGGATGATTGGCGGTACACCACTGTGCGATTTAGAAGATGTTTTCTTCCTCGCACAACTTCCTTGTGGAATAGTTTACCACCAGCGATTTTTCCAGACCGATACGACTTAGGGACCTTCAAGAAAAGAGCCTATTCCTTTTTAAAAGGCCGGCAACGCATCTGCAATTCCTTTGGTTCCCCTGGTGTTTCAGTTGTTCATGGGCGGCGGTAGTCACTTACCATCAGGTGAGCCGCATGCTCGTTTGCCCCCTCTCCTATAAAAAAAAAACTTTTTTTACTAAAACTATCTTTGTTTTTGTAAACATTCGTAAATATACTGTGAGGCCAAAGGTAATATATATATATTTTTTATTTTTCTCTAAGAGACTCTCTCGGTTTATGGTTGTAAATAGCTCTTATGGCCCTCTTCTGCAAAACAAAAATAGTTTCTAAATCAGCCGCATTTCCCCAAAAGACATTATGCTATGGAAATAATAGAAATAAACTAATCTAGCTGTTTCGACACTAGTTAGATCTCTAATCTTTTTTACAGCATAAGCTGCAGAGCTTAGTCTGCTTGCTAGTTTGGATATATGGGGGCCCCACTGAAGCTTTGCGTCGAGAGTGATGCCAAGAAAAACAGAGGATTCAACAGGGCTCAGTTCTTTCCCATTTAAAAACACATTGGTATTCAGATTTTTAACAATCGTTGTTGTATAGCGTTCGGAAGAATTTATAGAATGCGATAGGTGTGTTATGTGCTGAATTCAACACACCCCTGCATAAGTCATGAAGCGCCTTTGGTTAATATACCTTTCTCTAGTAGTATTTATTACAAGCTGTTCCCCGCGACTTCGCCCGCGTGTAATTTAGGTTTTTTTTGTGAGGAACCTTATTTTTTTTCTAACATAAAAGTAGCCTAAGTTACTCCTTGTGTCATCAGCTATCTGCCAGTGAAAGTCCTGTCAAAATCGGTCTAGCCGTTTCGGAGATTAGCCGGAACAAACAGACAAACAGACAGACAGACAATTTTTTTTGAATTGTATTTTGATATAAGTACCGTATATACTTTCATATGCATTGAGTAAAAAGCTGTAATTTTGACGTTACAAACAGACACTTCAATTTTATTTATTTGTATGTATACGAGTAGACTAGCTGTTCCCCGCGACTTCGCCCGCGTGTAATTTAGGGTTTTAATTGTGTTGCGCGGAACCCTAATTCTTTTTCTAAAATATAAGTAGCTTAAGTTACTCCTTATAACATCAGCTATCTGCCAGTGAAAGTCCCGTCGAAATCGGTCCAACCGTTTCGGAGATTAGTCGGAACAAACAGACAGACAGACAAAAAATTTAAAAATTGTGTTTTTGTTATAAGTACCGTATATACTTTCATATGTATTTAGTAAAAAGCTGTTATTTTAACATTACAAACAGACACTTCAAATTTATTTATTTGTATAGATATAAAGACCATTTGGTCTGATAAACAAGATCAATTACAATTTTTGTCTTACATGTTTAACAAACTTCAAACTTTAGTAGTATTATTTAATATATAAAAAATAGAATTCTATTAAATGAAACTAATATTTACGGATTATATCGCGTTTAATTTTAACGTTTTAATTCCCGACGTTTCGGGTGCTTTACAGCACCCATGGTCACGGGGGCTAACTGTGACATCGGGACGTCAAACACCTCAGTCCCCCCTCGTGGCCATGGGTGCTGTAAAGCACCCAAAACGTCGGGAATTAAAAAGTTAAAATTAAACGCGATATAATTCGTAAAAATTAGTTTCATTTAATGTGTAGTCTTCGCGTAAATATAAGAAAACATTAAATAGAATTCTATTTTATAATCATAATCAATACAGCGTCTCACTAGTCCACTACTGAACTAAGGCCTCTCCCAAGATATGCCACAAAACACAGTCCAGAGCCACCTGTATCCACTATTTTAAAACAAGAGTGTACAACCAGTTGGCGTTGCCAGTGAAAAATATGGAACTAAAACGTAATCAATCACTACTGACCGTATGAGGAAGCAGAATAACCGAAAAAGCCCAAAAAAATCAGTTAGCTGAAGTTGCAATTAGCTGGCCATATAGCACGAGAACAGACAACTAATAGTTAAGAAAGGATCTTGAGTGGCAGCCTCGTAAGCTAAGCGGAATAGAGTAAAGAAACCTCCCACTAGATGGAGTGACGATCGGGTAAGATATGCGGGCAGTCGATGGATGCAGGCTGCTCAGGACGATTCTGTTTATTCGTACTAATAACTGGAAATTCTGTATTTTATTTCTCCAACATATCGTGATTTTTACATCTATTTTTATATTATGGTTATTTATATACCTATTAATATGAAACTTAAATTCAGAACAAAATGTTGGTGTAAAAACTGTGTGACAAGTGAAAGAGTACTGCGTCGCGGAACGTCAGGTGCACACAGTGCACACAGAATAGACAGGACAATAACTTCGCTACTCGGGATGTTGTTATGCGAGAATGACCGTGGAATGATCCCCACTGAGGCTTTGGTAAAGGCTTACTTCTATTTAAATTTTCTACTTTTCTACATAAACAATAAATTGGCTTCCTGCTAAAGTAACGCTGTCCTTCATCGACCCAAAAGTGGGATGCGTTGAAACATAACATATATTCTCATATAGTTCCTCTCGGAGAGTGGGCATACGAGGAATAATTTATGATGATAATTAATGATGTTACCCTCGACGATTTAACTTACATCTTTGAGAGTGGAAGCTGTCACTGAACTTATAATATTAAAGTGACAATCGAACTTACAGTACACTTGATGGTAAGAGGCTAAGGCAGACCATGGACACCTACAACCAACTTGAAACAAAGAAGACAGATACGTTGTCGCCTCTGAAAACTACGATGGAATACCTCGGAGCTTGTAATTATACTGACTCTCTATCATACTCTTCAGAGATATAGCAGTGCAGATATAGCAAGCACTGCTATTTATCAGCAGAAATAGTTGAGAAGGTAGACTTCTAGGCAGAAAAGTAGTCCTAACATCTAGAGTCCGCCCTTTGTAAGTCCTAGTAGAAGGTGTTTGCAATAAAGGATAAATAATTATATAAGTTACTATCATTGAAGTAGAAAGTTTCACAGTACGCGAGCAACGCGGGTTCGATCCCCGCCGGCATCAATGAAATTGTTAATTGCAATTTTAAGTGCTGATTTACCACGTGCTCGGCGGTGAAGGAAAACATCGTGAGGAAACCTGCATGTCTGAGAAATCAAAAAAAAATATTTCGAAGACATGTGAAGTTCGCCAACACGCATTGGGGCAGCGCGGCGGACATTTCCTTGCCCTAAAACCCTCTCAGAAATGAGAGGAGGCCTGTGCCCAGCAGTGGGACGTATATATGCTGTAACTTTTATATATTACTTTTATGGTTATTACATTATATTTCTTTTGTACTAGTGATTCGGCCCAGTTTCGCGCGGGTGATTTCTGGATCTCGACAAAGATATCTACCGGGTCTAACTGTGAATCTAAACCATCTAGAGACTCACTCAAATACATACAAAAATTTCATCAAAATCGATCCAGCCATTTTCGTGTTTTAGCGACACTAACAGACAGCAATTGATTTTTATTTATAGAGATTATTTTCCTTTCCTTTCTTAACTTCAATGATTATTAAAGGACTGCACAGTAATCAGAAGTTTAATAGGCCTCTATTCGTTTCTCTCTCTATCCCTCTCTGTCCCAAGTATTACTATTCTACGTCTGGTTTATTTACTACATAGTTATAATGTATAAATAATTAGTCGTCGAGCAATGAAAACAGTTATAGTTTATACACGTCCCACTGCTGAGCACAGGCGTCCTCTTATTTCTGAGTGTTAGGAGCAGTTAGTCCACCGCGCTGTCTCTGTGCCAGTCGGTGGACTTCACCAATTCTCAAAACGAACGAATGCTTCGGCTCGACCGGGGTAGGACCACGCTCTCACAGAATACCAGCGTAAAATAGCAGCTTAATACTGCTGTGTTTCGTATGGTGAGTGTTGTTAACCGGAGACCCTTATTACTGGAAACGAGGCATTCCACCTCAGTCCTCAGGGGTGACAACGCATCTACATTTTGATTCTTAAGGTTAATAGTTACAGTCTATAATATACTTTCCACTGCTGGGCACAGGCCTCTTCTCATTTTTGAGAGGGTTTTATGCCAAGGTAATGGCCGCCGCTCTGCCCCAATGCGTGTTGGCGAACTTCACATGTCATCGAAATATTTTTTTTATTATTTCTCAGACATGCAGGTTTCCTCACGATGTTTTCCTTCACCTTCGAGCACGTGGTAAATCAGCACTTAAAATTGCAATTAACAATTTCATTGGTGTCGGCGGGGATCGAACCCGGGTTGCTCGCGTATCGTGAAATTTACAACGAATGCTAACCATCTGAGCCGTGGTAGGTCAAATTTACAGCATTCGTTGTAAATTTTGTATCTTATTTGAGGATAAATGTCGATGTCTATGGGCCACAGCATTCACTTACCATCAAGTAGAACTGTGTGTTCGTTTGTCACTTTTATTCTCTATAAAAAAAAAAAACATTTTATTCCTTAGACATGCAACCTGCATATCTAAGGAATAATATTTTTTTTTCACGATTTTTATCGCGGAGCACGTGGTAAGAGCAGAATGAGAACAATTTAAAATTGCAATTAACAATTTCACTGGTGCCGGCGGGGATTGAATTAAATTGATGGATTGATTGAATTAATTTCATTCAATCCCCGGCGACGGCGTGCTCTGCCACGGCTATGAAGCCGTAGAAGCTTTGACCTTTAAAGGCTTTTAGAGGCCTAATAGACATGAGAGACTAAATTTTCAGCCACTTCTCTTATTCAACACGCATCCACGGCACTATGGCATGGCATCCACGAACAAGATGAGATGTTAGAATCTTAGCCTACGCGGCAAACCGTGTATGTCCTATAAAAACAGTTCACACTCGCAATTACTAATAACGCTAGAAAAAAAAACAATAAAAAACGCTAGAATGTTCTAGGCGATGCGATATAAATTTATTACAGAATCATACGCTTTTCGCACGCAGTAGTTGCTCCAAGTTTTTGCTTTAAAATTATTTTCCGTGACTTATTTAGTTCGTTTCATATTCGTTTACGCTTACTTTAACGTGTTAGTAACTTTGTAGCATGAAAACAAACAATTAAAGTAACGATTCGTATTAAATTGATTACCTTAATACAATCACAGCGCATTAATGACGACCATCATCCAGCATTGTTATTTTTTTTTGAATTTAATAAAAAATTTATTTTAATAAACTAATAAAACAAACAATAAAAAATAGTCTACAATGACAGGCACCTGAACTAGGATAAATCTATATCTCAGGTGTATGTGTTAATAGATACATTAACAAATATTTTCTGTTCCTTATATAAAGCTAGCGATCCGCCCCGGCTTCGCACGATTGATTTCTGCATCTCAACAACAACGCCACCTACCGGGTCCAATTGTGAATCTAAACCATTCTCTAATCAACTTAATCACACACACAAAATTTCATCAAAATCGGTCCAGCCGTTTAGGAGGAGTTCAGTCACATACACACGGACAGAAGAATTATTCAATATATAATGTGCATGTATTATACATAATAAACTTTTTTCTTAAATCATTCTGTCTAATGATGAAAATTGCATCAAAATCCGTTGGGTATTTTAAAAGATCTAAGCGTACAGACGGCGGGAAGCGACTTTGTTTTATACCATACTAGTACAAATAAGAAACATAAGAAAATTCTTCTATGCTAGCTATTTCCTTCAAAAAATTATTCCCACAAAGAAACTCTTAGATCTCACAGATCACATAAATTTCACATTAACAAATATCCACACCCGGAACGAATTCTGAATTTAACATTACTAAAATTAATATGGAATTAGTATTTAGTGATAGTAACCATTTTAAATTTGGTGTGACTAGAAAGTTATATCATAAACTAGAGCGTACTGCGTACTCATGTTTCTGGCAAAAAATACATGTCCGACGTTTACTTGTTATCATAATGTTATGTGATAAGGCAGCCAAGTAAAAACACTACCTGTCTCTGGACGAGTTATGTATCTACATGACTGTCAACTGTGTAACTCTATGTTGTGCGTGAATGTTAGAGTCATCGATCCTAGGTTCGAATACCAGGAAAATACGTCTTTTTAATAGAATTAGGGTGACACACAGTCCACCTGATGGTAAGTAGATACTGAAGCCCATAGACATCTACATTTATCCTCGATTAAAAATCAAAATGTAGATGTGTTGTCACCCCTGAGGACAAAGATGGAATGCCTCATTCTCACTAAAAAGGGTCTCCGGTTCTCTACACTCCCATACGAAACACAGCAGCATTAAGCTGCTATTTTATGTTGATATTCTGTGAGAGCGTGGTCCTACCCCGGTCGAGCCGACCCATTCATGCTACTACCATTACATAGCTGCAGCGTGGCTCTACCACGTAAAAAATGTGTGAAAAGAAATATGAAGTTTATTTTCACCGCCAACTTCCTGACTTCGGGCTGCTACTCAGAATTTCTTCATAGAAAAACGCAATAACTGATTTAGTCCTCATGATCAGCAACCACGTTTCTATGCGATATGATGATGCAGTCGTGATGTATCACTTCATCACCCATCCTTCCTTAAGCAAAATGCCTGTTTATGGTGTAGGTGTTTTTGTTTACGGCACTACATACTATCTTGCGCAGTTTTTCTTATTTTTTTATAGAACAAGGTTGACAAACGAGCTTACTCTCTACCTGATGGTAAGAGAATGCTGTGCCTTTAATTTTAAATTTTTGCTGCATTTTGATTTTTAAACAAAATGTCTTCGATTAAAAAACAAAATGCAGATGGGTTGTCACCCCAGAGGACTAAGATGGAATGCTTCGTTACCAATAAAAAGGGTATCTGCTTCTCTACATTTACCATACGAAACATAGCAGCATTAAGTTGCTATATACAGGGTTATTTTGCAATAACCGGCCAGATTTGCACAGAAGGTTCGGTATAAGTAATACAGGCAAATGGTGAATAAAACTTAATTAAAAAAAATCTCAAACATTCTGTTCTTTTTATCTTTTAAATTCAAAATGCGTGGTAATACATTATTTTAACTGATTTTACTGCGCACGCACACATTTGTAAGGGTGGTTCGGTAGGCAAAAACGTTGTTGCCCATAAATCACATTCAATTTGGGATAATTTAAAATAAAGGTAGAAGCCTTATTTACTCGTATTTTCAAAAATTGCAATAATGGTATATCATTATTTATATATTTGAAATTAAGTTTAAAATTTGGCTACTCTTTGATAAATAACCCTGTATAAGTATGCTTTAATATAGGGGTAGTGTGGCTCTACTTCTGGCTCTACCTCTATCACGCTTGGGAAAGGATTAATGGTACCAGACGTCTCGCATTGGCGATCGACTACTGGTGTTCCCCATCACCGATGGCTATTTTATACATGGTATGGTGCAAACGGGTGTCGCTTCTTAAAACACCCAATTGACAAAATGGGTTGATAGATATGTAAACTAGAATGTAGAATAACCTTACCATTTCTTTACCTTGATCTTGTAAACAATTTGCCGAAATTTTTACATGGCAACACCTAAACAAAGTCAAACTAGCACAAGCGTAAATTGTAAAGCACACTAACACACATAACGGACTATCCACTTTTAAGGCCATTAAACATAATTACTATACTTAGAAAGTAACATGGCACATGGCCTTCTGTTGGTATTGAGAGGGGTTTTGGGAAGAGAAGAGGCCGCCGTAGTACTCATATGAATTTAAGCGGATTTCACATAAAGTAAAGTCATATACGTGTAAAGCTTATATACGTCCCACTCCTAAGCACACCCTGCTCATAAAAGATAATTCTGAGAGGGTTTTTGGGCATAGAATCATGCGTATTGGCAGATTTCACATAAGTTCGGAATATTTGTTTTAATTACTCAGACATGCAGGTTTCCTCGTGATGTTTTCCTTTAAAGCCGAGCACGTGGTAAATCAGCACTTAAAATCGCAATTAACAATTTCACTGGTGCCGACGGGGATCAAACCCTCGCGTACTGTGAAATTTACAGCGACCGCTTAGCCCCTGAGCTACCATGGCTTTCGGACTTCACAGGTTTTGGAAATATGGTTTCTTTAACACGTGCAGGTTTTTTTACTACAATTTTATTCACTGCCGAACTTTTGGGAATCAGCTCTTAATTTAACTTTTAGAGATTCACCACGTTATTTATAATTTGATTGGGGCCGACGGAATCGAATTGGGTTTACTCGCGTAGTAAGGCAAGCGCTTATGCCCGTGGTAGAGCCATGCTGCAGCTGTATTATGGATGTAGCACGAATGGGTCAGCTCGACTGTGAAAGGACCATGCTCTCACAGAATACCAGCGTAAAATAGCAGCTTAATGCTACTGTGTTGCGTATGGTGAGTGTATAGAACCGGAGACCCTTTTACTGAAAACGAGGCATTCCGTCTTCGTCTTCAGGGTTGACAACGCATCTGCATTTTAATTCTTAATCGAGGATAGATGTAGATGTCTATGGGCCACAGCATCCACTTACCATCAGGTGGACTGTCTGCACGTTTATCACCCTTATATTATAAAAAAGATCCCATATGTTATCACGACTTTTACCATAAGTGATAACGCACTATGTCCAGTAACATACGGACAGACGAACTATTTTTATTAACCAATTATTATTCTAAGCGCCTACACACTTTCACCTGCCACTACTACAACTATTCGAATTTGGCTTGGACAAGTGCGCGTCGACGCGTAACTAAACACTTCCTTATTTCAACCGCTTTGCATATGTACAAGATAATTGTTAATGGAAGTAACTTACTCGGATATTTATATACGAATAAAACTTTTATTTTTTATATCTAATTACTAGTCGAAGTGCGTCCAAGGTGAGTGACGTGGTACTCAGTTAACGCAATGTTTTATTTGCGTTCACGGCAATTATTTATTTATTTATAAGGTCCGTGAGAGTAAAATGGTCACCTTAAGTTTTGCCGCCCTATAAAACCAAAACTAGGCGGAGGAGAGAGATAAAAACACAAAATCGTATACTCTATCTAATATATTATGGAAAAAATAGCGAACAAGCTTTGGCAATAATTAGGAACACTTCGAAAAATTAACTTAAAATACTAATTACACTACACAATATTAAAATCTACTAAAATATTTACAATAATGTCAACAATCAAAATGGCGTCGATAAAGTATCACAGAGCAATATAATATGCAAACAAGGTTGTAGTTTTTGAGTTATAAGAAAGTGACCATATCAACCGGATGACCAAATTACTCTCACATACTATATTTATATTTATTTATTTAATCTTCGTGGCACAAAAGTGTACAAAGGCGGACTTAACGCCTTAAGGTGTTCTCTACTAGTCAACCTTTAAGTAAGCAGAGAACACTACTTTGGAGGTGCAATAAGATTTGTAAAAGAATATGTAAAAAATATTAATTAATCCATTATCAAGCGTGACTATTAAGTCAAGTTCTTTCTATAAAGAGAGAGATCCATGTCCGGCAGTGGAGTTTTACGGGTTGATGATGAAAAAGAAGAATTACTAGTGGTAAGCTGGTGGCGTTGTATAATAACATCAAACCATTTCGGTGCGTGGATTTCGTAAAAAGCAACTATATGGGAAATGTCAGAAAGGGCTTAAGGGCTCCGAAGAGGGTGATTTACCATCTCGTATGTACCGAACGTAAAATAGCCGTCTTTAACGTCATATTATGTGCTCGTTTGACATCCTTATTCTATAAAAAAATATATTATTTAAAATACAATATATGTGCTATAATAATATCTAAAAAGTTTCTGTGATAAAACTAAATGAAGGCGTTATATATTATTCGTCAAAATCAGAAAAAAAGTATGTGATCGTTGCTAAACATATAGGTATCTGGTTCAGCCCGCCAATTGAATCGGTTATTTTCATGAACTGAAAACCGGTTTCGGTTTATGAACTGAAAACCCGCTTCTCGTCCCATCGTAAGACCCTTATCACTATTTGTAAAAAACTCATTAAACAAGCCAAGAGAGTTCAAACGCGATTGGTTTACTATTAATCACTAAACCTTAACTGAGGCAAGATAAGAAGATGGGAAGCGGGACCCTGCCCATCTTTTGCTTCAGTTAAAGTAGAGAGTAGAGAGGTAGTAGCAGAGTGGCAGAGCCACGTTACAGCTATTTTATGGGTCAGCTTCACCAGGGAAAGACCACGCTCTTACAGAACACCAGCGTAAAATAGCAGCTTAATTATGCTGCGTATGGTGAGAGTGAAGAATCGGAGACCCTATTGTGACACGTTTGTCACCCTTATTTTGTGAAAAAGTTAGAATAGCCTAACACCATTATGTTTATGTAAGATATGCTATATTGCATCAAACTAACATAAAAAATTGATGAAGTAATTGATACATTTTATTATATAGAATATTAAAAACTATAATTAAAAAAACTAAAACTAGTAAGTTAATTATCATACAGTCCTACTCCCCGCGGTATCGTGCCAAGAACGCTGGCTGCGTTTCCCTGCTGAACGGCTATACTTAGCCTTTGAGCGAGAAAAGAACCAGCCCTCTTATCACCAGCAGCAACGACTAGTCGCGGATGAAGTTCCTTTAGGAATTTCACCGCACGTGGACCCCACGGACCGATAGTCTCTACAGCAAATGGCACAAATATGTAGTCATCTCTCAGAGACTCATATTTGCGCCACTTACTCAGTTCAGCTGCCTCTGATGCCGCCCGGCTCTAAACGGGTACCCTTGAGATGAGAGGCCGCCAAAGTGTCTACGCAAGTAGCATCCCACACTAGGGCTTTACCTCTCTCCCAAGGGACCAATGTCATACCGTCGGGTCTCCTGCCATCGTCTCTAAATATTCCACAAGGCTTTAGAGCCGAGAACTATGACATTGGGACGTCAAACACCTCAGTCCCCGTGACCATGGGTGCTGTAAAGCACCCGAAACGTCGGGAATCAAAATAGTAAAATTAAACGCGATAAAATCCGTAAAAATAGTTTTATTGAACTGGTTGTAGTCCTTCCCCTCCATAGAATACCAGCCTAACATAGCACCATAATACTAATTTGTTTTAAATATTAAGGAAATAGATCCGGAGACTTATTGGCAGCAAGCCTTTCCACCTTAGTCATCAGGAGTGACACTGCTTTGTATTTTGATTCTAAATTGAAGATAGATGAAAGTGCTATACGCCACAGACCGTGTAGGGGCGGTGTAAAATATCCACTACCAAAACGTCCCGTGGGTATCATAAGAAGCGACAGAGGGAAACAAACCAAGAGATGGGCAGCAGCGTCTTCCTAGTGGCAACTAAAAATTAAAATCTGAGATTACCAAGCGTGGCAACTATAGCAAATATCCCACCTGTAAGGCAATTTATTGGGGAGGCGTAAGTTCAGCAGTAGATTTTTGATAGGCTGTACCGGTATACATCACAGAATCTACTTCAATAATAATCTACTTAATAGTGGATTGTGAGCTCGTTTGTGCCTTGTATCACTTGTATTTTCTACTTCAAAAAGGAGACGGTACTCAATTCGACTGTATGTTTTTTTTTCTCTTTTTTTTTATTTGTGTTACCTCATAACTTTTTTCTGGGTGAACTGATTTCGAAGATTCTTTTTTTATTTGAAAGCTGGTGCTGCTCATGTGGTCCCATATAAATTTAATCAAGGTCTGACCAATAGTTTTTGAGTTATTCTTAATATTTTATATTGAAGTCGGTTGTGCAAAATTTTTATTTTAAAATTATTATTTATTTACAGATGCTAATAAGAGAAATCCATATTCCATTTACATATTTTATATAGATGATGTGATGATGTTAATAAATATGTAAATAGAAGATATAAAAGCGTTATAAAAAGGGGATCGGTAAAAACTACGCTGCCGACTCAATATCGTAAAAGTTTCCAAAAGTTGTCCGTCCATCTGTACCAGGAAATCGTACCTTCGACAAGTCATACGTAGTACATCGAGTCTGTTACTGGATATGAGAGGTCAGGTGGGCTCTGGTGGGAAGGCAGATTGGCGATGGCATTCCAGACGTCTCACACCTTTAAAGCAGCTTCCCGTTGGCATCTGAATAGTAATAACCATTTGAAATATACTACATTAAAAGCCAAAATTGGTCGCAGGAAACAACGCGTGGTTTAGGCATAACTCGTATGACATTGCGATGGTCAGTACACAATCGGAGTCTGTTCTGATTTGAAGAGGTATTTTAGAATCCAGTGGTAAGTTAAAACTTTACTTTCAATGATGAGTAAGTAATGATCTTTCTATACTTATTATAATAAAGCGGAAGAGTTTTTTGTTTGTTTAAACACGCTAATCTCTGGAGCTACCAGTGCGATTTGAAAAATTATTTTTGTATATTATAGCCAGATTCGTGAGGAATAGTATAGGCTAGCATTAGGCTACACCTCTCAGCTAGCCTTAAATATTGATTTTTGTTAACCCGTCAAGCGCCTGACCATTTTTATTTTTTACGCGCCACACGTCCGGGTCTGTACGAAAGGTCACCAGATACTAACAGGCGCTAATGTAAAAAATAATATATATTTTTAATTTTGTATGCCGGTTATGTATAAAACTTAAACGTATCGAATCGTTGTGAATTAAGATATTTAATTGTATATGAATCAGTGCAATTCTACTTTCATTTCAAAATTGTGTGACAAAATTGTGCGGACGACGTACAAACGCTAGCCACCCGATGAGAACCGAGGGAAACCAGCAGGGGACGCTTCCAGCGTTGCCAACTCTACGGAATTTTGTCATCATCTACGGAACTACGGAATTTGAGGTTGAAATCTACGGAATTTTTAAAAACTTAACAAGAAAATCATTTCTTATCATGAGCGTGAACTTAGCCGAAAATGTCATTCTCTCTCTCTTCTTCTTTGCTATCTGCATTAAAAAAAAATTTTGCTTATAAATATCTAATTTTCTGGTAAGGTTAGTCGATTTCAAATATTAATAGCGTAGATATTTTGCATTAAATTACGTTTATTTCGAAATTCGAACTCTTCTTGGAAAATAGGCAGTTAATATACTCGTAAACGCTTATAAAATTTTCATAGATGATTGAATTTTCACTTATGTCTCAAACTTCTGACCACTGTCTTGTGAAATCTGTGTCAATATATTCCCCACCTAACTACGGTGTGCGACGAGTGTAGCGATACAAGTCAGCAGATTGGGATGAGATGCGGCATTTCTTTGCATCTTATCCTTGACGGCAGGTCTGCTTCTCGTCTGAAGATCCGTCGAGCTGCGCGGATGCCATAATCGATGTGATACGTCATGCGGTAGAGTATTTCATCCCCTTTGCTGACGTGCCCATTGGTGCCAAAGTTCGCCCATGGTTTAACGCCGAGTGCGCTCGTGCTGAAAGGCGTACGAAGGCGACTCTGAATGTTTTTAGAACTGGCCACTTGTAAACGATATAATAAAAAAATAAGTTCAAATTTTGAAAATGGAACTCTTTGCCAATACTATTGTGTATGTATTTTATTAATTTGTCATTTGTTTACGATTTGGCGGCAAATTGAAAATTGTCTATGTCACGTCAGCATGAATTTAACGCGAGAAAATTTTCATACAATGATTTTTTATGACTTTCGATGTCATTTAAGTCAACAAGAAAATTATGATAGACTTTGATTGGACTTTCACGATGAAGCCCCATCTCGTGCCACTGTTTACAACTGGTTTAATGAGTTTAAACGTAGTCGCACTAATTTCACCGATGATCTGCGTGAGGGACGGCCTTCTACGGCAACGACTGAAGATAACATCAGTCGTTGCCGTAGAAGTCGTCATACTTACGGGTGACGAAAGCTGGATTTATTGTTATGATCCTGAAACTAAGAGACAGTCTGTTGTCTGGGTGTTTCCTTCCGAGGAGTTGCCAACTCAAGTGAAGAGAGGTCGAAGCATGGGAAAAAAAATGGTGGCCTCGTTCTTCGGAAGGACAGGTCATTACGCAACAATTGTTTGAAAGGATCGAAAAACAGTTACTGCAGAGTGATACACTAACAATTATTTGCCACTTGTCTTGGAAAAAGTTCGGGAGAAACGACCTCGCAGTAGGATCCTCCTTCACCACGACAACGCCTCGTCGCACACCGCCAAGCAAACAATCGACTACTTGGCGACGTCAGACGTATAATTACTGGGTCACCCGCCCTATAGCCCCGACCTCACACCTTGCGATTTTTATTTATTTCCGAAAATAAAAGAAAAACTTCGAGGAAAACGTTTTATGGACGCCGAGGAAGCAGTAGCTGCGTTTCAAAATGTCGTCGAAGGGACCCCTAAGGACGAGTGGGCAAAGTGCTTTTCTCAGTGGTTCCATCGGATGCAGCGATGTATTGATGTAAATGGACACTATTTTGAAAAGATGGTATACTGATGAACGGTGGTAGAGCCACGCAGCAGCTTTTGCTGTTGCACGTATGGGCCGGCTCGAGCCGAGTTGGTACCACGACCTCACAGAATACCGGCGTGAAGTGGAAGCTCTGCTTTTGCGTTTCGTCTGGTGAGTGCAGGTGACCGGAGGCCCAATTCCCCCATCAACATGGTAGCGGAATTAAATCTTAGACTACCCCAGGAGGTACCAGCACCCTGGAGAATCCTCGCTGAGCATCCACGACCATGCTACTCCACACCTGAGCGTGGGTGCTCAGGCTGCCCACGTATTCTGGGGGCAAAATTCCGCTCAAAACAATAACTGCTCGGGGCAAACTGAGCAATAAG
This sequence comes from Parnassius orleans, assembly GCA_029286625.1. Lineage (NCBI taxonomy): Eukaryota > Metazoa > Arthropoda > Insecta > Lepidoptera > Papilionidae > Parnassius > Parnassius orleans. The sequence goes on from JAGSMP010000137.1 coordinate 6,134,416, forward strand.
ACCAAGCGACCCTGCCACGCTATCCGTGGATTTCTGCAACATCAGGGACTTCACTCGAACCTAAACGCCGTCCACTACCATCTCGAGACGGCGAAGCCGGCACTCTTTCTGACCGAGACGCAGGTGTCCTCTCCGGCTGCTACTTCGTATCTCTCCTACCGGGGTACAAATTGGAACACTCCTTTGTGCCTCGGGCTGGAGTTGCGTATACGTCAGAGAGGACATCTGTTCTCGACGCCTCGGCAGTCTTGAAGGTTCGGACCTGTCCATCCTTTGGCTACGCGTAGATAGCGACGACCATCCGCGCGTCTACGGGTGCCTCTATAGGTCCCATAGCGGTAATGCCGAAACAGACCGACTCATCGACCACGTCCAAATGGCTACAGATTCCTTGCTACAACAGGTCCCATCCGCAGAGATCGTGGTCCTTGGCGATTTTAACGCCCACCACGCCGAGTGGCTCGGTTCACGTTTAACCGATCATGCGGGGAGATCTGTTTATGACTTTGCCTTGGCATATGGTCTGACACAGCTGGTTACTTCGCCTACGCGGATTCCAGATGTGAAGGATCATACACCTTCCCTGTTGGACCTTCTGCTGACCTCTCATCCGGACGGATATCAGGTTTCCGTCGATGCCCCTCTCGGCTCTTCGGACCATTGTCTGATCCGGAGTGTGGTGCCACTCACGCTCCCCTCGCGGTTGCGTTTTGCAGGTTGCCGCCGTGTTTGGCATTACAGGTCGGCGGATTGGGACGGAATGCGGTCTTTCTTTGCATCCTACCCATGGGGGCGGGTTTGCTTCTCGCCGGATGATCCCAGCGCTGTTGCTGACTCTGTCACTGATGTGGTGCTACAGGGAATGGAACTATTTATTCCATCATCTGTGGTACCCATCGGAGGCAGATCGCAGCCTTGGCAGCTCCTGTAAGACTGCATTACGCAGTAAGCAGGAGTGCTATCAGGCCTGGGCTAAGGCTTCGGCGGCTCGGGATGTAAACACCAGCATGCTTAAAAAGTATAACTTCGCCTCCAGGTCCTTCAAAGTGTTATTGCCAGGCAAAGTCTGAGCACATAGGCAGAATTGGCGAGAAATTAGTTCGCCTTCCTTCGGGAACCCGTGCATTCTGGTCTCGCCAAGGCTGTCCAAGGGAATTTCTGTAAGCCATCACTACCATCTCTGCACAGGGAGGACGACTCACTGGCTCACGCCGCAAAAGAAAAAGCCGACCTTTTAGGCTCACTTTTTGCGTCCAACTCGACTCTTGATGACGGGGGGAACACACCGCCGACCATCCCGCGGTGTGAGTGCTCCATGCCGGATGTGCGGTTCTCACAGCGCTCGGTTCGCAAAGCACTCCTCTCCTGGACATTCACAAGTCGAGTGGGCCTGACGGAATCCCCAATTGTGCTGAGGACGTGTGCTTCGGGTTGGCACCGGTTCTAACGCGTCTTTTCCGGTACTCCTACTCCCTAGGCGTAGTCGAAATCATGGAAGACAGCTTTTGTCCAACCGATCCTAAAAAGGCGACCGCTCAGACCCGTCCAACTACAGGCCTATCGCGATCACCCCCTTGTTCTCCAAAATAATGGAGTCCGTTATAAACTGCCAGCTCATGCGGTACCTTGAGGATCACCAGCTGATTAGTGACCGCCAATACGGTTTTCGTCGGGGTCGGTCAGCTGGTGATCTTCTAGTCTACCTGACTCATAGATGGGCGGTGGCAGTAGAGTCAAGGGAGGCATTGGCCGTTAGTTTGGACATCGCGAAGGCTTTCGATCGGGTTTGGCACAGCGCTTCTTTCAGCTCTCTTCCTATGGGCTTCCGAGAAATTGTGCAATTGGATCACCCGCTTTCTTGCAGATCGGAGCATCAAGGTCGTTGTAGACGGTGCATGCTCCGACTACAAGCTCGATTAACGCTGGTGTTCCACAAGGCTGCGTGCTATCACCAACGCTGTTTCTTCTGCATATCAATGATATGTTGCAAACCGGTAGCATTCATTGCTATGCGGATGATAGCACTGGTGATGCTGTATACGCCGGCCGTGCGAATATTTCTCGGGAAAACGTCGCCGAGTACCGGAACAAACTTGTGTCTGAAGTCGAGTCTTTGCTGAACAAAGTCTCGGATTGGGGGCGACTAAATCTAGTCCAGTTTAATCCTCAGAAGACACAAGTTTGCGCGTTTACCGCTAAAAGAACCCTTTGTCGTATCTCCTCAGTTTCAAGGCACTCCTTGTTGCCGCAGCCAGTATCGGAATCCTCGGCGTCGACATATCGAGTGACGTGCAGTTTCGCGGTCACTTGGAAGAGAGGCCAAATTGGCCTCTAAAAGCTTGGCGTGCTCAGCAGAGCGGGACAGTATTTCATGCCGGCACAACGCCTGCAACTTTACTATGCGCAGGTTCGGCCTCACATGGAATACTGTTCCCATCTCTGGGCTGGGGCTCCCCAGTGCCAGCTCCTTCCACTTGACCGCATCCAGCGCAGAGCGGCTCGAATCGTCGACGACCGAGTCCTTTCCGATCGGCTCGATTCATTGGCGCTGCGAAGATGTTGCATCTCTTTGCATTTTCTTTCGCATTTACCACGGGGAGTGCTCTGAGGAATTGTTCGGATTAATCCCAGCCGCCAAATTTCACGAACGCACATCGCGGCAGAACTCCCGATACCATCCACACCATCTGGATGATTGGCGGTCCACCACTGTGCGATTTAGAAGATGTTTTCTTCCTCGCACAACTTCCTTGTGGAATAGTTTACCACCAGCGATTTTTCCGGACCGATACGACTTAGGGACCTTCAAGAAAAGAGCCTACTCCTTTTTAAAAGGCCGGCAACGCATCTGCAATTCCTCTGGTTCCCCTGGTGTTGCAGTTGTTCATGGGCGGCGGTAGTCACTTACCATCGGGTGAGCTGCATGCTCGTTTGCCCCCTCTCCTATAAAAAAAAAAAAAAAAAAAAGATATAATAAAACTAATAACTTGCTAGTTTGTTTAGTTTTTGATTTTCTAAGAACTTTCAGTGTCCCTTGTACTTATCCTGGGTCGATGTTCGAGACCGCAAAGCTCCGGATGTTAGCCTTAAGAAGAGAGCCTTTAACCAAGCCGCCAAGTCCTACAAAAAGGCATTACGGCAAGCTGGCTTTCGCGAAACTGGTTTCGACCGCATTAAACGCATCGGTACAAAGCTTTCTGTCACACCATCTGGCAGTAGAGCTTTTTGGTCTCTCTCCAAAGCGGTCGAGACAAACTTCTGTCGGTCACACTGCCTCCGCTGGTAAAACCAGATGGGTCAGTGGCGCATGCGCCTAAGGAGAAAGCGGACTTATTCACTTCTCTTTTCGCGAATTCTCTGAGACGTCATCGATGGCTGCTCGTCCTGTCCTATTGCGACAAACGCCGGAGTTCCTCAGTCCATTTTCTCCGCAACTCTCTTCCTGCTGCATATAAATGATCTTCTCATTCCCGGTATCTATGGGTATGCAGACGACAGCACAGTTGTGGAGAGATATCAACCAAGTGCCCTGGCCAGTCGGGATCAAATCCAGTCCGAACGCGAGGCTATGGTTAAGCGTGTGAATCTCCACACTACAGGCAGTCTCCGAATGGGGCGATGCCAATCTCGTGAGATTCAACGCCTCCAAAACACAAGCGTGCCTTTTCACCGCTAAAAGGAGCCCGCTCACCCTGGCTCCTACTTTTCGGAATGTATCCTTGGAGTACACTGATTGCCTTCACTTGTTAGGGGTTGAATTTTCTCCGAACCTCAACTATGGGCGGTTCATTGAGTCCAGAGCCAAAGCAGCCGCAAGGAAACCTGGTGTCCTTGCAAGGGTGCGGCGGTACTTCACACCGGGGCAGCTTCTTATCTTATATAAAGCGCAAGTCCGGTCGTGCATGGAGTACTGCTGTCACATGGACTGGTGCTGCAAAATGCCACCTGGCAGGGTTGGACTCAGTGGTGAGACACACTAAGAGGCTCATTGGTGTCCTTGATATGGTTGAAACCAAATACCGCACAGGCGCGGAGTAGCCAGTCTCTGGGTGTTCTATAGGATCCATTTCGGTGAGTGTGCGCAGGAATTACACGCTTTAATACCTCCCCTCCTTTCCACTATCGGACAACCAGGCGGTCGGCGGGTCTTCACCCCTTTGTTGTCGATATTCCACGCATTAGAACCAAACGGTTTGCTTCGTCTTTTGTAATGCTTACAGCAAAGGAGTGGAAAAACACCGTAATTTATCAAATAAACTAACAGAAACCAAAAAAAATTATCTATAATAATTTTAGTGAAGATGGTCCGTTGTTTTTCATTCGTCTAACTACTCAAAATTTTCCAGCATCAAGTTTGTAACGTAATTTTTAGGGTTCCGTACTCAAAGGGTTTTTTTAACATTACCCCCAAATCTGACGAGCCTTCTTCTTAAAATAACAATATAACGAACTAGTTGAATGCACTTTCTGGCTATGGTATACTTGCTGGTCATAATCTACCCACTAGAGGAAAAAATTGTCTTGATCATATTATGCTTAAGTATAACAAAAAGAAATTTTCTGCATTTATTGCAGTTTTGCATACTACGATCACCGACCATTTTACCATTCTACTTTCTCTTTCTAAGACTACATCTAAATGTACAATAATAGAACGAAAACTAATATAGATTTGTTGCGCGCCACTATTAATGTCTTGTACATGGCAACACTAGCCACTAGTGCCCTCTATTATCGAGTAGCAGAACTAGGAGAGTCAAGATCCTTCTATAAATTTCGGGACCGATATATACTCGAACATTCTAGATGTTTCTACAGTAGAAGGTTCTGGAAACTATCTGAGGCCCTATATAAGGCCCGTATAGACCGCGACCGGGTCAGTATTGAATTGGCGATACAAGCGAATACTTCGAAGCGATACAACTGCGAACTAAAATGATCAGTAGTACAATTGTGTTTTGTTATTAGTGTGGTTTTAAGTTGTAAATAGTGTTCTGTAATTAAAGTGTAAATTTTGGTAATTCACTCGGCAGTTTTAAATTGTATCGAACCCCAAGCTCTTAACAGATTATTCACAAGCTATTACAGACATCCAAAAATCAAAATTTACTGAACTACTATTTTGTACCGACCCTTAGACAGTAACAGATCGTCTAATAGCTGAACTTAGTGAGTCCATAAAAGCCAACACCACACACACAAATATTCCAAAAAGTCAACGTGTAATAAAACTTGGATCACTCCAGGCATTTTTCGTTGTATAAAACGTCGTAATAAGTTACAACAAAAACTACGAAAAGAAAGCCATAACGATATATTAAAAATAACGTACATTCGGTATAGGAACTACTGCAATAATCTCATCAAAAAACTTAAACGTAAATATGAAAGGGAACTCCCTTCAAAATCTGTATAATAATATACTTCTATGGAAAAATATAAAATACACAGCAAAACGAATGACGATAACAAAGAGCTAATAAACCTAAAACCTAATCCTAAAGATTCAGCAAATTTCATTAACGCTTATTTCACTAATGTAGGAAAAATACTTGCATCTAGTATACAACCTAGTGCCTCTCCAAGACATAATAATTCTACTAAAAATAGTTCAACCCAAGTTAACTCATTCGTTCTCTTAGATACTGACGAAAAAGAAGTAGAAAAACCCTCATGAATCTAAGATCTAGTAGTGCTCTGGGCTGGGACTGTATTCCTATTACCTTCCTGAAACTTGCAAAGAAAGAACTTGTTCCCATCATTACTTACCTTGTAAATCTCTGCTTTAAGCAAGGTATATTCCCAAAATCACTAAAAAAAACTTTAATTACCCCAGTGTACAAGAGTGGCGATCGAGGTGTAGTTGGTAACTATAGACCTATTTCAATTCTCCCGGCAATTTCAAAAATAATAGAAAAACTTATAAATACTAGACTCTTAAATTACCTTAACAAATATAAACTTCTATCTTCTACAAAATTTGGCTTCAGACAAGGTAAATGCACAGAGGACGCAGTAACTGCACTACGCCAAATTGTAACTGAACAGGTGGACAAGGGAAATAAATGTTTGTCAGTATTCTGGACCTCAAAAAGCCTTCGACACAGTCTCTATCCCTATTCTTGTACATAAACTGGAAAGACTTGGTATAAGAGCCACTGCACTGTCTCTTTTTAAGAGTTATCTCTCGGATCGAACTCAAAGAGTGAAGCTCAATACATTCATGAGTGATGATGTCAAGGTATCGTACGGCGTGCCGCAGGGTAGTGTATTGGGCCCCACACTTTTTCTAGTCTACATTAACGATCTTTGTTGTATGAAAATCGATAAAGCCCATATTCTTTCGTACGCCGACGATACTGCTGTTATTTTCACTGGAAGAGATTGGAATGATGTCAAGAAAAAAGCTGAGTTAGGTATGAGCTTAGTTGCTAACTGGTTAAAGGATAATCTTCTTACCTTAAATACAGACAAGACGAACTTTATTTGTTACAGCATCCTTAAGCAATCACAACCTCGTCTTGATTTTGAAATCAAAATACACTCCTACAATTTCTATCCGGGATTGGCTGACTGTGTTTGTCCTGCTATTAAAAAAACTGACAAAACTAAGTACCTGGGAGTGATGGTTGACCAACGGTTGTCCTGGCGTCCACATCTTGAACAAGTAACAGACAGGGTTAGGAAACTGATCTGGATATTTAAGACCCTAAGATGTGTAGTGCCGGGAGAACAATTGGGTGACCAGTACTCCCAAAGGAATATACTTATGGAAATCTATATGGCGTTAGCACAGTCTCTACTAACATATTGCATCCTAATCTGGGGAGGGACGGGTAAAAGTAAAATGTTGGAGGTGGAACGTGCATAACGTGCTCTTTTAAAAGTAATTCAAATCAAATAAAAGCAAATAAAAGCACTTCAAAGAAAGAAGGTTTTTAACTGATAAACTTTACTCCATCAGTAAAGTCCTATCAATGAGAAAGCTTTATATTCTACTCACTGTATTAAAAAAAACATAAAACCTTAACCTATGATGACAGCATAAAACAAAAAAGAAGAAAAGCAGTTGCTGCATTAAATAAAACCAAAACTGCATTTGCTAGGAAACAATACTCAAGTCGCTCCGGTTTACTATATAAAAAATTGAACAAAGAACTAGAGATCTACAGCAAAACATAATAAGGAATGTAAGAAATTAATTACAATTTTTTTAACTCCCTTAAATTATGACGAAACAGAGCCATTATTACAATACAGATACTAAAAGAACATATACACATACATACACCCATACTTAATACATACTCACACACTACTCATGCAACATGCACAAATTTATATACAACATCACATACTACAACTACCAAATACACTTACACATTACATATATGAAATACAACCTAATAATTATTGATTTATTGATGTATTAATACTATGAGACTGATGGTAGGATACTATAGTCATGTTTTTACTATCTTTATTATTCCCTATTAGTTACTTTATTTCGTTAATAATACTGTAATTTTTAACTATGGAAGAGCGAAGTCACCTGTTACAGGCATTATTTTGCTTACTAGGTGACCTCGATCCTCGATCACTGATCATATAATGTAACTTTAAAGTTTGACGAAATAAATAATTTATTTAAAAAAAAAGGGTAACCAACGGGACCCTATTCTAGCCTTCGATGTCCGTCCGTCCTTTTGTCTGTCAGCGGGCTGTATCTCATGATCCGTAATAGGTAGACAGTTGAAATTGTCACAGAACGTGTATTTCTGTTGCCGCTATAACAACAAATAATAAAAATAAATTAACTAGAAACGTGTTTTACGATGGTAAACCTTCACGCGCGAATCCGACTCGCACTTGGCCGGCTTTTTTTTAGTATAACCATCCACAAATATCTAAGTGTTAATTATTTTATTTTACTAAAAATAATTTAATTAAAAGAAAACAATTAATTTTTAATAATTTTTATGGTACTTTTTTCTTATATGTGCAGCTTGATTCGATGTTATACTACAATTGAACGTATAACAACAAATTCACATGACAGAAAGAATTTCTCTAAAGAATTGATCTATTCCATGACAAAAACAAAAATTTTCGATCCTCTTTAGAAGTCTGCAGATCTATAGATATTTTGAAATAGCATCTACGGAATTCTACGGAATTTGAAAAATTCGAGTTGGAACACTAGACGCTTCTATTAGTTCAAAAATTTTAAAGAGCAATGTATGAAAAAATTGGCAAAATTAATGGGGTACTACTTTTATCTATTGGCATATGAACGTTATAGAGCGAATTTAAATTTTATTCACTCTCTTTCCCCCTCCCGAGTGAGCGTCACCCCCTCGCGCTCCATCAAATGTCTCGAAGAGCGGTTTTTTTCCACTTTTAAAGAAAACCATACACGATTCAATTATTTGAGAAAACTAAACTTTGAGCTAAAAAATGGACAAATTATTAAAAAAAAATCATATTTCGTTATAGTTATATTTTTTTTGTATGTATAAGAGCTTGATAATCAAGGATCATTACGAAATGATCATGTCCCTAACACTTTTCATGTATCGTATACGGTTTTCTTTAAAACTGAAAAAACGCGCTTCGAGACATTTCCTGGGATGCGAGGAGGTGACGCTCACTCGGGAGAGGGGGGAGAGTGGATAAAATATAACTATCTCTATAACGTACATATGCCGATAAGTAAAAGTACTCCATTAATCTTGTAAATTTTTTAGTGATTTAACTACATAAGCGAATTGTCATGTCATGGCGCGCGGCTCAGCACAGCTAGTATTAAAATAATTCTTCTGTACGTGGGTTTGTCACTGTACTCTATACAGTTTTTGATGAAATTTGTTTGTGTTTGAGTGGGTCCCTGGGTGGTTTAGATTCACAATTGGACCCGTTAAGTGGCACTGCTGCCGAGATCCAGAACTTATACCTCCAGGGATGATCTTGTACATAACACCTATAACAATATTCCCATTAAAATATTAGTATAATATTAGTGTTTATTTTTTCTACTGTCAACACGTTTCCGGGGTCAGCTATCAACTTTCAAAAAAGTAAACTATTATATAATAAATTACAAATCATTATCACATTATAATCTCAAAAATTAGATCTTCTGTTAATGAAAAGATACTAATGTCATGTAAACACGATTCATAGATATAAAGGGTAATGTGGTTTTCTTATTTTCATGGGAAAATACCTAACAAATACCTCGTGACGTCAAGGACGGCCAATGTCGGGCTCTTAGTTTCTTAACTCTAATCTGTTTTCACATCTGTAGGCCAATCAGTGCCGGCCGCCCTTAAGCTGCTTAATAGGACAACTCTTTCTTTCGGGAAAGAAAAATTATTACGGTGATAAATAAGATTATTATTTAAAAGATAAGAATTACTTTGTAACTGTTGGGAGAAATAATTTAAAATTAAAAGTTTTGAACAACCGACTTCAATATATATTATTAAGGATAACTCAAAAACTATTGGTCAGACCTTGATCAAATTTATATGGGACCACATGAGAAGCACCAGCTTTCAAACAAAAAAAGAATCATCGAAATCGGTTCACGTAGAATACAAAGTTATGAGGTAACACACATAAGAAAAAAAACATACAGTCGAATTGAGTACCTCCTCCTTTTTGAAATCGGTAAAAAACGTCTACTTGTCACTCAAAAGCGGACTATTTTTCTTGCTGCTTCTACCACAAGGGCTGCCGCAGTAGGAACTTATTGAATCAATTGCGTATCTTTATTGACTTTCAAAAAGTGCTTTGTAAAGCCTATTCTTGAATATAACTATTTTAGTTTTTGACCATACCGCTCAAACCTTGGACTCTTGGACGCCACTCCTCATTAATTGTTGCAACAAGAAATTTTGGCGGCGGTATAAGAGGACCCATTCAGCCGTCTCATTAAATGAAAAGTACTACGGTTAATGACGATCGTTTGCCCGGTTCGGCCACCCTGAATTAGCATTTGAGATGCGCACTACCCAATATAATCCCTTCTAGGAGTATTTCTACCGCTTTCTGATTCAATGTAACTGTACATTTTTAAACAAAAAAGCAACCAAAAGCCGTGCCAGTCAAATATTTTCAACGAAATAATATATTATGTAACTCTTTGATTTCTCATATAACTCACTACATTTGAACAATTAGACACTTTTCATTCATTCGGCACGGCCACGATGATTGAATTAATAATGAAAAACTCCTGAACGAGTAGTCAGATTGAGGTCATATTCACACAATGTATTTTTTGTCAAGACGATCGTTAATTTCATAGCTTGGATCCGACAGATAACGCTGTTAGTTATCTAGTTATCATTAAATTCTGTAACATTTATACCAAATGGCTCATCACAACATATTGGTTTAGTGCCAAAAAATAAAATGCGTGGTCGAGTTTTTGATCAATTTTATATTCAGCACTGTAAAAAATAATCGCGCCACCTACAAAAAAAGGGAAAATGCATATTATCAATGTCTGCCGGTACAGCTAGTATTGTATATAATTAAATCCGCCTGTCAATTTTAAATAGCAATTTTATATTTTGTCTACTTGTCTTTTCAACACAAAAGTATTTAATATTTATGTTTCCATGCGCCATGCTATAACACCTAGGCTGCTGCAGCACAGTTATGTTGGTCGAAATCAAGCATAAAAGGGCCACATAATGCTGCTATATTTCGTATGGTGGTTAGTCATCAGGGTAGAAAACACATCTACATTTTGATATTAATGAAGGATATATTCTTATGAAGATAGGAAGGATATTATAAATTAGATGAAGATTTAAAAGATAAGAATGCGTGGACGTAATGACCATGCTTAAACTTTGCTTTTCACATAAGTTTATATTTTATAAGGATAATAATGTAACTGTTGGAAGAAAAATAGTCTACTTGTGAGTTTCTTGCCGCTTTTTTGATGGTATAAGGGTGACAAACGAGCACACAGTCCACCTGATGTTAAGTGGATGCTGTGGTCCATAAACATATCTACATCTATCCTCGATTAAGAATCAAAATGCAGATGCGTTGCCACCCCTGAGGACTAAGATAGAATCCAGTTTCCAGTAAAATGGGTCTCCGGTTCTCCACACTCACCATACTAAACACAGTAGCATTGAGCTGCTATTTTACGTTTGTGTGTGTATATCTTCCTCTCACAAGGTCTCCCCGCAGTAGGGGCTCGTTGAATTGATCGCGTAGCATTTGATTTTTAAAAAGTGCTTTGTAAAAGCCAATTTTGAAAAAAAAAATTCACTTTTACTTTCACTTTGATAGGTATCTATGGGCATAGCATTCACAGCACAGCATCCACTTACCATCAGGTGGTGTATGCTCGTTTGTCAAATTTATTCTACCTATTTTATTTATTTATTTATTCTTTATTGCATTCCTTAAAAATAAAAGGATACAAAGGGCGGATGATAAGGATACAAAGACTTAATGCCTTGATGCATTCTCTACCAGTCAACCCATGGAGTGGTGAGAGTTTAACGTAGGTGTGGCAATATAGAATAAAATAACACGACACAAATTGATAATTAACTACATAATATATTCATTTTACTAATAAATAAACTATACATATATGACCTATACATACATATATACAAATATTTGATATATGTATACAAATATATACATATAAATATACATATTTAAATACATATATAATTAGTACATACAAATAACTATGAATATATGCGTCAGTTTAGCAATACATATTAAATGGATGAATCATATAAAATGCGTCGTCTTCAATAGATGATTACGGACCAATTTTTTAAAAGCGTACTTATTGGGCGCTTTTCTGATGTCATCGGGCAAGGAGTTCCAAAGGCGTGTAGCCTCAACAGTGAAGGAGTTACCATAGAACTCAGTGAAGTGAACAGGAATACAGATTTTGTTGTTAGAAGAAGAACGTAGGACCCTATCATGAGATAAGGAGAGATAGTTAGATTTACTCTTAAGATAAAAAGGCGATGATGGGTCATTTAAAATGGAAAAAAGAACAAGCAATATTCTGGAATTGCGCCTCTGACAGATTGTAAGCCAATTTAGCTTAGATCTATATTGCGAAATATGGTCATACTTACGAAGCCCGAAAATAAATCTTATACAGTTATTAAGAAGGCGTTCCAGCTTGTTCAGAAGATCTTGGGATAGATCTGGGTAACACATATCTGCATAATCAATTATGGGTAAAATGAGCGATTGGACAAGCATGATCTTAGATTTTGTGGGAATAAAATGTTTTAAACGATACAGAGAGCATAACGTGGCAATGACTTTACGACTCACTTCTGAAACCTGGGTTTTCCAATTAAACGTGCTGTCGATGTGTAGGCCAAGATTTCTAACAGAATTACTGAGCGGAATTATAATACTATCATAATAAATAGGAGGTAAATCTGCAAGATTAATCTTAGCCAGCATACTTGAGCTACCCACCATTATAGCTTGGCATTACAAAGGATTGACCAAAACTCCATAACGAGTAGACCAATCTTTGATAGCTGATAAGTTGTCGTTAAATTTTTTGATCCCATTATAAATATCCCCAATTTCAGCTTGTCAATAAGGCTGAAGGTCATCGGCATACAAATGATACGAGCAGTCGAGGATGGAGGTAATAAAGTATATAAAAATTGAAAAAAATATAGGAGAAAGAATACCGCCTTGCGGCACACCAGCGTCTACATCAGCCCATGCTGAGGTCATTTGCCCCACACAGACTGACTGCTGTCGACCGCGAAGATAAGATGCAAACCATTCCAAAGCAGTAGGACCAAAATTCAGATGAGACAGTATGGAAAGGAGGATTTCATGATCAACTGTGTTGAAAGCATTTGAGAAATCAACTAGTACCAGTACTGTTATCTTTTTTTCTTCCATGCCGTGTCTAATATTATCAGTAACATTAATTAAAGCAGTAGTGGTACTATGACCAGGGCGAAACCCAGACTGAAATATACTCAGGTTATGTTTCGAAATAAAAGTAGAGATTTTCTTGTAAACACAGGATTCTAAAATTTTAGAAAGAAAGGGTAGAATGGATATTGGGCGAAAATTATTGGGAAGAATGGGAGTAGGAACTTTTGGGAGAGGCTTTATAAAATCCCTCTTCCAAGGATTAGGGTACTATATAAAAAGCGGTGGCGTAGCTAGGCGTGGGCGAAGTGGGCCCTCGCCCATGGCTTTGCACTTAAAGGGGCCTCGCGAGGCCCCTTTAAATGCGATGCCCCCAGACTTTACCACAGATGACTAATTAATTTGATCACTTTTACGATTTTTACAAATTTAAAAGCGTGTTTGTTTGGGGCTTTGCAAGAAGCCCCTCTTAAGTGCGACTGCGAGGCCGTTGTAACTATCTTCAAAGACCGCAACCGTTAGATTGACGAAATACGAGACTTGTCAGGAATTAAAGCTATGAGTAGGTATGTCGTGTCAAAGCATGTTTGGTAGGATAGATCTATTGGGTAGATCTTGAGAACGAAAGAAAATGGGCCTCGCTGATGCGACTTTGCCTACGTCTATATTGGTCCACGCTACGCCTCTGATAAAAAGCATCCACTCTCCATCGAGTGGACGTGTGCTCGTTTGTTACTTTTACTTGTACAAAAATCTGCAATTACCCTGGTGGTGCAGTTGTTCATGGGCGGTGGTCAACACTTACCATCAGGTGCCCCCAAAAAAAAGAACAAATCTCAATGAAATGCCCTCAATATTGTAAAAACCGATTGCTGGAGTTGGTTCTCTCTAAGAGGGGTAAAACCGTGTTAGTTGTGGTATTAGACCATTTCAAACATGTAGTTATTTATCGTTGATACAATCTATCCAAGGTGTATTGCACTGCGCATATTTACATCGAAATGGCAACCAACATAAAATTTACTACAGCCGCCGATTGATTTTATACTCTTTTGCGAAAGACGGAATGTTCAATTCTCCCAATTTTACGTGGTTTGTTGCAACATACAGTACGCGAGTTGAGACTATGTTTCATACTTATAAACATAATACTTGTTTTGTAGTTTAGTTGACCACGGAGTGCTGCTATTATAAGGCAAAGGTTCGTGTTTGCAGATTAAAAATAAATTTCGGTTCATTTTACGAATCTTAGGTTATACACAAATATTAGTGAGTGAAGTGAGTGATAGGGAAACGTGGCATAAACATTACTTTTATATAAAATCTAATAAAATCATTGAATCAATCATGAGCCTTGTGTCGCATACAAATAAAAAATAGTACACGTCAAAAATGGCGCCTAAAAAAATAATTGCCCATAACCTTGCCTTATCCAGGCAATGGAAAAGTCAGTAAGCGTAACATAGCGTAACGTTGCAAAAATCTAAAAAAAACAACAACTTTTACGTCAATTTTGAAACTGTGTGTCAAATTAATTAAGTAAACAAAAAGGAGACGGTGTCAAAGGTGACATTATGCCCCAGATTTTCTTCAAAAAAGTCATGGTGGTGCGGGAGCGCGGCAACTTCGAGGTGAGTTACTTTCACTTTTAAAGTCGTTATGGGGCTTGCGTTCCTTATACTATCCGTTATATTCAATGCAATAAGTTATAGTCGAGTAAGCGAGCGAAAATAACTAACCTACAAAGTTTAACAACGCTGTCTTTAACAGCTTCAAAAAAAGGAGGAGGTTCTCAATTCGACTGAATTTTTTTTATGTGTGTTACCTCAGAACTTTTTTCCAGGTGAACCGATTTTGATGATTCTGAATGCACCTATCTTGTATTTTTGGTAGATTTCATCACTTTTATCATTTAATATATAGTAAGAATGCTAAGATCTGCTACAGTAAATGTGACAAATCTACTAAAACACAAGGGCGCCTCCCTTTCATTGAAGTTTCAAATTGGGCGATCCCAACTTAGGTATGTGAGCAACCCGGGTTCGATCTTCAGATTAAAAATTGAAACTGTTATTAGCGATACATAATAAGAGTTGATTTACCACGTGGTCGGCAGTGAAGAAAAACAGTGAGAATACCTGCATGTATGAAGAATAACATATTTCGAGTACATGTGAAGTTCGCTAACACGCAATAGAGCAGCACGGCAGGCTAACATGTCCATAAGTCTTCCAGAAATCAGGGGAGATCGCTTCCGTGTGCAGCAATAGTGGTACGTATAGTAGACTGCCTCGTTGCACTAATGGTTGTAAACGCGACTGGTCCTGGGTTCGAATCCCGGGTCGGGTCAAAATCATTTTTCTGACGAGAAATTCTCAGTAGCATCCCAGAGTCAGGAAGTTGGCGGTGTTTCACCCTCGTGCCTCGGAAAGCACATAAAGCCGTTGGTCCTTAGCCTGATCTTTCTCCGGTTGTGTCGGTTTACCGTACCATCGGACAATGAGAGTGAGGGAATAGAGAGTGCACCTGTGCTTGCGCAAGCACTGGAGCACTATAATCCTGTCCTGCGCAGATGGCTAGTGTCAGTGGAGCCGTGACCGAAATTCGGTCTGGAGGACATTATTACGTATAGTACGCTGGTACTTTATATAATTTATACTCGCGATTGTTGTTACTTGGTGAAACTCCAGCTTTATTTTTATGCTTTGGAAAAACGCCGTCCTCACGGCATCATCATGGTATATTATACCTCTTTGATTGGTGGTTGTAATGTGTTACTTTATACCTCTTTAATTTAACAATTAGAGATGATTGAAGAGCGTTCAGTTGGGCGTGAGGCTTAGTGACGCATACAGTGCACGCTGTTCCCCCCGCCTCGTTGCACGCTCAAACAGGAGATATTACTACGACGGATATAAAGTTTCTAAACTTCTATATTTCTCAAAACGCAGACGCATTACGAATGCAAAATTCAAAAGATTATTATTAGATAAACCAGTCTGTTCGATATCACGAGGACACCGACATTTTTCAACTGGTATTATTCACTGATTTTACAAATCATTTAGCTACATTGCGTCATTCAATCACTATAACACTTATTTACCTATTATTAATAAAATGTGAAGTGCGCTATTTAAGCCTGTCAAGTTGAAAAGGCCACCGTATTACACAGGTTTTGTAATAAAATTGATTTGTAGTTTAATTCAGTTATATGTTCCATTCAAACCAAGGTTTATTGCCATTAATAAGACTTGTATTTTAATGTTTTATTATTAATAGCGAGCTTAGTATACTATAGCAATAAGGTCTAAAACAGTGTGTGCGTTAAGGTTAGCTAAACGTGAGAAATGGAAGTAAACGAGAAATACTTTTCCAAAGTAAAATAACAGCTTCCATTTAAGATAAAGTTATGGTGATGTCCTTAAGACTGATTTAGACCAAAGTGACATCTACCGGTGATACAATCTAAAGTGGTAGACTGTGATGGATATCGAGCAGTGCGATTATATGACTCTGGTGGGAATCGTGACGGGCTTCGCTTTGTCGTTTGACATTTGGTCTTGCTACGTAGTTTGGTTACGTAGTATTGATACCTGTACTATTATGTATTCTGTGGTTATGACTAAATGTGTAAGTATCGATTATAAGTATAATTTAATTAGGTTTGTATATTAGCAAGCTGTATTTCACATTCAGCTGCACATTAATATATAAAATACAGAAATCTAACATACAAAATATAAAATAAATGCTTTTTGCCTTGACATACACTCCACACACTATTGAAAAGGAACATTTAAAATCACACATAATTCACAGCTTATTCAGTCATACTGTCAGTAATTACTTGCTGGCAACATTTTATAATTCTTCGGTGACAATCTCTACTCTGCGCGACTGTTTGGCCACAGACTATTAAGTATTTGACATTGACCTTAGAGTACATACTTATGGTTGTACTTACTCTAAGACATTGACAGTATAAACAACAAAAAACTTAATTTGTCCAAGCGACAATTATGTGTTAGACATTGTCAGTATGAACATAAACAAGGAATGTTTTATTTTATTTTATGTTACAAATACATAAAATAAAACATGTTATAATATTAAATAAATTTTAGCTTTCTGTACTACTTCTACATATAAACTTTAACTGTGCCAAATCTCACACTCCTCCGTGCACGCAATATGCTCAAAAAGGGGTACAAAGTTTCCCTCTCACATAATATATAGATTAATATCTTATAATTTTTTATTTAATCTATACATCTATTCAAATAAATAAAATTGAAGTGTATGTTTGTAATATCAAAAAAACAGCTTTTTACTAATTGCATATGAAAGTATATACGGTACATATAACAAAAACACAATTTTAAAAATTTTGTCTGTCTGTGTGTCTGTTTGTTCCGGCTAATCTCCGAAACGGCTGGACCGATTTCGACGGGAATTTCACTGGAAGATAGCTGATGTTATAAGGAGTAATATAGGCTACTTATACTTTAGAAAAAGAATTAGGGTTCCGCGCAACATAATTAAAACCCTAAATTACACGCGGGCGAAGTCGCGAGGAACAGATAGTATTCAAATGAGAAGAAGGCGACAGATGCAATGTCTCACAGCTTGAAATTATACTGGCTCCCTTCAGACCAGAATGCTGCAGTGTAAGCACTGTTATTTGGCGGCCGAAATAGGTAACTACCCAGGCGGACTCCTAGCCAGTAAATTATTAAATACATTACATTATAAGTACAAACTTATTACAGTGACACACAAGTACCGGCACTGGCACGGAGGCTCTGACTCGTCTAGATGGAATAGATAAAAATATGGAAAGCTTTTTAGCTAAGAGTTGAAGTCGGTCAAAAAGGGTGCGATTCGAACTGCCCTCACTGTAAATTTTACTTAAGACTTAACAATTCGAAAAAAATAAATCTACAGAAACGAGATTATTATAAATTGGAAACTTAATCAGGACTATCAGTAATATTATTTTTATGCTTAAAATAAATTATTTATTGATATTCTTTTAGTAGAGTTCACCGTAGATTTGTTACAATGATACATGTGGACTATGCAAAAACGAATCAAATAAAATTAGTTTGGAATCGATATCATCATTTGTTCTCGAGAATGCGACATGAAAATTCACAAACGTACGAACATACATACTTGCAAATGTAAACACTTAAACACATTTAAATAAAACTAGTTTTTACGGATTTTATCGCGTATATTAACTTATTTTATATTCCCGACGTTTCGAGTACTTTACAGCACCCATGGTCACGGGGGAACTGAGGTATTTGACGTCCCAATGTCATAGTTAACCACGGTTACCTCCAGATTAAAAATTATTAATTTTTGTTCCGATCTACGCAGTATGAACTTACAGTATCTTGAAGTCTTGCAGTTATGTGCTTGGGTTGGGATTTAATTTTATTAATTATAGGATAACTATGACATTGGGACGTCAAATACCTCAGTCCCCCCCGTGACCATGGGTGCTGTAAAGTACTCGAAACGTCGGGAATATAAAATAAGTTAATATACGCGATAAAATCCGTAAAAACTAGTTTTATTTAAATGTGTAGTGTTCGCGTAAATATAAGAAATCATTACTTAAACACATTTTAATTATTCTTTTTAAAACAGTAAAAACTAAATCTATAGTAAAAACCAACTTTAGAGACCTCAATACATTAGATAAACATATAATTGTACTTTCAAATACCGGACCCATCACAAAAATTCCAAATGAGCAGTTAACAAGCTTAACGCCGTGAAATTCGTCAAGAGTACAGCAGTTATATAGAAGCACCCACCATGCGTCAGTTACGAACTACTTCGGCGCGAATCAGAGCGAAGCGACCCCGTTGCGTAACGCGGCCTCCACGCCTTGACTGTATTCTTTTTATTATCTTGTGATTGTTGTGATGTGATGAGAAAAGGAATTTTAAGAAAAAGCTACTAGCGTCGAAAATAAATTGATAGATCTAAATCAACATTCTGAAAAATATCGGTCGGTAGGAATAATGCAAGACTAATAGATAGAGCGCCTTACTTTTCCTAATTTGTCTTTAATTAAACTTGTCATACTAAAATCTAAACAATTATACCGTTCACGTATGCCGTGACTCCTGGAGTAGAATACAAGGTGAAGCCAATATTTGATTAAATAATTAAAAATTAAAAATTTTGTACAACTGACTTCAATATAAATTATTAAGGATAAGTCAAAAACTATTAGTCAGACCTTGATCAAATTTATATGGGACCACATGAGAAGCACCAGCTTTCAAATAAAGAAAAGAATCATCGAAATCGGTTCACCTAGAAAAAAGTTATGAGGTAACACACAAAAAAAGAACATACGGTCGAATTGAGTACGTCCTCCTTTTTGAAGTCGGTAGAAAAGGGGTACATTATGTTGGTGTTTCTTAGATTTAGGTTCGTTTATTATTTCCGTTTAGTCGTTTTTAATTTTTAATACAATCATATTATTATATTTTTTTCCTACAAGTTAGGGTGACAAAAAAGGACACTGCTCTCCTAATATGTGGTAGCTATGGACATCTACAACTATCTATATCGTCAATAAAGAATCGCAGAATAAAGGTGTCAACCCTGACGACTAAAATGTAATGCTTTTTTACCAGTAAAAAGAATCACCAGCATCATGATTCTAACTTTAGGCTGGTTTTCTTGGCGAGTGTGTGTATTTAGTGTGTTATTCGGTCGAACCGATTCATCCAGGTTCCAGGCTGCCGTTATAACTACTTAAAGGTTAGAATAATTGACGACCTATGTAGAGATTTATCCATTCACCGTAGCATTGAACATTGCAAATTACATCGATCAGGCAACACTGACAAATACATTACGTCTGCAATGTATATAGTAGGTGGTGCGAATTGTAATGATTTATTACACAAGTCAACGTTGGAGGAAACCCACTCGAAGTCTTCTTTAATAATTGGGAACCATTAACGAATTGGTTCGTCAACATTATTGTTCTACCTACGCAAAGTAACTATAGGCACTGTTCAATGTTCATAGACACTCATTAGGTAAATTACGAAATTTGGTAATCAATTACATTTTATAACTAGCTGTTCCCCGCGACTTCGTCCGCGTGAATTTATTAAGATTTAATTTCATGGGTTTTAATTTTTTTGCGCGGTATCCTAATTTTTCTAAAATAAAAGTAGCCTAAGATACTCCTTATAACATTAGCTATCTGCCATTGAAAGTCCCGTCAAAATAGGTCAATCGATTTCGTAGATTAGCCGGAACAAACAGACAGACAGACAGACGGACAAAAATTTCCAAAAATGTTGTTTTCGTAAAAGTACGGTATATACTTTCATATGCATTTAATAAAAAGCTGTTATTTTGGCATTACAAACAGACACTTCAATTTTATTTATTTGCATAGACTAGCGATTTGGCTTACCTACCCCGTGGCTTGACCTGGATCTCAAAAAAACCTCAAGATATTCGGATAAAATACAAGCCTAGATCACTCCTGGCATTGTTCTCTATCTGTTCGTTAAATTTCATCGCAATCGGTTCAGCCATTTCGAAGATTAGCCCGGACAGACACTCAATCAGACAGACAATCAAAAATTTTAAAAATTGATATTTTTGTCTCTAATTACTTAATAAAATCCAGTTATTTCAATATTACAGACAGACTCTTCAATTTTATTTACATGTGTAAATGTTTAGATATTGAGACTCACTGGGGTTATTATATCGTCCGGTGGATGTCGTACAAGTGACTCTGGGAGGAGCCGAAAAAATCTCATGGGCTAAACATGACAAAAGTTTTAGAGTAATTTTTAAATCTTGTCAAGTAGAAGAAGAGTCTGCTTTAACTTTCTGTTAAAAGTCAGCGGAAAGTATCTAGATCCAGATGTGTAGTATTCTGTTATATATAAGTGAATTTCGCTATACAAAAAGTTTCTTTGAATATCATTGGCGCCAAAAGGCGACGCATGCGTCATTGATTGATTGTGCGGGCCGATATTTTGTTGACCTATTTGTCAATGTAAAAGACATTTCTCATGTAGGGCTGGCCGTTCAAATAATTTAATAACAGATTATTCAGAACTTAAATCAGTATTTGTGCGAAATTCAATTTTGCTGATGTTATGATGTTGTGACCTTACCTTGTCGTTTAAATTATTCGTGTTTCGTGTTAATAACATCCAAAACCTTTTTTAATGGCTTTGCGCAATTTCAACATCGAAAATTACATGTTGGATTCAAGTTATGTGTTAGGACTGTAAATAGCCTATGTTACTATGTATAACGTGGAAATCAATGCATTTATTATAGGGTATACAGGGTTATTTTTCAAAGAGTAGCAAAATTATAAAATTAAGTTAAAATATATAAATAATGATATATCGTTATTGCAGTTTTTGAAAATACGAGTAAATAAGGCTTCTACTTTTATTTGATTTTATCACAAAATGAATGTGATTTATGGGCAACAACATTTTTGCCTACCGATCGACCCTTACGAATGTGTGCGTGCGCAATAAAATCAGTTAAAATAATGCATTGCCACACATTTGGAATTTAAAAGATAAAAAGGACAGAATTATTGATATTTTGTTTATTAATTTATCTTCACCATTTGCTTATATTATTTATTCTTATGAACCTTCCCTGCAAATTTGGCCAGTTATTGCAAAATAACCCTGTATAAACACCTGTAGTATCGGAAAAAATCGTGACAGAGCAAAAACAAAATATTTCAATGTGTTTTTGCTCTGTCACGATTTTTTCCGATACTATCGCGATATTTTCTCTATTTTTTTTTATTGTAAAATTCTGGCCTATAGACACCCCATTTCGTTCTGTAAGTAGTTACAGTTGTTTATTAGTAGTTTCCGATAGATGGCGGTGTAACCATCTCGTATACGCCAGACGTAAAATACTCAGACCGGTGACGAGCAGCAGCGTCAAAGGTGCGAGACGTCTGGTGCTGCGATCGTCAATCCACCTGCCAAACCAAATCATCCTTTAACGGGAGAAGCCCATTTTCCTATCTACGATCGATGTTTCGAATTCCGGGTCGGGCCAAATTATTGGGTTTTCTTTTAAGCTACGGAGTAGCAACCAGGAGTCAATTTGGCGATGTTTTACACCGCCTGATCTCTCTCTGGTCGTTTAGAATTGCCGTCACATCGGACTATGAGAGTGAGCGAATAGAATGCACCTGTGCTTGCGCACACACTCGTCCTCTATAATCCTGTCCTGCATATAGCAAGTCTCTGTTGCGACTGACCACCGTGATCAAAATTCGGTCTAGAGAACATAATTATTATTATCATATACTGAAATAACATATGGAAAAATAAGAATATGTATTGTTAAACAAATTTATTAAATATTCGTTGAATATGATTGGCTTTTAAATTATTCCGGGCCCTTTTGTTGCCTGTCATTGACCGGCCATTTCGAGTGTTCAATGATAAGGGTCCATACAAACGTGTACGGATACGTCGGTTTGCGTCATATCTGCCTTTTAATACATATCATTGTTCGAAAATAACTCGAAGATAATTACATTTGTTATAATTAGATTCAAAAGCTACGTCATTGTAATAGTCCCTTCACACATTTTTACTGACACATGTGTGAAATTGACAGATAGGGTTGCCTTCACGTATGTAGTTTTTAACATTACTGTGTGTACATTATTTCTCTCCGATTTACCGTTAAAAAATACGGTTTAGTAATCAAAATACCATTTAGTAAGCAACGTAATATTCTATAGAATTATACTTCACTCGAATTACTTAAATCCTCCAAATAAATATCAATAATTCAACTTAAAATAATGATTGGAAACCAATCATTAATCTAAGTTATTCAATTATTAAAAAAAAATATCTCTCCCTAATAGTACTTTTAGTACTTTTTATTATTTTGATAACCTAATAATAGAGTGTTTGGCTTGACTTGGCTTAAAATATGGTAGCATAGTAACAGGAGTAATATTAAATTTCAAACGTGTTTATGGTCAGACTTTTCAATCGGCAGATAAAGTTATAATATAACATAAACAAATTAAATATTACAGTTGTATTTAATAGAATCGTTCAATTGTTTCACTTTTATATTCAGTCAGGTTATAAATTATTTGATGGATAACTTTCTGACGATTGAAAAATCGGCCCTAAAAAGTATTAAGTTATGACGAAACAGGAGATAGGCACCAGCATTTTCCTGATAATAAAAATAATAAAATCTATGGTTGCTAACCCTTCTCTATGAGGCCCTATGTTCAGCAGTGGACTTTGATAGGCTGTTATGATGGAGTTACGTCAAAGTTCGACGAAAGTATTACATGTCATTAACAGTCTACATAAGTCCCAGAACAGGTAAAGGCCTCCTCTCATATCCGTGAGTGTCCAGCAAACAGTCCGCCTCGTTGTCCCAAAGTGACACATTTCTTTGAAATATTATTTTCATTATGATTTCTTATATTTAATGATTTCTTATATTTATTTTCATTTCTTTGATACTCATATGTAGTGGCAATGGTTTAGCCATGTAGCTCTAAGAATCAATGATGGGAAGAAAGGTTTTCGACCGGCAGCCTCGTATAGGTAAGCGAAGTGTAGGATAGCCCCTCCAATAGATGTAGTGACGACTTGGTAAGAGATGCAGGAACTCGATAGATACAGGTGGCTTTTCTCTCGCTCTCTCTCTCTCTCTCTCTCTCTTTGTGGCATTCTTGTGATGGGCTGTAATGATGATAATGATGATAATTGATACTAATGTTAAGAAATAACAGTTATGAGCAGTGTTGGTTCAAGAGTCGGGCTCGCACTATAATTTATCTGTATACGTTATTTATTTATTTATTTATTTATTTTCACAATACAATTATCTTTGGGTTTATCACCTAATGCGATAATGTAGACAACTATTTTACAAACTACAATTTCACATCTACAAACTTATAATTTTCAGTCAGGTGTATGGCTACTGCAATCACCATATCTATATCACAGTAGAACCATAACTTATTTCAAAGAGAGCCCTCACTATGAACCACCCAGAGTACAACAAAATAGATCTATAATCTTCTGCTATACGGTTGAGGATATGGAGTACCCGCGTAAATGGCGCTTCAGTCACCAGCTTAGTGCGGCCGCGAGGCTGACTAGCAGCCGCGTGCCGCCGCCGCCACACATATCTGTCCGGAACACACATGCGCACTTGTTGCAATACTTCTGGATTGTGAATCTTTCCCTCATCACTTTAAAGATATATGAGACTAGCGCTAAATTCTTCTAACTTTTAACTCATTATATCCTACCATACCTAAGATGAATAAGGTAGGATACTTATTTGGGTAAAATGGGTATACTCCATACATTTTCTTATATAAGTATCTAATAAATATATTCTGCACTTTCTCCAACATGATACTATATTTAGTTTCACGTGGAGACCAGATGACTACGTTGAACTCTAATTGGCTCCTCACTAAAGAGTTATACAATGCAATAATTGCCTTGATATTAGTGAAGCCCCTAGCTACCCGAAGCACAGAATCTAAATTTCTGTAGGCTTTCTTACAAATTTTGCTTGTGCTCTCAAAATTCTAGTTTAGAAATTAACTAGATCTCAACTTCTGACACTTTCGCTATTGGTATCCCGTTAATTTGGTATTGGTACGTAACTGGACATAGTGCACGGCTGAAAGTCATAGTTATGCACTTCGAGATGTTAAATTGTAAATTATTACGTTTGCTCCAGGTTACTACCCTACCTATCTTGTTGTAACTTTTGGCAATCCTCTCTGTTCTAACAGCAAGATACAGTTTCAGATCATCTGCAAATAGAGTGCAATGAGCATCTTTGACAACCATCGGAAGGTCATTTATCATTACGAATTCCAACGGACCGAGGTTGCTGCTGTTACTCCGGACCTAGTAAAATAATTTTCAGACCTATACCCGCATATTCTACATACTGCTGTCTATCCCGCATATAACTAGCAAAAGGTTAGTAAATGGGGAGTAAACCCTACACCTGCTAGTTTGTGAGCAGTATGTCATTATCCACTAGGTCGAAAGCTTTTGTAATCAAAAGCTACATCTACCTGTCCTCCAGCATCCACTTCAGGTACAATATAATTCATGTAATTAATTAGGTTGCTGGTGGTGCTCCTGGTGGGTCTAAAACCGTGTTGCTCATCTGAAAGTTGTACATTAACCTGCGAGAGGATTCTCTTGTGTACTGCGGCCTCCAGTACTTTAGCTGGTGTCAAAAGCACAGCAACCAGCCTGTATTGGTCCACGTTTGATGTTGACTTTCCTTTGGGTACCAGGACGACCTTAGTTATTTTCCATCTTTCTGGAAACACGGCCTTCGCCAGGCACTGATTAAAGATGTAGAGAAGTGGTCTACAGAGTACTAATCGACAGTCTTTGAAAATGTGAGGGCGTATGCCATCAGGTCCTGTTGACTTTTTGGCTTGAGTTTTTGCAGAGCGTAAGTACTTCATCAAGCTTTATGACACCAGTCCATATGAACACAATGTCTACACTCTACAATATGTTTCGGTAATTATATTTTCGCTGAGAAAGTGACCTGTCATTGTTATGAATGGTTCCATCAGTTATTAAAATTTAAACAACAAAATGATAGCATATTTTTTCTTGTTTTGAACCAATTTCAACTTTATTGTCAAGGTGATAGTACTATTCACAGTTATTTGAGCGGAAATAACTAGCTTGAAGTTCGGCATAAAGGTTGTGAGTTGTGAGAGAGGTGAAATGTTTATGTAATTGTTTTACCGCCGTCCAAGTAATACGCTAAGAGCGGTTTTTTAAATCAATATAAAAAACGACATTACAGAACAATGACAACCTCTACTTCAATATTAGATATATATTTCTAGGACATGTGAAGTCCCCTTACACGCACTGGATCAGCTTGGCAGAATAGTAGCTTCAAAACCTTGCTTTACTAGCTCGCTGTGGTATAGGTTATGTTCCCGCATGGGTCAAGAATTTGTATGATCTACAAATAAATGTTCAGTGTCTTGTTGTTTGTTCGTGTGCAATTTATGTCTGCGTAATGCCTCCACAATCTATACTGTAATGTGGGTAAATATCTTATAGACAGATCAGAACGCATTACAGCACTGTAACAGACTACTTCGTTATAGATTTAAAAAAAAGAAGACTGTGACCTAAAGTGGGAGGTTTAATACTTTTGAATCTGGAATTATTCCTATTTTTGATCATTAAAAATTCCATTCAGCTGTTTAATAGAATTATAAATTCCTTGTAACGCGGAATAATGGACACGATTGTCATCTCGGAATAATAGAATCGTTTGGTACAGTAATGCACAGGATACTAAACTGCACATTTTCAATGAACGCGTGGCTTCATTTAATTTTCATGGTCCAAAATGTTTGAACGACTAAATTACTGTGCGAGTCACTACTACAGGTAACTTTCAAAGAGATTTCTTAGGCAGATTTTATCGTACTAAATTAAATAATAAAAAACGTTTGGTAACGACGTAAGTGTACCTTCTTTTTCATCAGTCGTCATCTACCTTTCCTTAATCGGTTTAATCAAGGGTTCGCTTAATTGTCGCGTAATTTACGTCTTAATTTTCGTGCAGGCGAATTGATGATATAATCGAAATTGTTTCCTTAAGGAAACAATTTAGATTAATATTTTTACTAGTTACATGACATAAAGCATATATTATTATGTTTTAAGGTTGAAATGGTGGTTCATTCTACCTATTTCAGCCGCTACAGCAGTACATATGGGTACATGTAAGTAATTACGGGCTGCGAGGTATTGCAGCTTTTGTATGATTAGTCTTTTGATAGATTAGTGCAGCCTTTTTATTTAAGTCGGCTTTAGGTGTCCACGTGCTAAAGTAGCCACATACAACCATGTCGACTATTAGCTGATATTATTGTTATACTTTGAATTTTAAAAAAGAATTTATTTACGGTTTCAGTACGCTTTCTTTTATAACTTGGACCACGTTCTAAAGGCCGAATACTATCACGTACAGTTATATCAGCTTACAAAACACAAAGATTTCTCTTTTTGGAAACACGTGACTAAACAAATTCTTTACTGTCTCTCAAATAATGATATGTCATTACATAAACTTTGAGTACCATATCGTTGTTTTGACTGCTTATCGATTTGCTGTGAGTTGTAATAAACGAAAGTCAAACTTCGCTCAACAGAATGGTATAGCAAACATCCGTTTCAAACAAATTTATTTTATAGTAGATATGTGAAATACAAACATGGAAGATATTAGATAATCATTTCTAAATATTTTACCTTTCCTGATAACAACGGTTTGATTTTCAATTTCTTTACAAGTTCATAGCTTGAGTAAAATTCGTTTTAATTTGGTTTAAAAAATTCTACCATTCTTTAACACATAAGTTGGTCGTGTTTTTATTAAATATGGTTACGAGGCCTTCAATCAAAATAATATAATTCAAAACCTATTTAAATCAAGCTTTTACAGGCGTTGTTAAGGCCAGCATCCGGATCCATCAGATCAGCAGATCAGACAGTTGTAGGTATTTAAGTTTAATAAGTATGCCAAATTTTATTGCATTCGGATGTCAGCAACTGCTTCAAAACTGATTATAAATTTTAAACCGGAAATACGCACTAAAAGCGAGTTAATAAAAAAACTTGTAAATAAGTATCGTATCGTTTTGATAACGTTTGACGTACATATCTATACAAATAAATAAAATTGAAGTGTCTGTTTGTAATGTCAAAATAACAGCTTTTTACTAAATGCATATGAAAGTATATGTATATGATACATATAACTAAAACAAAATTTATAAAATTTTTGTCTGTATGTCTGTCTGTTTGTTCCGGCTACTCCGAAATGGCTGGACCGATTTTACAGGACTTTCACTGTCAGATAGCTGATGTTAAAAGGAGTAACTTAGGCTACTTTTATTTTAGAAAAATAATTAGGGTTCCGCGTGAAAAAATTAAAACCCATGAAATCCAATCGTAATAAATTACGCTCGGGCGAAAAGCTATTTATACATAAAATGCTCATTATTAAAATCATATTTACGTATTTCAAAGGTTTTATCACCATCGCAGCATTTATTTCATCGTTTTTCGTTTCCATTGTTTACACGCGAAGACATTCAACACACAAATCGCATTCTTATATGCAAAGTCAGCTTTAAGCAACTATTTGTACAACAACACAGAAGAAATAATCCGTGTGCGGTTAGGTTAATTTTTCTAAATTTATTGTGACACTGAATTAACAAATTGAAGAAGATAATTGGTCTCACGATTTTGATTTTTCAGTATCGGCATTTTCAGTTAATAATAAAAAAAATCTTCGTTATCGCTAATGTTGAAAAACCAATGGGTCACGTGAAAATTGAAAAACAAAAGAAATTCTTAATGTTACTCCTCATATTATTACATAATTTTATTTTACTCACAGGCATGATAAAAGATCACGTTATTTATTTATTGTTTAACATTAAAATTTAGTTAAATTAATTATCATTTTAATTGTTATGATATCAGTAACACGAACAAGAATAAGTTATTTAAACGAATTATTAGAACTTTCTATTATAATTATTACACATTGTTAGTAGATATCTGTTCAATTAGTGCACATTAAATGTAAAAAGAACGTAGGAACGTTGTTGAACTTATTAAAAACTATTGAAACGAATTTGAATTTGGATTTGAATATACGAGTATAATTCTATTTATTTACATTGTTACACACAATATTAAAAAAAAAACTATAATAAAGAAATACTAAAACTAAAATTTGTCATACAGTCCTATTCCCCGTGGTATCGTGCCAAGAACGCTGGCTGCGTTTCCTCGCTGAATGGCTATACTTAGCTCTTGAGCGAGAAAAGAACCAGCCCTCTTATCACCAGTGTATTTTTCTAGTGTTCTAGTGTCCAGATAATGCATTTAGTTAAAGTTAAGTTACAGCCTATATACGTACCACTGCTGGGCATAGGCCTCCTCCTCATTTCTGTGAGGGTTTTAGGGCAAGTAAAAGTGTCCGCCGCGCTGCCCCAATGCGTGTTGGCGAACTTCACATGTCTTCGAAATGTTTTTTTTTTGATTTCTCAGACATGCAGGTTTCCTCACGATATTTTCCTTCACCGCCGAACACGTGGTAAATCAGCACTTAAAATTGCAATTAACAATTTCATTGGTGCCAGCGGGGATCGAACCCAGGTTGCTCGCGTACTGTGAAACTTACAGCGAGCGCTAACCATCTGAGCTACCACGGCTCTACTTAGTACTGTCACACAAAATGAGTTAATCACAATTGAAATAATTCTGAATTCTAATGTTGTTTATACAGAGAATGAGTTCTTATTAAAATAAAAGAAGTTAGTCGATGTTATAATAAGTTTTAAAACAGTTTATTGCTTAAAAAATATTGTTGATTGTTAAAGTGAAATTCATCGCTTTCACCAACATTGTTTTAAATTTAAGCGCCGATGACGCTCGTCTCGTCCTGTTTACTCTGCCAACTTCCACAGCACTTTCCACCTCAAGCACATCTGTCGTTTTACTAACTTTAATTGACAATCAGATGAAGCACAGATTGTAAATGATTAGATTGACATTGAAAGGCAGTTAGCTTTTAAGAGTTCCGTAGTCTTTTAAGAGATCCTTGTGATGTAGTGTTGTAGCCCACACAACATAATTATAAATTAGAGTTAACTTTAGAATAAGGAGTAGTCTAATTAAAGTCATAGAAAGATCAGCACGCCTTCTCATTGACACCATTTCCAACATTACATAGCGACCCTGCCAGGATTTGAACCTGGAATTTTCATTCTTTATAATTCATTCTTATTTGCATTCCTTGTATTGTGATACTGTTTCTACTGTTTACATATGTAAGGTAAGGCCGTATGAAGAAGCTCGAATTAGAATTTCTCTGCGAGAATCGGTAACGAGAAGAAAAGTCTACAAAAGAACAAGATATAGACCAGCAGATCAATCCATATAGTTCATAAAACTGACAACCGATGTTAAAGAAAAGTTCTTGAGTCACAGCCTCGTACTGGCAGGCGGTTTTGGGCGAAATATACATCCATAATTGCAGGTGGCTCAGAACGTTCAGCAGTGAAATTGTGATGGACTGTAACGATGATGATCCACCTGATGGTAAGTGGTTGCTGTGGCCCATAGACATCTACATCTATCCTCGATTACGAATCAAAATTCAGATGCGTTGTCACCCGTGAGGACTAAGATGGAATGCCTCGTGTCCAGTAAAATGGTCTCAGGTTCTCTACAGTCACCATACGAAACACAGCGGCGTCCAGCTGCTATTTTACGCTAGTATTCTGTGAGAGCGTGGTACTTCTTCGGTCGAGCCGACCCATTCGTGCTACAACAATACCACTAATATAGCTGCAGCATGGCTCTACCATGTATGATAATACCACAATGTGATAATACTGATCATGATGCTGATGATGACATAAGGTATGTCATGTGTTCGTTTAAACAAATACGTTTATTATTTCTAAACCATAACTTTTAAAAGCACAGTATTTAAAAGGTTTAGTTCGAAAAATTTTAACATTATTTTGGTCTATTATCGCCTTTATTTCAATGAACTTAGCGTGATATTTTCGATACAGTATCAAACAAACTTAATACTTCGGCCCTGCTACATGATAAATTTGGTAAATTTTTCTAATATATGATAAATCTTGTTTGACAAATGTCTTTGGGAAATAACAACTTTCACTTTAATTTCATTATAAGCGTACCTATTCAGAGCTACGAGTACGACAGTCGCGTTGCTTAGTAGTAAAATTCAAAACATTTTTATTCGAAATTGACCTCTATAAAGCACTTTTGAAACTCAATAAAGCAACGCCATCACTTCTAAAGTCTTTACTGCGGAAACCTTCTGAGAAGAAGCAGCAAAAACTCACTACTTGTGACTATTTTCTCCCAACAGTGTTACAATTGCCCTTATAAAATGTATAAAGGCGAAGAGGGACCTCCTCGAATGTCCTCGTGATGGATAGCGCAAGTATGCGAGCGTAACAAAATAAAATACAAGGTTTAATTAATAAACTATTATTCTTCATTTTACCAAATTAACAATAAAATACAAGAGAATATTATAAATACACCGTCAACAATGAGGGCTGATAATCTTGCGCTCATCAGATGTCGTTAGTTAGGACTAAGGTGAACTTATTTGTTACGCAGATATTATGCATACTGTCATATATTGTCTATATTATAAAAGTTGGGATTAAATTATAAGTTTTTCGATTTCTAGTGTATGTATATATATACACAAAGCCAATAATGTATACTTTTTTAATACTTTTTTAACTGTTTTTAAATTCTTCTACTTTTAGGAATACCCGTAGTTTGGTTTATCCATTTCTAATCTAATTCATATAAAATATAAGTAACATTTAGGAAAGAAACGTTAAAATCTACACTTTTCTAACAAATTTACTATGAAATCTGTCAAATATTTCACCTTGTTCCTAAGTGGTGCTCTAGTGGCAGAAAATACGCTATGTAATATGGTACGCTGCTCGATTATGCTTTTATGACGAAGAATTTTTATGATATGTGCCGTGAATTTATTTTAAGGCAACTCAGTAATATTACAGGAATCTTATAATACATTAATTCACTCTTGTTTAACAAATTCAGTAAGCCTTCTATTAACTCTTAAGAGTATTCAAGAGTCTTTTGAAAATCAGGAGCTTTTCTGTTGTAATAGGGAAAAGAATTCCAGAGAAATGCAGCCTTAACAGTGTAAAAGTTGCCGATAAAACAGGTGAAGTGTAATGGATCTATATTTTTTTATAGGATAGGGTGACAAACGAGAACACACCTGATGGTAAGTGGTTGCTGTGAACCATAGACATCTACATCTATCCTCAATAAAGACTCAAAAGACATATGCGTTGTCACCCGTGAGGACTAAGATGGAATGCCTCTTTCCCAGTAAAACGAGTATCCGGTCCTCTACACTCACCATACGAAACACAGCAGTGTTAAACTGCTATTTTACGCTGGTATTCTGTGAGAGCGTGGTCCTTCCGCGGTCGTGCCGACCCTTTCGTGTTACAACTATACTACTAACATAGCTGCAACCTGACTCTACCACGTATAAAAATAGATGAAAAAACGAAGGACTCTATCATGATGAAAGAATTATTTTGTAATTAAAGCTAATTTAACATGTAATTAAAGTTTGCAAGGCAAAAAATACTTAAATCAGGCTAGATAATGCAATGTTAATTTTCAACTGCAATAAATATCTTTGAGATCGGCCGAGTTTCTAACCATGCTTCGTCGGCCAAGTATAAGATAGTTTATAAACACTTAATAATAGTGTTTGTAGGTTAAAAACGCGGTACCCGAAGTAATGCGTGGTATGAAAGAATTCGTAAAAGTTGTTTATTAATGGACTCCACAGCATCCCATAATAGCTTGTTATATTTTTTGTTTTAGGTCAGTTACACATTGTGGTTATGATGACCTACTGTGAAAATAAAAAAGGCTTGAAAGTTGTTCAACATGTTATCATTAACATCATCATCATCATTACAGCCATTTACAAGTCCACTGCTGAACAAAGACCTTTTTTATGGAATGCCACACGACACGGTCCGATGGAATGCCACACGACACGGTCCGATGCGAACGGAGGGACCACGCTCTCACAGAATACAAGCGTAAAATAGCGGCTTAATGCTGCTGTGTTTCGTATGGAAGTGTAGAGAACCGGAGACCTTTTTTACTGAAAATGAGGCATTCCATCTTTGTCCTCAGGGGTGACAACACATCTGCATTTTGATTTTTAATCGAGGATAAATGTAGATGTCTATGGACTACGGTATATACTTACCATCAGGTGGACTTTGTGCTCGTTTGTCACCCTTATTCTATAAAAAATGGGTTAGCCACCTATCACTTCTTGCACAATTTTCCATCTTTACCCATATTTTTGGCTAAACTTGTTCCAAGTGGCTCGCTGATAGCTGGACTATGCCTACCCCTTTGGGGATTAAAGGCGTGGCGCGAAGTTTCTCTTGTAAAGTTATATATGTATAAAACATTACAAGAGAAACTATTCCACTTCTCGTCCCGTGGGTGTCGTAAAAGACAAATTAAGAAAGGTCTAGAAAATCATATTTATACCAGACATAAAATTCTCAGGACAGCAACGGAAGAACAAAAGAAAGCGTAAAAGTTATGAGACATCCACGCGCTCGCTAATCCGCCTACCAAGTGTGGCCATTAAAGCGACTCTCATGTTTGGCCTAATGGTCGTAAAGGCGACTGTTCATGTTTTCTTGGGTTTAAATCCCGGGTCGAGCCAAAAATCAGTTAAGTTCTGTCAAGAAATTCTCAGTAGCAGTTCGGAGTCAGGAAGTTGGCGGTGTTTTCAGTAACGTTCCTCAGAAAAGCACGTAAAGCTGTTGTTCCTGCGTCTGATCTCTTTCCCGTCGTATCGGATTGCCGTCCCTATGGACTATGAGAGTGAGTGAATAGAAAGTGCAGCTGTGCTTGCGCATACATAGTATACTATAATTCTGTCCTGCGCAAATATAATAATATAAAAGTTTTGAAGGATAACCAAGATAGGATCGATCAAATTCAATAGTCACATTAGCATTAGTAAGGAATGGATGTTAACATAATAGTGTAATATCCCAGATAATTGAAAATGAAAACAAAATTAACTCAACACTTATCTAATTATTAGATAGAGCCGCTTATAGAGATAGTAGCCTCATCAAGTATGCCAAGTTTGCCCAACTCCTAACAATTTTAACAGAAAATATCGATGATATGCTCAATGAACTTAATAGGATAGAAATATATTAGCATTTAGTCGTGCATCGAGCACCCACATTCTACGTTAAGTGTTAAGGTAATTAAGTCTATGTTAGTAAGATTAAGGCAAATTTATGATAAGGAACATGTATTAAATTTAGAGACTAGAGAATATTACGATATCATTAAGTCAGGTTATTATTTCACAGAAAATCAAATAGTAATTGTTCTAAAATTCCTGTTATTTCCAAAGACACCTTCGACCTCTTCCGCTTATCATTGTACCTAACAAAACCACCAATCTATTATTCCACCTATCCTTTAATAGCAACTAATAGAAAAATTCGTGTACATGGGACAGAATGTCCGAAGTTGAGTAATCGGTACCTATGCGAAAAGCGAACACCCAAATTCGAACACAATCCGACTGTATCCAGAACCTCATTATCAATCAGTCTATAGCGAAATCCTGTAAGATAACCGACATTGCACTATCAAAAGCCATGGAGCGTCTTGACGACAAGCACTACACCATCTCCTTCCCTCAACCAACTAAGGTCCATACAGTATGCGGGCGTGAAGACATTACTACATTACAGGGTAGTTACTTAGCCACAATACCAATTAATTGCTTCCTGCGAACACAATTTACCATAACCAATATTAACGATCAAGTAGAAGGCCATCCCTTGAAACTAATGAAAATACCAATGGATGTAAACGGAAAAGGCACCCCAGCAGTACCACGAATCAGCCTAATACAATCAACCTGAAAGGACTCCATGCAGCCCAGGACCAACTCATGATGCAACCACCACTTCATCTGAGAGAGATGGATCTCTAACTTTATATCACACTACTATTCCTTTTACGCCGTGTTATCAAGCGTAGTAGTATTCTCTATCATAATCTCAGTTCGTTACTACTACAAGACTAAAAGCAAGAACAGATCCAGAATAACAACATAGCTACAAAAGCCAAGAATCTCCTAAGAATCATTATCCAAGTCGAAAGCATTACCAGCAACTTTTCTCTCAAAGTTCTAAAATAGTTGCTGATCTGAGGGTGGAGGAGTTATAATAGCCTCATAGGTAAAGAGCCTACAGCAGCACCCCGATACATTGCAGCGGCACAAGGCGCAACTCAGCAGAACGTGAGCATTGACGTCAACGGATGCAATCGGGCTCTGCAATATACCTTTACTTTATTTTAATGTAATAATTAAAATTCATTCTAGATCTAGCATCGATCTGATTCACTTTTATTTTAGTTGTAGTAATTATATTGTAATTTTATATTATAATAAAGTATTTTAAATTAGTTTCGGTTTTTTGGGTCCTTCGGCTGCAGTTAACGTAATTCATTTCAAAACAATCAAGTAAATAAACACAATAAATAGGTATTTCATTAAAAAAAATTATTAATATATCGTGCGCCTCCGAAGCGCATGATTATCTTTTGTGACAGTCAAAATATGGTTATCTTTCTAGGGTTAAGGAAACAATTTAGATTAATATTTTTTACTAGTTACATGACATAAAGCATATATTATTATGTTTTAAGGTTGAAATGGTGGTTGATTCTACCCATTTCTGCCGCTAAGCAGCAGTATATACATTTGTAAGTAATTACGGGTTGCGAGGTATTGCAGCTTTTGTATGATTAGTCTTTTGATAGATTAGTGCAGCCTTTTTTTGTTATAAGTCGGCTTTAGGTGTCCACGTGCTAAAGTAGCCACATAAAGTAGACAACCATGTCGACTATTAGCTGATATTATTGTTTTACTTTGAATTTATTAAAAAATTTTTTATTTACGGTTTCAGCACGCTTTCTTTTATAACTTGGACCATTTTCTAAAGGCCGAATACTATCACGTACAGTTATATCAGCTTACAAAACACAAAGATTTCTCTTTTTGGAAACACGTGACTAAACAAATTCTTTACTGTCTCTCAAATAATGATATGTCATTACATAAACTTTGAGTACCATATCGTTGTTTTGACTGCTTATCGATTTGCTGTGAGTTGTAATAAACGAAAGTCAAACTTCGCTCAACATAATGGTATAGCAAACATTCGTTTCAAACAAATTTATTTTATAGTAGATATGTGAAATACAAACATGGAAGATATTAGATAATCATTTCTAAATATTTTACCTTTCCCCTGATAACAACGGTTTGATTTTCAATTTCTTTACAAGTTCATAGCTTGAGTAAAATTCGTTTTAATTTTGTTTAAAAATGTCTACCATTCTTTAACACATAAGTTGGTCGTGCTTTTATTAAATATGGCTACGAGGCCTTCAATCAAAATAATATAATTCAAAACCTATTTAAAACAAGCTTTTACAGGCGTTGTTAAGGCCAGCATCCGGATCCATCAGATCAGAAGATCAGATAGTTGTAGGTATTTAAGTTTAATAAGTATGCCAAATTTTATTGCAATCGGATGTCAGCAACTGCTTCAAAAATTGATTATAAATTTTAAACGGGAAATACGCACTAAAAGCGAGTTAATAAAAAAAAAACTTGTAAATAAGTATCGTATCGTTTTGATAACGTTTGACGTACATATCTATACAAATAAATAAAATTGAAGTGTCTGTTTGTAATGTCAAAATAACAGCTTTTTACTAAATGCATATGAAAGTATATGTATATGATACATATAACTAAAACAAAATTTATAAATTTTTTGTCTGTATGTCTGTCTGTTTGTTCCGGCTACTCTCCGAAATGGCTGGACCGATTTTTACAGGACTTTCACTGTCAGATAGCTGATGTTATAAGGAGTAACTTAGGCTACTTTTATTTTAGAAAAATAATTAGGGTTCCGCGGAAAAAAATTAAAACCCATGAATTCCAATCGTAATAAATTACGCTCGGGCGAAAAGCTAGTTATACATAAAATGCTCATTATTAAAATCATATTTCCGTATTTCAAAGGTTTTTATCACCATCGCAGCATTTATTTCGTCGTTTTTCGTTTCCATTGTTTACACGCGAAGACATTCAACACACAAAATCGCATTCTTATATGCAAAGTCAACTTTAAGCAACTATTTGTACAACAACACAGAAGAAATGATCCTTGTGCGGTTAGGTTTCCACAATTAATTTTTTCTAAATTTATTGTGACACTGAATTAACAAATTAAAGAAGATAATTGGTCTCACGATTTTTGATTTTCGAGTATCGGCATTTTCCAGTTACTAATTAAGAAAATTAAATCTTCGTTATCGCTAATGTTGAAAAAACCAATGGGTCATGTGAAAAATTGAAAAACAAAAAGAAATTCTTAATGTTACTCCTCATATTATTACATAATTTTATTTTACTCACAGGCATGATTTAAAAAAAGATCACGTTATTTATTTATTGTTTAACATTAAAATTTAGTTAAATGAATTATCATTTTAATTGTTATGATATCAGTAATACGAACAAGAATAGGTTATTTAAACGAATTATTAGAACTTTCTATTATAATTATTACACATTGCTAGTATGTATCTGTTTAATTAGTGTGCACATCAAATGTAAAATGAACGTAGGAACGTTGTTGAACTTATTAAAAACTATTGAAACGAATTTGAATTTGGATTTGAATATATATAATTCTATTTATTTACATTGTTAAAACATAGTATAAAATTAAATCTAACTAAAAGGTTACACACAATATTAAAAGAAAAAACTATAATAAAGAAAAACTAAAATAAAAAATTTGTCATACAGTCCTACTCCCCGTGGTATCGTGCCAAGAACGCTGGCTGCGTTTCCTCGCTGAATGGCTATACTTAGCTTTTGAGCGAGAAAAGAAGCAACCCTCTTATCACCAGTGTATTTTTTCTAGTGTTCTAGTGTCCAGATAATGCATTTAGTTAAAGTTAAAGTTACAGCCTATATACGTACCACTGCTGGGCATAGGCCTCCTCTCATTTCTGTGAGGGTTTTTAGGGCAAGTAAAAAGTGTCCGCCGCGCTGCCCCAATGTGTGTTGGCGAACTTCACATGTCTTCGAAATATATTTTTTTCTTATTTCTCAGACATGCAGGTTTCATCACGATATTTTCCTTCACCGCCGAACACGTGGTAAATCAGCACTTAAAATTGCAATTAACAATTTCATTGATGCCGGCGGGGATCGAACCCGGGTTGCTCGCGTACTGTGAAACTTACAGCGAGCGCTAACCATCTGATCTACCACGGCTCTACTTAGTACTGTCACACAAAATGAGTTAATCACAATTGAAATAATTCTGAATTCTAATGTTGTTTATACAGAGAATGAGTTCTTATTAAAATAAAAGAAGTTAGTCGATGTTATAATAAGTTTTAAAACAGTTTATTGCTTAAAAAATATTGTTGATTGTTAAAGTGAAATTCATCGCTTTCACCAACATTGTTTTAAATTTAAGCGCCGATGACGCTCGTCTCGTCCTGTTTACTCCGCCATTTTCCACAACACTTTCCACCTCAAGCACATCTGTCGTTTTACTAATTTTAATTGACAATCGAATGAAGCACAGATTGTAAATGATTAAATTGACATTGAAAGGCAGTTAGCTTTTAAGAGTTCCGTAGTCTTTTAAGAGATCCTTGTGATGTAGTGTTGTAGCACACACGACATAATTATAAATTAGAGTTAACTTTAGAATAAGGAGTAGTCTAATTAAAGTCATAGAAAGATCAGCACGCCTTCTCATTGACAACATTTCCAACATTACATAGTGACCCTGCCAGGATTCGAACCTGGAATTTTCATTCTTTATAATTCATTCTTATTTGTATTCCTTGTATTGTGATACTGTTTCTACTATTTACATATGTAAGGTAAGGCCGTATGAGGAAGCTTGAATTAGAATTTCTCTGCGAGAATAAATCGGTAACGAGAAGAAAAAGTCTACAAAAGAACTAGATATAGACCAGCAGATCAATCCATATAGTTCATAAAACTGACAACCGATGTTAAAGAAAAGTTCTTGAGTCACAGCCTCGTACTGGCAGGCGGTTTTGGGCGAAATATACATCCATAATTGCAGGTGGCTCAGAACGTTCAGCAGTGAAATTGTGATGGACTGTAACGATGATGATCCACCTGATGGTAAGTTGTTGCTGTGGCCCATAGACATCTATATCATCTCCATCTCGATTACGAATCAAAATGCAGATGCGTTGTCACCCGTGAGGACCAAGATGCAATGCCTCGTGTCCAGTAAAAATGGTCTCTGGTTCTTTACAGTCATCATACGAAACACAGCGGCGTTCAGCTGCTATTTTACGCTAGTATTCTGTGAGAGCGTGGTATTTCTTCTGTCGAGCCGACCCATTCGTGCTACAACTATACCACTAATATAGCTGCAGCGTGGCTCTACCATGTATGATAATACCACGATGTGATAATACTGATCATGTTGATGATGACGACATAAAGTATGTCATGTGTTCGTTTAAACAAATACGTTTATTATTTCTAAACCATAACTTCTCAAAAGAAGAGTATTTAAAAAAGTTTAGTTCGAAAAATTTTAACATTATTTTGGTCTATTATCGCCTTTATTTCAATGAACTTAGCGTGATATTTTCGATACAGTATCAAGCAAATTTAATACTTCGGCCCAGTTACATGATAAATTTGGTAAATTTTTCTAATATATGATAAATCTTGTTTGACAAATGTCTTTGGGAAATAACAACTTTCACTTTAATTTCATTTTAAGCGTACCTATTCAGAACTACGAGTACGACAGTCGCGTTGCTTAGTAGTAAAATTCAAAACATTTTTATTCGAAATTGACCTTTATAAAGCACTTTTTGAAACTCAATAAAGCAACGACATCACTTTTAAAGTCTTTACTGCGGGAAACCTTCTGAGAAGAAGCAGCAAGAAACTCACTACTTGTGACTATTTTTCTCCCAACAGTGTTACAATTGCCCTTATAAAATGTATAAAGGCGAAAAAGGGACCTCCTCGAATGTCCTCGTGATGGATAGCGCAAGTATGCGAGCGTAACAAAATAAAATACAAGGTTCAATTAATAAACAAACTATTATTCTTCATTTTACCAAATTAACAATAAAAATACAAGAGAATATTATAAATACACCGTCAACAATGAGGGCTGATAATCTTGCGCTCATCAGATGTCGTTAGTTAGGACTAAGGTGAACTTATTTGTTACGCAGATATTATGCATACTGTCATATATTGTCTATATTATAAAAGTTGGGATTAAATTATAAGTTTTTCGATTTCTAGTGTATGTATATATATACACAAAGCCAATAATGTATACTTTTTTAATACTTTTTTAACTGTTTTTAAATTCTTCTACTTTTAGGAATACCCGTAGTTTGGTTTATCCATTTCTAATCTAATTCATATAAAATATAAGTAACATTTAGGAAAGAAACGTTAAAATCTACACTTTTCTAACAAAGGACATTGCTCTGCGCCCATACATTGTTCGCCCTGGAACCAAGAGCATAGGAAAATTATGTGATGCATTTTCGATAATTAGTAAATTCCTATGTGATCGTATTTTATAGCGGACTAGCTGCATGTCAAAATGAACATTAAAAAGTATTATATTCGACTAATAACATTAATCACCGCCATCTTTGCCAAACCTCATGTGGTGACGAAAAATGATTAGGGATGCCCAATGTTGCATATTTTTAATCTGAATCACATTTTGAATTTATTTCAAATAAAGTGCAAATAGAAGCTTGAATAAAAACATTCAATACCTTTCCTTTGTTATTATTCCCTTAAAGTATGATTTAAAAAACCCATACGTAATGAATGAGGTCATACTCGATTTTAAATTACAGGTAGTTAGAATAATGCTGAAGTGAACAAAACCTACATATTTCATCATGATCATTATTATTTAGGGTTTTCTAATGATCGTTTAGAAAAGTGTGGTTTACTTCTAAATAAACGATCACTCACGAATTTACGACAATTAATATAGAGAGGTGTAAGAGAGGGTGACGTAATATTCCCGAAACTCTTCACCGCTGCATTGGAAGACGTTTTCAAGCTACTGGAGTGAAAATGATACGGTATTAACGTCAATGGCGAGTACATCACTCACCTTCGATTTGCCGACGATGTAGTCCTTATGGCAGAATCGCTGGAGGACCTAAGCACTATGCTCAATGACCTCAATAGTGTCTCCCAACGGATAGGTCTTAAGATGAACATGGACAAAACAAAGATCATGTTTAACGTCCATGTCACACCTATGCCGGTAGTAGTTGGGAGCACTAAGCTCAAAGTTGTTGACAAATATGTTTACCTGGGACAAATAGTCCGACTAGGTAAGTCCATCTTTGCAGAAAAATTCGTAGATGCTGTCATTCGTCGCAATTATACGAGTATGGTACGCTACCCAATTTTTTTTTATGACGAAGCATTCTTAATTCTTTAGAATGCTTTTTACGTGTGCCGTGAATTTATTCTAAAGCAACTCAGTAATATTACAGGGAATCTTGTGTAATACATTAATTCACCTTTGTTTAACAAATTCCAGTAAGGGTATTCAAAAAGCCTTCTGTTAACTCTTAAGGGTATTCAAAGAGTCTTTTGAAAATCAGGAGCTTTTCTGTTGTAATAGGGAAAAGAATTCCAGAGAAATGCAGCCTTAACAGTGTAAAAGTTGCCGATAAAACAGGTGAAGTGTAATGGATCTATATTTTTTTATAGGATAGGGTGACAAACGAGAACACACCTGATGGTAAGTGGTTGCTGTGAACCATAGACATCTACATCTATCCTCAATAAAGACTCAAAAGACATATGCGTTGTCACCCGTGAGGACTAAGATGGAATGCCTCTTTCCCAGTAAAAGGGTCTCCGGTTCTCTACACTCACCATACGAAACACAGCAGTGTTAAGCTGTTATTTTACGCTGGTATTCTTTGAGAGCGTGGTCCTTCCGCGGTCGTGCCGAACCTTTCGTGCTACAACTATACTACTAACATAGCTGCAACCTGACTCTACCACGTATAAAAATAGATGAAAAAACGAAGGACTCTATCATGATGAAAGAATTATTTTGTAATTAAAGCTAATTTAACATGTAATTAAAGTTTGCAAGGCAAAAAATACTTAAATCAGGCTAGATAATGCAATGTTAATTTTCAACTGCAATAAATATCTTTGAGATCGGCCGAGTTTCTAACCATGCTTCGTCGGCCAAGTATAAGATAGTTTATAAACACTTAATAATAGTGTTTGTAGGTTAAAAACGCGGTACCCGAAGTAATGCGTGGTATGAAAGAATTCGTAAAAGTTGTTTATTAATGGACTCCACAGCATCCCATAATAGCTTGTTATATTTTTTGTTTTAGGTCAGTTACACATTGTGGTTATGATGACCTACTGTGAAAATAAAAAAGGCTTGAAAGTTGTTCAACATGTTATCATTAACATCATCATCATCATTACAGCCATTTACAAGTCCACTGCTGAACAAAGCCTTGCTTATGCGAACGGAGGACCACGCTCACAGAATACAAGCGTAAAATAGCGGCTTAATGCTGCTGTGTTTCGTATGGAAGTGTAGAGAACCGGAGACCTTTTTTACTGAAAATGAGGCATTCCATCTTTGTCCTCAGGGGTGACAACACATCTGCATTTTGATTTTTAATCGAGGATAAATGTAGATGTCTATGGACTACGGTATATACTACCATCAGGTGGACTGTGTGCTCGTTTGTCACCTTTATTCTATAAAAATGGGTTAGCCACCTATCACTTCTTGCACAATTTTCCATCTATACCATATTTTTAGCTAAACTTGTTCCAGGTGGCTCGCTGATAGCGGGACTATGCCTACCCTTTGGGGATTACAGGCGTGGCGCGAAGTTTCTCTTGTAAGTTATATATTTTACAAGAGAAACTTTAAAAGTTATATGAGGGTGATCCAAAAGTAATGATAATCGGTTACTTCAGGTCCGCATAAAATCCAAAAAAAATTTTTGCTTACTTATGTACTCACTACGTCAGCCTAAAAAATCATATAAATAGATCATGATTTCCGGGAGATACATTCATTTGAATACGAACTGTCAAAGAGTTAACATCAACATGGAGAAAACGAAATTAGAGCTGTCATCAAGTACCTCTGTTTGAAAAAATGTCTTCAAAGACATACACAGTGACTTAGTGGAAACATTGAGGACTCTGCTCCTCCATATTCTACAGTTGCACGCTGGGCCAAGGAGTTAAAACTGGGCAGAACATCCACTGAAGATGAACATCGCGAAGGACGCCCATCCACGTCCTCACTGAAGACAACGTGAAAAAGTCGAAGATGTTGTGTTGGCAGATCGAAGAGTGACCATCAGGCATGTAGCTGAGGTCACAGGGATCTCATATGGCAGCGTTCAAAGAATCCTTGCGAACGAGTTGCATATGAAAAGGTCTCTGCGCGTTGGGTACCCAGAATTTTAACCGACGAGCAAAAGAAAAATCGAGTTGACATTTCGAGGTCAATCTCGAAAAGTTCAAGCAGACCAAGAAAATTTTTGTTCCGTTTTGTGACTATGGACGAGACCTGGATCCACCATTTTGATCCTGAAACGAAACAACAATCGATGACTTGGAAGCGAGCTCTCTCACCGACGCCAAAGAAATTCAAAGTTTCAAGTTCGGCGGAAAGGTTATGGCATCTGTTTTTTGGGACGCTCAAGGCATAATTATGGTGGAATATTTGGAAAAGGGAGCCACTATTACGGGTTCTTACTACGCAGACCAAATAAGAAGATTACAGGAGGCCATTAAGGAAAAAAGACGCGGCAAACTGCGAGCTGGAGTGCTGTTTCACCAAGACAACGCACCGGCTCACAAAGCCGCAGTTGCGATGGCTGCCATTCAAGAAACGGGATTCGAACTGCTCGAACACCCTTCCTATTCGCCATATCTAGCTCCTAGTGATTTCTACCTCTTTCCTCGGCTCAAGGAACGCCTCTGAGGCAAGAAATTCGAAGACGATAGCGAAGTAATGGCCGCTGTTGAAGCGTTTTGGGAGGGTCAAGACAAAGAATTTTTTTCAAAGGGAATCCTGGGTTTAGAAAAAAGATGGACTAAATGTATTGATTTGTTGAAAAATAAATTATTTTTATCTTTAATTACCGTGTTTTATTTTCATTATCATTACTTTTGGATCACCCTCGTATAACATTACAAGAGAAACTATTCCACTTCTCGTCCCGTGGGTGTCGTAAAAGACAAATTAAGAAAGGTCTAGAAAATCGTGAGGCTCATGGTTTATGGCGTACCACCATCTCATATTTATACCAGACATAAAATTCTCAGGACGGCAACGGAAGAACAAAAGAAAGCGTAAAAGTTATGAGACATCCACGCGCTCGCTAATCCGCCTACCAAGTGTGGCCATTAAAGCGACTCTCATGTTTGGCCTAATGGTCGTAAAGGCGACTGTTCATGTTTTCTTGGGTTTAAATCCCGGGTCGAGCCAAAAATCAGTTAAGTTCTGTCAAGAAATTCTCAGTAGCAGCTCGGAGTCAGGAAGTTGGCGGTGTTTTCAGTAA
Source organism: Parnassius orleans (assembly GCA_029286625.1). NCBI lineage: Eukaryota > Metazoa > Arthropoda > Insecta > Lepidoptera > Papilionidae > Parnassius > Parnassius orleans. The sequence goes on from JAGSMP010000137.1 coordinate 6,178,791, forward strand.
CGTTCCTCGGAAAAGCACGCAAAGCTGTTGTTCCTGCGTCTGATCTCTTTCCCGTCGTGTCGGATTGCCGTCCCTATGGACTATGAGAGTGGGTGAATAGAAAGTGCAGCTGTGCTTGCGCATACATAGTATACTATAATTCTGTCCTGCGCATATGTCTAGTCTCGGTTGGGACTGCCCGCCATGGCCGAAAACTCCATCTGCGCGGCTAGCATGGGCGGGGGACAAAAGTTTTATCCCCCGATTATATCCACTGACAAGAGATAAAATTATTTTGTTATGTCAAACGGGGAGAAGTATATCCCCGTTTGACATAACGAGTGGACATATATCCCCCGTTCGTAGCATGGAGCCAAATGAAAGATAAAAAATTATGCTTTTTTGACATTTGAAAGGGACAATTTTATCCTAGTTCATTGGACGTGGGTTGAAGTTCATATTCATACAAAAAAATCTATCTAAGTCTAAGTCTATCTCCAATTGTCTCCTGCCCATGCTAGCCCTGCTGGTGGACATATAAAGCCAATTCCGTATATTACAGGAGTAGCCCTGATTCAGACTGTTGACGGTTTGATTAGAAGAAGAAGTTTTTGTAAACGTATCACGCTTTCGACGCTCCCCGTCGAACTGAGATTTTTATGTCCGCCGTAAACAGTTGGTAATACCTGCTATCTAACCGAAGCCAGGGGATCTCTCTGGCATTTCCCATAGTCTCGCCTCTTACGACACCTATGGCACGAAATGGGCTAATAGATTTTCTTATACCACCAACTCACTGTAGAACATTATTATCATTAAATATTTGTTTTGTATTTACTACACTCTATCCTAAAAACTTATTCAAACTAAAATACCTAAGTTAATAATCTACCGAAGTTTTTGCTCGCCCCATGCATTTTGTTGCCTCGTGATAACGTCTATCTAATTCTCAATTTATTCTTACCTGAGAAGAAAAGCTCTAATTGAGTGCTTGTAAAATAATCACCAGTGTTAAAAAATAATGAATAGGGCTTTGCAGGAAGTACAAAAAATAAGGCGTCAAAATTTAAAATGGATTTAAAATTCAACGAATAAATAGTGGATTACTCCAATACAATGAATATATACAAATAATTTTTAACAGATGTGTCTGTTCGTGATTTCAAATTACCATATTATATTTTCTAGACGCTATGTATATACATACATAGCGTCACGCTTTTAATCTTCGAGGTAGTAGGCAGAGTCCAAAGAGCAGCAAACTACTCGGACCACGTTTACACAAAAAGGATGGGTATAGATGGAAAATTGTAAAAGAAGTAATGAAGAATGGAAGGTAAAGTCCATCGACTACAATCACACACCTAATATCACATTAGGCCCCTTTTATGAAATTCTAGGTTAATAACACAGTTGGCACATTTTTTTAACATAGAACAACTACTAATGTATAGTTTGTTAACAAATACATAATTTTACTAAGCAGTAGCTATTCCACTTCGAGAAAAGTATGAAAAGCCTCAGAGGTGACAATGCATCTCGTTTTCTGCATAGTTATTCATTATTTTTACCTAATTTATTTAGTTTTAATTCGCCCAAATCCATTGTAATTGTACTACTAAAGGGGGTTTTCACTTAACACTTTCTGATATACAATTTTTACAATTAGTTTAGAAGCGAGGGTTCCATATTTGTTAAAAGATGTGTGGCAAATAAATATTATTATTATGTCTATGGCTGTAGGTGGTCATGCGCATCAGTAGTTACCAGGTTTCAGCTAGTTTCACAACCTTATGTTTATAGATAGTTTTAACATTATGTTATTAATAGTTTATAGACCAAATTGGCGATATATTGAAGACGGGCCAAATTAAGAGTACCCTTAACTAACACGTATGCATAGATGTATGGATATGAAAGGAACGGGAGACGTATATTATCAGGGAGACGTACATCGTGCCAAATGAAAGTCCGCAGTCTCTGCCAACCCCTCTGGGTGATATATAATGAGAACATTTCTTCGAAATATTATTTCAATTTCTTTGTAATGCAGATTTCTTCACGAGTTTTTTTTTACCGAACAGGTGACAAATCAAGCCTTAAAATTGCAATTAACAATTTCATTGATACCGGTGAGAATTGAACTCGATTCGCTTGTATACTATTAAATTTTGAATTCCTCGTTGGTATAGTCGTCCTAAGTGCGACTGTTGATGTTAAGGTCCCGGGTTCAAATCCTAAATCGGGCCAAAATTTAGTTATTGAGTTTTTCTGTCAAGAAATTCTAAGTAGCCGCCCGGTTTCAAGTAGTAGGCGGTCTTTCACCCCCGTGTCTCGAACAGCACGTAAAACCTTTGGGTCCTGCGCCCAATCTCACTCCGGTGGTGTCGGATTGCCATGCTATCGATCTATGAGAATAATGAAATAGAGAGGGCACTACAATCCTGTTTTGCGCAGATGGTCAGTCTTCTAGAACTAAATATTCGGTCTGCAGGACATCATTTTAGTCTATATATGTCCGCCTTACAAATCTGCATATTTCATGCCTAATACTTCTAAAATGTTAGGGTGCATCCATCAATATACGTTCATAGTGTTTGTTGAGAACCGTTGCAAATTCCATCGGGCGTATAATAGTTTTTGTGTTGTTATTCAATACAGCAATATTTTGCGGACAAAACTCTACAAACGGTATTGTTACGTAATAGTCGCCGACAGCTGTTTATTTTTATTTATAGCCCACCTTTATCGGCGTAAATTGCAGACTACGTGTTGTTAATTTTAGTTGTGTGGATAGAAACTGGCCAGTTTAAAAAGAGCCATCAAGGTCCTTGTTTATTAAGGAGGATTATAATTATATTTTATTATAATTAGTAATAGATATTTAAGATTAAGTTATGTTTAAAATAAAATAAAGTTATATGATATTTATTTAATAATAGATATTTAAAAATATATACAATATTAAAAACTATAATAAAAAATAAATAAAACTAAAAACTTCAATTATCATACAGTCCTACTTGCCGTGGTATCGTGCCAAGAAGGCTGGCTGCGCATAGCCATGTAGCGAGAAACTTATTATTTAAAATAAAGTTATTAATTATATAAGCCGTGGTAGCTCAAATTTCACAGTACGCGAGCACCGATGAAATTGTTAATTGCAATTTTAAGTGCTGATTTACCACGTGCCCAGCGGTGAAGGAAAACATCGTGAGGAAACCTGCATGTCTGAAAAATAAGAAAAAAAATATTTCGAAGACATGTGAAGATCGCCAATACGCGGCGGACTTTTCAGTAGTAAGGAAATGTCCGCCACGCTACCCAATTGGGAGGCGAAATGAGAGGAGGCCTGTGCCCAGCAGTGGGACGTATATAGGCCTTAACTTTAACTTATTAATTATTTATTTTTATAGTTATGGTCGCCTAGTGCTAGAAATTCGACCGTCATTTATTACATTTTTAGGATGGTAAGTTGTATTTCACCTTCAACTGCACATAAAACACAAACTAAAGTACACAGATATCTAATGAACAAAATATAAAAGTAACGTTTTTATGCTATGACTAAACACACTATTGAAAAGGGAAATTTTAAATTCCTTGACGACAATCTCTAATCTGTGCGACTGTCTGACTACAGCACATGAGTAAAGAAAACGTACCGTAACTACAGACCATTAATTATTTGACATTAGCAGTACGAGCGTTAACAAAGTGTTTGACATTGGCAGTATGAACGTAAACAGTGTGTGCTATATTTTATTTGAATTCAATATAAACTATAACTATAACAAATTAATGTCGAAAGCATCACTACGCACAATATGCTTAGAAAAGGGTACAAAATTTTCTCTTCACGTATTAATATATACTCGTAGATCATTCAATCAGTCAGTGATGTCTGCACCTGCTTACGGGTAGCAAAACATTATTAACTTAACTACCAAATACTATACTAAAGTGACGGCATAACTTTCGACTAAAATAAGTATAATTTGGTTATTAATATTCCAAAAATTATAATGAATTTCTTTGCTCCAACAAAGACTTTGTTTTGTCTTTTTGTGGACGGATTTGTCAACGTAAACCGAATAATAGACGAGATTAGTAACTATGTTTTTTGTTTTAAACATCTAAGGGTGACAGAGTGCTCATCTAATTCTAAGTGGATGATGTAGCCGACAGACAACTCGATTAATAATCAAAACTCAATTGCGTTGTCACTCCTGACAACGTTGTTATGCCTACCTGAAAAATAGCTCTCGTATGGCAAACGTAATACTACACCAGCATGCTATTTGACACTGTTATTCCATGCTGCCCTTATTATTTAAGCCAACCAATCTTGTTGCAGCCATAATGCAGCTTCAGTCTGGCTCTACACGCTTATTTGTATTAGTTATTTCTAGTGGAAGAAAGTAATCACATTATCTTGAGTAGAGCCCAAACTGGTTAAAAAGAATTTGAAGTAAGATGTGATAAAAAAAATCAGAGCGGCGTTTACTCTTGTCTCTTAATTCCCTTCTTTATCAACGAAAAACTTCTGCGGTCAAAATCTATCGCTAAAATTTCTACATTGATAAGAATTTCACGGAGAGTATATATGAAAGTTATTTTTTAATAAATAATAATAGATGTCTTAAAAATGCTTGTACCATGCTAAAAAAAACTGCAGTTACCAACCCGCTTGTCAATCGTGACAACTTTGACAAATATCCCTAATAAGGCAATCTATGAGGGAGGCCTATGTTCAACAGTAAACTTTTAATAGGCTGTACTGTTAATGGTATCTTAAAGTTTTTAAAATGCATTAATATTTTAATTAAGATTTAAACAGCACAATTGGTTCAACATTCCCACGATAACATCGTGTGTGCATAAGGAAACGGAACTTAAACGGAAGAACGGCGTATTAAAGAAACCAATGCCATCTTTTTCCCAGTGCTCAAACAAAAGGGCTTCGGTGTACATAAAACTTATAATATTAGCTCTTAACTACTGGCTACTGTTTGTGATCACAGAATGTTAGTTAAAATTTTGTAAAACTCTTACAGTGTACTATATTTAACATTTTTTACAGTGTAAAAGAAAAACTAGTCAAGTTTAAATTAATTCCATACGTACGTGGTAAACGATGCTGCAGCTATATTATGATCGTAGCACGGATGGGTAGGCTCGACCGGGAACACGCTCTCACAGAATAAAATAGCAGGTTAATATTGCTGTGTTTCGTATTGTTAATACGAAATACAGCAATATTACGAGCACGGCAGACTTTTTTTACTGGAAACGAGGCATTCCATCTTAGTCCTCAGGGGTGAAAAGCATCTGCATTTTCATTCTTAATCGAGGATATATGTATATAGCATCCACTTACAATCATTTTTCAAAAAAAAAAACCAAAATAAAATTTCAAACCCAAAATTTTTGTACATCCTGAAGTATTTCCATGAACTTAGTTTTTACTAAACTTACGGATTTATTATTAATAATAACTAGTTTTTAAAATCATATACTGAATTTTAATAGGCAATTTGAAATATTAAAAACCTGTTGTATTATTTTAATAATTTAAAATCTTAAGTGAATCTATACCCTATATATCCACAGCTGAGCATAGGCATTGGGCATCCTCTTATTACATAACACTTAAAAATTGCAATTAACAATGTCATTGGTACAGGCATGGATCGAACTCGGGTTACGATATTTACGGCGAGCGCTTAGCTTCTGAAATACCAGGGTTTTTCTTATTTAAGTTCTTTACAAATAGATTTGTATAGTATTTTCCATAACTTTTTATGATGAGAATCGTCACATAATGTTTATTTAATCTATCATATAAATCTTACAAGAATGGAATTGTAGTTAATTGCCTAGCATTATTCAAGTTAATCGAAAGATAGTATCCAATTAATTCATTGGGTCATTGACTTATCTGTGGAATTAATGATCGTTAACTTGCATGCAATTTCTGTGTCTGCATAAACAGAATGTAATCTGTGCCGCTAGATCCATCCACATTTACTTCAGTGACAGTGACTCTACGCGCTCCAATGGCTCGAGACGTTGTGCCCGTTGTCTGCAACTTTTAAAAAGTATAAACATCTTTCGTTACGTTCGGAAATTTGACTAATGACTAGTTCCGTATTAGTGCAACGAATTGAATTATTGTTACGAGGCATCTCATTGCTATCTTTTTTGTGAACCTGCTGTGCTTTTTTTGTGAAGATTGTTCAGTGCGCGCTTTCCCACGAGGATTTTATACATAATATAAACAAAAAGTAAACGACGCTTGACTGTATTATTTTCTGTGTCTGTGGACATGGGTCTTTATTAATAGTCTTTATTAATGCTAGCTCCCTGCATTTGCTATAATCATCACGCTTGGCAGGCCGTTTGGCAATATCAGTTCCAGATATCTCACACCTTTACGCTGGTCCCCTGAGTTTGGATATTGTACAAGTTAAAAGTTAAAAGATACAGTCTATATACGTCCCACTGCTGGGCACAGACCTCTTCTCATTTCTGTGAGGATTTTAGGGCAAAGTAATATCCACCGCGCTGTCCCAATGCGTGTTGTCGAAATTCACATGTTTTCGAAATATTCATGTACAAGCAGTATGTACGAAATGTTTTAACCGCTATCTTTCGGAGGCCTTGTGACCTGTCTGGCATTTCCCATTCGTGATTCTAACGAGATCCAAAATATATTCAATAGAATTTTCTACGCTGCCGTCAGAGGGTGCTTTTATATATATTATTTAAATATATTTCATTCATTCATTCATTACAGCCTATCAAAAGTTCACTGCTGAAAATTTTTATTGAACATTTGCCATAGTTGCCACGTGTGGTAGGTGGGTTGGCAAACGTAGTTTTAGTTTACGTTAGTTATCAGGAATATGCAGCTGCCCATCTCCCGTTTCATTTCCCTTTGTTGTCTCTTACGGCACCCACGAGATGATAGGGGATTGTGCCGCATCTACACGGCTATTAAAATATATAACTAGCAGAGCAATAAATGCTGCTATGTTTCGTATGGTAAGCGTTGAAGGCCGGAGACAACTACGTTTTTAGATGTAGATGCCTATAGGCCACCACATCCATTTACCATCATGTGGATTATGTACTCGTTTGTCACCCTTATTAGCATTTAAACATATATATATATAAAATATTTTTGTTTTCGTTTATGCGCTGCCATATCGTTCGTCAGATTGCGCTAAAACTTTGTCAACTTATTGCTTGCACTTGCGCGAAGGTTATAGGCATAATACAATAAACTTACAGTAGATGGTGCGCGTATCGTATTGACAAATTTATTTGTTATAAGCCATATATCATCAAATTTCACTGAATGTATTATCATTCCTTATTAAACAATGTAACTCTTCCAAATTTAAAACGATATTTCCACAATCATCTCTTCTGTGGCAGCAGTAGTGCTTGGCATAGGGTTCTCTCATTGTAAGTTTTTATTAAGAGTAATGAAATCAATTAATTATGCATTTAATTTAATTTTTTTTTACTTTTATATAATTCGTAACATTTCTTTCTGTTAACTGTTACTTATGGGTTCTGCGTTGAACTCTTTTGTATGACGAGAGTATTAATTCATTTAAACAAATAATGTATAAGTAGCTATTAAGTTAAAGGGATTTTTTTTACTTACCATTGTTCTAATAAGCTTTCCATACTGCTTTATTATCATTATCACATTTGATTTATTATTAATTAATTTTTGTACATTTGATATATTTGATATCGGTCTTATATTTTTAACCAACAATGGTAGGCTCTGTGCCCAATGTACTGGTGGATTTAGAGAATCCACTACCCCTTATTATCACTTGGGTGTCGTAAAAGACGAAAGAGGGAAACTGAAGCAGGAGATGGTCAGCAACATCTTTTTGGTAACAACTCAAAATAATTAAAAAAACTTCGGCTGCCGACATGCCTGTCAAGCGCGGCAACTATGGCAAATATGAGTATGAGGCAATCTATGGGGGAAACTTATGTTTAGCAGTGGATATTGATAGAGTGTAATGATAATCAACATGAATAAATAGACAAAATTTACTTCAATTATATTTTTTATTATTATATTTTGTGATGTGATGTACGTGAGCCATTTAGAAAGTATTGCGAAACTAAATACGTAATTGTTCTATAGTTAAAGTTTTATAATCAAATCTATTCAAAGAACTTTCCACCAACAAAGTTTCATTCGTATGCACCAACATTTTTAGCAAATTTTCCCGTCTGCCTCAGACACTTTGAGGCGATGAAAACTGTACCTCTTTCAGCTGATTTCTTATTTTAGGGAACGAATGGAGATCGCACGATACCAAATCAGGGTTGTAAGCAGGGTGGCCCAAAAGCTTAACTAGATTGCTGTCCAGGAAGTCCCTGGTCTTGGTCACCGATTCATGGTGAAGCAATAGCCCGTGGAACCCTGTGTTTGGCCAACAGCTTCTGGCAAGCTTTTCTGTTAGTTTATTATTTTTTGAAACACTCATTTTACTATCCCACTCTGTACTATGGTTTTATAAATACGGCTTAATAAAGATGAAGAAGAAGTAGGAGTTCATGACTGTAATCGAATAGCGGATTTAAACGACATTATTTTCACAGTCCGCACCCTTAACCAATAGACAAAACCGCTAGACTTTTGTGCCGCTACTTATAACAGCTTTATTAGATTTTTCTTTAAATACGATTGTACTGAGAAACATATAAACAAAAAAGTTCCAATATCAGATTTTCATACGTAATTACACGATACAATAGAAAGAAATATTAATAATGCAAAATTTAAAGCCACTAATATAAGCCAACAAAATAATGTATACATATTGAAAATACAGTTTGTTTGATTATTTATGTTATATTGAGAAAAATATCAAAATAATAAAACGAGTAGTAAGTCCATAGTTATTAATTATCCATAGTTATAGTTATAGTTATTTTTATTTTTAGTTATAGTTACTTACTATTGTCCATCAACAGAAAATTAAGAGAGAACAAAGATCTTCAAACCAAATATTTCAACTGATCTATATAGTCTGGAGGTCATTCGCAAGCACTCGTGTTTTAGCGTGACCGAAACTGACACCTGCAGGGACCGGTTCTCACAAAAGTATCTGGTTCCTCTACATGCAGCTATGTTAGTTAAACAATGCGCTGCAACTTTGTACACAAAATTTAAAAAGAAAATATTTTTTTTTACACATAAATACAAAACGTAAAAACATAAACGTTTTAAGTTATTTTACATTCACTATCATAATGGTGAAACTATCATATTATTTATTTTAATTGCCTACGTTATTTTTTTTGGAAATATTGAAATAATCATAACATCATAATTTTCTTTTTTTTATTAATTTGCAACTGCACGATTTAATGACAATATTGTGTTACCTATTTATATATTCACAATATTTGTCAGTTATTTTCGATGCGCAGGTCTGACCGAGGCCGAAATTGGTAAGGTGAAGTTGCAGTAATTTTTGACTTATTTGCACCTCTGTAAATCTGATGAAATGTAAATATTGCGCATAAGCAAAATCATTTTATAGAAATTGTTGTGTGTACACAAAAGCTGCCCCGGCCATTGCCCGCAGAAACATCTTCGAGGTTCAACATTCGTTGTTTTTTTCTAAAGTTCTCCACGCTTTCACCATCATCATCATTAAATCTTTTCACAAGTCCACTGCTGAATATAGTCCTCCTCCAAGGACCGCCACATAACACGGTCCTGAGCCACCTGCATCCATTGACTTCCTGCATCTCTTACCATATTGTCACTCCATCTAGTGGGTGGCCACCCTACACTTCGCTACAAAGCTGCCACTCTAGAACCTTTTCCCCCCATCAGTTTTCGGTTCTGCGAGCTATATGGCCCGCCCATTGCCACTTCAGCTTACTTATCCATTGGGCTATGTCGGTTACTCTGGTTCTATACGCAGACAAATCTCGGGCATAGCCCTCTCCATAGCTCGCTGAGTGATCTTGAACTTCCTCATACGGCCAGCAGTGAATGACCACGTCTCAGATCCATGATTATCTCTTTGCTTTAGTACTATCTAATTCAATCGACAATTACGGGGAGTGAGGTAATATTTTCATACCTATACATCATACTACCAGCTACATCTTACTGCCTTAATTCAGCTTCGAAAAACTAGACGAATTAACCTGATATTGTAGTGCTGCTATAGCGTGAAATAATTCACCACTATTGCCACACACGTAATTATATGCGACTGAATGGAATGATAATCAAAAAGTAGCGTTAATTATTGCAGGATATTTTATACTACAATCGCAAACTGCTTACCTAAAATAGCGATAATTACAAAGCTACCAATGAACAAGTGGTAAAATTAAAAATTTTATACAACCAACTTCAATATAAATAAAATGAGAACATCATCAATGTAGTCGAAGTCAATTAAATACGCATTATTAAGGATAATTCAAAAACTACCGGTCAGATCTTGATCAAATTTATATGGGACCACATGAGAAGCACCAGCTTTCAAATAAAAAAATAATCGTCAAAATCGGTTCAACTAGAAAAAAGTTCTGAGGTAAAACACATAAAAAATACAGTCGAATTGAGAACCTCCACCTTTTTTTGAAGCCGGTTGAAAAGCATGCTGTTTCCAGACGTAGATTATTGATCGCTAATGACGAAAATGACAAAATTTGATAATATTTTGAATTAATATTAAGTACATTGAATAAGTTTGGTTTATAAACGCAGTGTCGACAGATTTCTTACCTGACTGCCTCAAAAGAAGGGTAATGTTTTTCGAGAGTATGTATGTATGTATGTCTGTATGTCAGTGTCTGTTTCTTTGGCACGCTCTGTTGCCTAAATGTATTTTAACATAATATGAGGTAAAGTTAGATTCGTCTTAGTTGTAGAAGTATCATAGAGTATAAAACTTTTCTCTTTTCAGTAAACTTTTTTACGCAGTCGCGTTTTTTTAATAACCTTTAAAATTATTATTATTTAGCAAAAATTTAAAAAAAAGTAATAAACGGTACGTAAACTACAATTTTTATCTGTAAAGAATGGTATCTGGAAAGTCCACATTAATATCTTTTACATTTATTTTACATTTCATTACATTTTGATAAACATTAAGCTTTATTTAACGTCATCCAAAATTTTATTTTTACAGACGATCATAATATTTTCAACTAGAAATTGTCAACTAAATACAATATAGTGCCATTAGTGATATATGCATGCATGTACTCACTCGACTTTACCTTCCCGCCATGTTCGAGGTAACGCCTAAATATATGATAAAATCTAAGGAAGTGACAGACACAATGTCAGAGACTTATATGAGAATAAATATGACGCAGTATGGGAATTTTAAAGTTTGTTACACTTACTAATAGTTATAATAATTTGCACAAGTTATTTGAAATCTATTTTAGGGGCTTAGCATTCGCTGTATGTGAGCGAATCGGGATCGGGTTCAATCCCCGCCGGAAGCAATGAAATGTGATAACTGCAATTTTATGCTCTGATTTACCACATCCTCGGGGTGAACAAAAACATCGTGAGAAGACGTGTAAGTCTGCGAAATAAAAAAAAAATACTTCGAAAACCTGTGAAGTCCACGAATTGTGGCAGCGCGGTAAAAATTGCCCTTGCCCTAAACTCCCTTTAGGCCGGCCTGTGCCTGGGAGTGGGACTAATATAGGCTGCAACTTTAAAAGTACATAAAATAAACGATCGTGAATTGTTAGGATAGTGACCTGTAGAGGGACGTTTGTAGGCTGTGAGTACACTGTATAAAAATAATTATAACTTTTAACGAAAAGTAAAAACCGACTTCAAATTGTTTACTACTTCAAAGTTATTTATTTGCTACCCTTGGCGGTGAAATTTTTTCACAAATTTATATGAGACCACCCTTAAAGTATAATCTATTTAATAAAAAAAGAATCATCAAAATTGGTTCACAATCTGCGAAGATATCGCGTAAGATATATACAAAAAAACATACACTGGAATTGAGAACATCCTCCTTTTTGAAGTCGGTTGGTAAACATTTTATTCTTTTCGGACATATGAATATTTCCCGCCATAACGCTTGCAATAGACCACATAATATGTCGTTGTGAATCAAGACCGAAAACAAAATATGCGCGGTGTTTAAGCGTTTTAAATTAAATTGTTATTATAGTACTTGTATGTATGACTATTAAGGTGGCAGAATAACTGGAATAACACTGTGTATTTGGTACGGGGTCATATTACGCCACACGTAAAATAAATGATCAACGACCACAAACAACGTCTCGTATTCGTGTATTTACTACGGTTGAAAACAAATACTCCATACTTATTTGGTTTTCATCGTTTTTTTTTTCGATTATATTTTTAATTCATTAACAAAAACCAAACTCATATTTGTGTTGGTGTCACAACTCTTATATTAGACGTATAATAAAAGCGTTTTACGACTTATAATGTTTTACATTATGTATTCTTAACTTGTGCAATTATATAAAAAATATTTATAATATTAAGTGTACTAAATAAGTGTACACTAAAAATAAAAGACGATAATGTAGCTTCTCTTATAAAATTGGTTTTTAGAAGTTTTAAAAATATCAATTTAATTCTGTGACCTTAAAGAGAAATAAACTAATATTTTTTTATGTATGAGTTTAATGAACTTCTTTCATTCAGTTTTCACTTTTCATACACTTAAAGAAATATGAATTATTTGAAATTTGACGAACCGATTACAATACAATAACTTCATAGCTACAACTTCATCACAACGCTTAATCAAAGCAACATGCAACTTGCAACGTTTTAGTTTTTTTTAATTTGATTTTATTATTATATAATTGATCTACAAGTAACGTATCTTATTTTTAAACGTTTTATGTTATATTTTACATACTTCAAGTTCTCGATACAATGAACCTATTAGATTGCGATCACCACACCACAGAAGTGGCTCCATTGCGAATTACGACACTTCGTATGGAAATCACATTGTTTCGTCACAAACATATACGCGTAATCTGTCTGCAATGCAAAATTTGTGACATGAGTGTATATCTTCATTAAGGCCTCTTGTGCTACCTAATAATGTCCCTCCATCAATCAATCAATGTGACCAAATTTCAATCACGGTAGCTAGTCTCAACGGAAACTAGACATTTGTGTAGGACAGTATTATAGTGCACGAGTGTGTGCGTAAACACAGTTGCATTCTGTATTCCTTCACTCTCATAATCTGATGGTACGGCAATCAAATGCGATTGGAGATCATTCGCAAGACCAACAGCTTTACGTATTTCCCGAGGCATGGGGGTGAAACACCGCAAACTTTCCTGACTCCGGGCTGCTACTGAGATTTCTTGACAGATCAATCTATTAACTGATTTTGGCCCGACCTGGGACCACATGATCAAGAGTTTCGGTTACGGATTATTCCACTTTTTCCACCAACTGTCTCACTAGTGGGACTAAGAGGATCCTTAAATTTTTTTACTACTTTTCACCACCCATCGTTTCTTGGTGGGACAAATCACACTGGTACAGTAACCTCGTCCACTGTTCCCCACTGGCCATGGTGAGTGAAAACGTTACTTTAGCTAGCTAACCACTAATGTCGACCAAATTAGTACCTACTATAGTTTTATAAAAAAACGTTCATCCAACCTCATCAAGATCATCAAGGCAGCCGCGAGCGCTTCAACTCTTCGACTTTGTTTATTGATTTCATAACGTTTTTAATAAATAAATTTAAATCAAATAAAACTGAATTTGTGAAATATGCTCTCAACATAACCTAAAAAATAATAAGCCTTTGCATATGATATGAGTATTATACGGTTTTATTATGGAATCTCTCCGATGTAGATATACTCGTATATAAAGAGATTTGTGCAGTGTTACTTATTTGTGTAGTGTTGATTTAGCGCAGTAAATACAAAGTCAAAAACCTGGAGCCCATTAAATTTGTATTGTAGCAGATGTTACGATAGAACCTGATCAACGGTAAATACTCAGGTTCGAAGATGTGTCAGTCAATTCACAAATTAATGTAAGAATATCCTTTAAAATTTATGGCTCTTTAGTTAAAACGGTACATAAATTAAAACTATTAACTTCAAACAATATGTAATTTACAATCATAAATGTGGCCAATCAACTATTAAATACTTCGTTGGCTTGAAGCCACATGTTTAGCTAAACACTATACCACATTAAACGGCCGGTTAAACTGTAACCCATTTAATTAGAATCACTTCATTAAACTTAAATTATTTTATCTAATTCATGTGTATTTTATAACTTAGCTTTTTTTTTTTTTTTTTATAGGATAGGGTAACAAACGAGCACACAGTCCACCTGATGGTAAGTGGTTGCTGTGACCCATAGACATCTACATCTATCTTCAATAAAGAATCAAAATACAGATACGTTGTTCACCCGTGAGGACTAAGATGGAATGCCTCTTTTCCAGTAAAAAGGGTCTCCGGTTCTCTACACTCACCATACGAAACACAGCAGTATTAAGCTGCTATTTTACGCCGGTATTCTGTGAGAGCGTGGTCCTCCCCGGTCAAGCCGACCCATTCGTACTACAACTATACTACTAATATAGCTGCAGCATGGCTCTACCACGTATAAGAATTTAGAGAATTAACGCCATAAATTAAAAAAATCAACATATTGTGTCTTTTTTTCAACACGTTGTGTGTCTCTTTTCCTGACTCTCCCAATCACAATATCGGATATGCTGCAGAGGATATCCGTAATGCAAGATATTTAAAGAGTAGGTTTTAACAGTCTATTTCCGATGCGTTGTGCATGAACTACCTAGTTAGAAAATGAAATATAACTTATACAATAATTTAAAATTAAAAATTTAGTACAACCGACTTCAATATATATTATTAAGGATAACTCAAAAACTATTGGTCAGACCTTAATCAAATATGGGACCACATGAAAAGCACCAGCTTTCAAATAAAAATCATCGAAATCGGTTCACGTAGAACAAAGTTATGAGGTAACACACATAACAAAAAAAACATATTTGAGATACATAATTGAGTACCTCCTCCTTTTTGAAGTCGGTAGAAAAGTAAAAGCAGACTTCAAATAAATAAAAAGAATAAAATAATTTCACATTTTAAAGTCAGTGCTGAGCCATAGTGTATAGAAAAATTAAAGCTTTTTACTTTTCGTTAAAAGTTATTTTTTAAACTTTCTTAATGTCACAATCTTAATGTCGCCTTTACAAACATAAAATACTACATCCCCAATTTTGCCACACTAGTGGTGGAATTTTTTCTTCATTGTTTTATTGATCTAACATCTAATTATAATTCATCCTCTAAAATGTAATTTCCCTACCCCTGAAGAGTTATACTTCATTTAATAAAAAAATAATCTTCAAAATCGGGGGGTTTCAATTGGCGACGATATCGCGTAACATACACACAAAACAAACATACAGTCGAATTGTGACTGTAGCTCGGACTAATATTATACCTTACGAAGAATTTACGATATCATTATTCCGTATTCCCTGTTTGCTACGTCAATACTGGATCCTGACATGAAATTAATTTATTTAAAAAAAACATAGATTATATCGTAAAAAATATTTGCTTTAGTGTTATTATTCAAGGAGAAAACAGTAAAACGTTTCTATAGATTATATGCTGCCCGATATCTATTCATATTCTATCTTTATTTCTATATGTCTTTCCTCTCTATCTATTTTTATATCTATCTATCTTTACGTGGCATAGTTAATACATTAATCCGTACATGGATTGACATTATTTTAGACGTTAATTTCATGTCACACAAATGCGTGTATCGTGCGCGATTCGAACCCGCGACTCTTTGCACGCATGGATATAACATTGGTGGACTGTGTGCTCTTTTGCACCTTATTTATATAAATAATCCACAGTTTCTCACACAGAGGTTTATAATTAAAACAAGGTTTATAATACCACCAATTTACCTTTCACCCTTTTACCAATTTACCTTTTCCACCTTTCAATTATCTAGATCGACCGTCATTATATACGTCTAATAGTATTCATTAAAATATTTTGATATTTTAATTCCTCGTCATCAGACTTTGAAATCTACTGCTGGCAGTAGAACTTATGTGCCTGCCAAGATTTAGCAAGCATTCTTTTCTGAAAAGATTTGCCTTAACTCGCTGGGGTTAATATTAAACTAGTTTATTTTTAATTTTAAGTGCTGATTTACCACATACCCGACGTTGACGGAAAACACCTTAATAGAATCTGCATGTTTGAGTAAGTAAAAGAAAAACGTTGGAACGTAGTTCCTTTCGTAGTATATTATTATTGATACGTATCATATTATTGATTAACAAATACAAATAAATGAATTACTAGCATCTATTAAAATGAAGCGTCGTTTAAAATAAAATAATATTTCTTTCATGGTGGCAAGATAGGAAAAAGTTCGAGGGAGATGGATATTATTCCATCTCGCTTCCTTTAGCCGCCTAAGGCCGTCTACACTATCTCAGAAGGGATCGTGACGGAAAAAATCTTACACTTTTTCTCGCCTAGCCCCAATCCGCCAAATTTGTACAGTGCGATAAGGAACTGCGTTTCAAAAAAAATCGGATTTACTTACGCTGCCAACCAAAATATAACAAAACAGCATCTATCTATACTATTATCATAATTATTATAGTACTATAATAAAACTCTAACACGACGTCTGTCTGAACAGGTATCATACAAAAACCTGTGAACCGATTTGGATGGGACTTTCACTAGCATATAGCTGATCTTATAAGGAGTAACTTAGGTTACTTTTATTTTAGGAAAAGAATTAGGGTTCCGCGCAAAAAAAATTAAAGCCTTTGAAATCCAATCGCAATAAATTCCACGCGGGCGAAGTCGCAGGGAACAGCTAGTAATTATATAAAACTATAAAACCTACATCGCGCAGCGTAATGCGACAAAGATAAGATTTCCTTGCCGGAATCATTATACTTGACCATCTGGGCAGAAAAAACTGGCCCTCTTGTCACCACAAATAAACTTTTTCTACCATATTAAGGTCATAAGAACGCGCCTAGGCTGTTTATTCCTACCGCTTTCTATCAAGCTGAGAAGTGCCTTATTGCGTGCTAGTTTGTCGAACTCCACTCCCACAAATTTATCTATGAACTATTTTTCTAGCTCAATGAATTTACTAGAATCTACTTCGTCTTCAATCAACATCGATAAGAATAGACTCTAATGTTAACCTTTAGTAATCTTTTGTTTAAATAATGACTTCTTTTATTTACTTGAATACTACACAATGTAAAAACATTTATGCATCACAGGCCATCACAAGTCCACTGCTGAGCATAGGCCTCCCCCGTAGTTTGACTCATACTGGAGATTTTTGCCATAGTTGCCACACTTAGCGGGCGGGTTTCACAAGGTGGTAGGAAGATGGTACTCGTAATGGTCTAGGTAAGTGCCACCTTCTTTCCTGTTTCTGGCGCCTTATGCTGTATTCCGGTTTCAAGGATATAGAGAGCCAGTACAATTACAGTTGGTTAGGCATTCCATATATATTTTGGTCTTCAGTGATAACAACACACCATGGGCTGCAGTAGCCACTTACCAGTAAGTGGCACTTATTGCTATCACTTCAGTTTTATAAAAAAAAGAAACATGCGTGAGTGTCGTGGAACACTCTGTTGGAACGAAGTTGCTTTCGTAATATATTATTATTGATAAACGTATTATATTATTGATTAACAAATACAAATAAATGAATTACTAGCGTCTATTAAAATGAAGCGTCATTTAAAATAATATTTGTTTCATGGCAAGATAAGAAAAAGTGGGAGGGAGATGGATATTAACCCATCTCGCTCGCACTATAGAAAGGGTCGTCTTGACGGAAAAATCTTACACTTTTTCTCGCCTAGCCCCCATCCGTCAAAATCGTACCGTGCGATAAGGAACTTCGTTCCAAAAACCGCAGTATTTTTATTGCTATTGAGTTGTGATCAGGAAGATACTGATATCCATCTCTTGCTTCAGTTTATCTCTATTGCCTCTTACGACACCCACGGGATGATAAGGGTTAGTAGTTTCTCTCACGCCGCCTCTACTCGGCCTTCTGCACATTAAATTAAACTAATTTTATGGATTTCATAGAGTTTTTTTGTTTCGTCTTTATTTAACTGCTTACAAGGCAATTAGTGTCGAAATAAGTTTAAAAATAGACGAAACTACGAGTATATCCCTCAGTCCACGCAATGGACAAAGTAAATAAGAAATTTAAATATTAACTTTTCTTGTAATAAACGAGGAAAAAAGGAAATGCAATATGTAATAAAACGAATCACTTGATCTAAACGCATCAAATCACATCAACCGCTAAATAATTCGTGCAACTAAACTGAAATCGCACACAACGCAATCCTTACCGCACGTTATTAGGTAAATTCAAACAGAGCCATCTATACGATTGTGCTGTGGACGCAATCGTGCCACCGCCGTAGTTTAATACGTTACCTTTAATGGAAAACTAAAGCTATGCACACACAAACATTTTTTTCAAACGACTTCAAAAAGAAGGAGGTTCTCAATTCGTCGGAATCTTTTTGTTTATGTATGTTCACCGATTACTCAAAGACGCCTGAACCGATTTGGAAAATTCGTTTTTTGTTTCACAGGGTATACTTTCCAAGTCGTCCCATTTAAATTTTATCGAAATCGGCTGAGGGGTTTTAAAAAAATCAACAATAAATTATATTCATATTGAAGTCGTTTGTATAAAATTTTAAATTTACCACTTGTCTTCTAAATATCGTCGTGTGGAACGCGCTTCGGATCGATTTGCCAAAATCAGTCTTTCCATATGAATACAATATTTACAGACTCAGTTCAATATCATTTTCATACTTTTTTTCCGTAAAGTGTGTTTTGGGTTCAATGTATAAATAAATAAAAATTAATAATTTGGGTATTTTCAAAAGAGGGAGGGAGTAACATTTTCTAAGCTAGTGCGTTTTAAATTTTTCAGTAGGCTAATGGTTGTTACGGAGTGCGAACTCAAAAGTTCGTTGTTCATTCGTTGCTCGTGATTTCGAATATTATGTTATTCGACTACTGTCTTGAGCCACTGATGAATGATTCAAGAGGAAGGTTTATAATGTGTATAACCGAATTTTTTTTACATTTTTTTTCTTTTCTTAGTCTTTTTAGGATCTAAATACAATTTTGCAGTTAAAAGTTTGCTTTTATTTTATTACGCGTATCTTTATCTATCCAATGAGACATCTTTTAGGAATGTAGGACTTCTACATCGGTGAATATTGTAATTTTAATGCGCGGGGTCGAGGTGGTGACACTGAAAAATTCAAATGGCTGCCATTTAAATACAGCTAGGTCTAAATGAGATTTGAGACATGATTTGTCGATGAAATTGATTATATTTTATAGCATTAAAAGCTCCGACACCCGTAACCGGACACATTGTATATATATATATATACATCTAATCATACACATATATATAATTGTTTTGTCCGTGTGTATGTGACGGATTTTGACGAAATGTTGTGTGTATGATTAAATTGATTCGAGAACGGTTTAGATTCACAATTGGACCCGGTAGGTGGCGCTGTTGCCTCGCTCGGTTGCTCGGATCACTATTTTATTAAAAAATATAAGGTGATATCTTTGACACAGTAATTCTGATGACGACGTGATGTCCTCCAGCGGATAAACAACTATAGAATCAGATGTCACCTTTGACGCAACCCGTAGATGCCCTGGATATTTTACAAATATACCGTACGAGATATAACCATCTAGTACACACCATCCGAAGGTTCATGGTCTTAAGATTGAAATCTTTCTGATTTTTCCCATGTGCTGAAATGGAAAAAAATATTAATTTCCTTTGAAATATTTTCCTATCGCCTGTTAAAATTACATCTGAACCCATATTTATATCCTTTTTTATGTTCCTTAACTTCTGTTAGAAACAGTGATTATATACGCTGCTGTAGTTTTCATGCGGTTTACTAGTAATCGATACTCATTAAGCATATTATGGCACTAGTAGCAGTCGTATCTGAGGTCACTGACCGGATTAACGCCCTAGTAGGTACCCGACATTGCGCAATAGTTTTTTTTTATCATTTACTACTTAATTAATAACAGAGCTAGCTATAACATCACAACAAAAAAAGTAAATAAAAAAGAATAATGCAGAATGTGTATACTCGTAAATACTTAGTTACTTAAGAGGATATCCTTGCTGCAATAAATTTAAAAAATAGTCTTTTGACGATCAAGAGTTTTCGCGCTGTGCCCGAACGGCCAAACCAGACAACCAAAAGATAGAGAACTGAATCTCCGATTGATTGTACCTATGACATATTGACGAAATCATCTTTCTTTTAAACTTCTGTTGAAAAAAAGTCGCTATTCTCTTGACAGGTCTGAGTAATTTGCACTTGACGTTAAATAATTATATTGCCATCTATCAGAAATTCTAACATCTTTTTAATATTAATACTTTTATTACAAAACTAAAGTAACAAATTAACTTACAGTCTACCTGATGGTAAGTGGCTACTGCAGTCATTTCATGTCAGGTGCAGATTACTCAGACCTGTAAAGAGAACAGGAACAAAAGTGCAACACGTCTGGTACTGCGATCGTCAATCCGCCTGCCAATAGTCTTTTTATAGAATAAGTGTGACAAACGAGCACACAGTCCACCAATGTAAGTAGACACTGTAGCCCATAGACATCTACATTTCTGTCTTTGTTTAAGAATCAAAATGCAGATGCGTCGTCACCCCTGAGGACTAAGATGGAATGACTCGTTCCAGTAAAAAGGGTCTCCGGTTCTCTACACTCACCATACGAAACACAGCAGCATTAAGCTACTATTTTACGCTGATATTCTGTGAGAGCGTGGTCCTTCCCCAGTCGAGCCGACACATTCGTGCTACAACCATAATATAGCTGTAGCATGGCTCTTCCACGTAATGTCTGATGAAATAGTAAGAAAGTAAAGATTAAAAACAATAATTTTCTTGTTTCAGGTAAGGAAACCAGTTCAAAGCAGAAATATGCGGCTTGCAGAGCGATCATGTTTGAAAGACGAAGTCAATTGCCCACATAAAGGAATTTACGCTGGTATTCTGTGAAAGAGTGATCCTTCCCCGAATGAGGCGACTTATTGGTGTTACAACCATAATATAGCTGCAGCGTCTATCACATAAAGAGTGATGATTAAGTCAGATTCTCCTTATAACGGGAGAGGCACATGTTCAACAGTTGACTTCACGGACTTATGGATCAAAAGAGAGACATGTTTTTAGAATATTATATCGACAATATTAAATTCTATAAAAGTAGTTCTATAAGTTATTCAATAAATCACCATACATTGGTGACGTAAGAAAACGCAGTAGTGGGTAACCATATCTTCTAACGCGTGTCGTAAGAGACGACAGGGGAAACGAAAACAGGAGATGAGCATCAAGATTTCTTGATAACAACTGAAAATAGTAAAATACTACGTTTGCCAAAGCCTCTGGTGAAATCGCCCCTATGAGGCAATCTAATAGAAGGCCTATATTCAGCAGTGGACTTTTGATAGGCTGCAATGAATGAATAAATGAATATATTCGATAAATAAACTACGGCGTTGCCATATTTGCATTTAGAGTTCCGTCTCCGTTATTAAAGTAGGTTGATCCTGCAATACCGTTGCGTGGACTTTATCCGGGTGGAATGTCCGAGAAAAATGTTCATTGAATGCTTACTTTAAGCTCCTTATAAAGTGAACATATTTTCTTAGTAATATATGCGACATTCCTTTATTTTTTTTTACTCTTTGTGATTTTTTAAAAATTATTTTGATGAAATTATAGACATGCCTAACGGCCACGCACTTCTGGCTTGATGGATACGGTTCCAAGTGAAGAATTTGTTTGATTTTATTTTTCTCTCTCTATTAATTTACTATCGGGGTTGTATTTCCCAAAATTTTCGGTCATCACCAACACATTCTAAATATTAAACTGTTGTGTGCGTCAAAGGTCTGTGTCAAAATAAAGTTTCTTTCTTTCTTTTCTTATAATTTAAGTTTTTTTTTTTACTTTTTTGTAGTATGCGGTATGTAATTATGATCATTGAAGCAAAACCTGCAGCGCATAATTTAACATAAACACGCAACTTATTAATAACTTAGCAACTACAGCTTGACTTTTCATCTAGAATAGATTTAACGTCGGTTCTATGTAACATAATATCTTAAATTTATTCATCATCATCACAGCCCTTCACCACCAGTCCACTGCTGAACATAGGCCTCACCCAAGGAATGCCACAAAGCACGGTCCTGAGCCACCTGCATCCATCGACTTCCTGCATATCTTACCAGGTCGTCACTCCATCTAGTGGGGGGACGCCCTACACTTCGTCCGCCGGTACGAGGCTGCTACTCGAGAACCTTTTCCCCATCGGTTGTCGGTTCTTCGAGCTATATGGCCGGCCCATTGCCACTTCAGCTTACTAATCCGTTGGGCTATGTCGGTCACTCTGGTTCTACTCCGGATATCCTCATTTCTAAGTTTATCACGCAGAGAAACTCCGAGCATAGCCCTCTCCATAGCTCGCTGAGCGACCTTGAGCTTCCTCATCCGGCCAGCAGTGAAGGACCACGTCTCAGTACCATAGGTCATCACTGGCAACACGCACTGGTTGTACAGTCTCGTTTTTAAGTTTTGAGGTATACCTGACGCGAAGATGTATTTGATTTATTATTTACATGATATTTTAATTAACCTATGGACATCGAGCCTATCGAATGATAACATACAAATGGTTATCAAAATACTAGGTAATGACCAATAATAACCAAAGAAAATCAGAACTAAAACATCTTCATAATTTAAACTTAATAAAATGGATTTAAGGGAAAGAGAAGTACGAGCCGACTTTTTATATTTTCCGTGGTGAACCAGCCTTTATACTCTGTTGAAGCATTGCAAAAACAGCGTAGGATTTTTATATTTTGTGGAGTTGGAGACTTCTGCTTCGTGGCTCTATCTAACGAGTGTAACTATCGAATGCAATTTTTTTTAATTAATAAAATAATTTAAATAATTAGATTTTTATGCAACCTACCGGAAGGGGCAAAAGAACGTCTTCCGGGCCAGCTGGTTGTATTCTAAAACGTCAAATTATTTTTCTAAGGAATCTAATCGCTCACAAGTAAGTCAACTTGTTTTAGTGTGTGTACAACGCCTTACAATCGTGCAGATGGACTAATGTGGGTCATCTCGACTCTACATCAAAATTCAATGCAGTCTGAGTATGTAACTGTACTAGACTAATATACCGAAAGACCTAGAATGATTCTAGTTTATAGTACAAATACCAATCTATCTTATTAAATCGTTTCAAAGTTTCTTTTATACAATTAAGGTTGACAAACGATCACACACTCCATAACATTGTAAACGGATATTGTTGCCATGTTTTTTTCTCTTACACAAAACGTTACCCCACAGTAGGATTTTTGTATGTACCTATGTATGTACGTACCGTGGAGGCGATTTACGTATATAAATTGCACAATTACACACATCCAGAACTGGAATCATTATTTGCAAGTCATATAAACACTTCTTCCGTGAGTGTTTCAAACCCATAGCCTTATAGCGCCACAAATAAACGCTTAGCCACTGCGCCACGAAACCATGTAAATCAAAATTCAGATGCGTTTTCACCTCTGATAATTTATATGCATTGCATCGCACACAGTAAATAGAGTTTGCGGTTCTTGTCACTCGTCTTACGAAACACAGAAGCATTACGCTGCTATTTCACGCTAATAACGCAAGAACGTGATCCGTTCTTGCTGCAGCTAGAATATAGCTTACAGTACCCATTATCTACCCGTCAAGCGCTTGAAACGTCAGGAATAAAATAAGTTAATTAGCGGCGACAAAATCCGCTTAATATTGATGTTTTACATGATCATTAAATAACTTATTAGCAGCATGTTAAACTAATTTTGAGTCTTGCATTCGAATTCTAGGTTAGATCTATAGATTATTGCAGAAATTGTTGTTACTACACACAAGGTGGACAACTCGTTTACCAACAATGTATTAAATAAATGTGCAGTATGCACATTAAACATGTTTAATAAGTTACAGCTAGGTAACACAGTGGGTAAGCGGTTAACGAACGAACGGAACAAGTGTTTGTATGGCCTACAAAAAATTATTACGTTTCTAGATGTTTGTTCATGCAATTTATGTTAGAAAACGCCTTCGCAATATGGGAGAAAATCTCAGTCTGGGGATACCTTAAAAACATTTGATACTAAATTGTTATCAAGTTTTTTTATAGAATAAGGGTGACAAAACGAGCACACAGTCCACCTGATGGTAAGTGGATATCGTGGCCCATAGATATCTACATCTTTCTTCGATTAAGAATCAAAATGTAAATGCAATGCCATCCCTGAGGACTAAGATGGAATGCCTCGTTTCCAGTAAAAAGGGTCTCCGGTTCTCTACACTCACCATACGAAATACAACAGCATAGAGCTGCTATTTTACGCTGGTATTCTGTGTGGTCGTGGTCTTAACCCAGTCGAGCCGACCCATTCGTGCTACAACCATAATATAGCTGCAGCATGGCTCTACCACGTAAGTTTTAAAACCGCAGCAAATGTAAGATCGATCTACACGCGAGGATTTTACAATAAAATGTTACGTAGGAGCTCGTATCCGATGACCTTAGCCCTCATTGGCTATGCTTGAAACGATCCATTAATATTGATGTAGTTCGCGATCAAACCAAAGGGTAATGCTAATTCCATCGTATCCTTTATATTAATTCAAGTAGGTAGAGCTCTATAAGGAGAGCTATTATTATATACATAGGTACATATATAAACACTCATGCCTGTCACCCAGAAGGGTATGCAGGCACTACGGACTTTTATTTGGCACCTACGCATACATGCTTGTTGGTTAAGAGTACTCTTGATTTGGCCCATCTTCAGTATATCGCCAATTTGGTCGACAAACTTCCGCCTGCGGCCTCCCTAGCCGATTCTACCTTACCACTTCTGCTACATAAAGGAGACAATTTCTTTTTGTAACTTAATGAAACACATGTCAATTTATTCCTTATAACCGATAGATTACAATAGTAATATTAGTTTAACCGTATCTAACGGGAGTACTAAGAAATTAACAATTAAAATATGAATATCACAATCACCTAAAAACAAACTAAAAGCGATTGTCTAGTAGTTTTCACCGGTATTATAAGTTAAAATAGTGCTCTTGTCAATAATTGATAGTATTAAAGAAAGTTGTAGGTACATTCAGCATTTATAGGTACTTTAAGGTTGATGGAAAAATTTTTAGTAGTTCGTTCTTCTTTATTACGCATATTCACGAATATCAACAGAACTTTTTTTTCAGATGTTATGATTCCGGTTACATTATCATAAAATCTTTAGGACGTTTACTATAGTAAATTGGTAAATTTTTTATGTGTAATAAAATTAAGTTACGTTAAAGTTTCTAGTGGGCTCAAAAACGTTTGTCTTCTTTACTTCGTCACTCTTTCCCTCTTTCCTCATTCATTCTTTCTGTATGACCAAATCGAAAAATGCTGTGGCCCGTCATAATGCCACAATAGCGTAAACGATCCGAATAAATGAAATAATAAATTTATGGATATGCCACTAGGAAATCAGGGTATGATGTAATCGCTACCAAGCCATTTATAATATGATATGTATAGTTAATTGTGTAAGATAGTGTTAAGTATAAACTGTTAAAAGTTATAATGATTACCGTTACCGTTACAGACCATCAAAAGTCCACTGTTGAATATAGGCCTCTCCCATAGCGTGCCTCATAGGAAGATTTTTGCCACAGTTGTCAGGCTTGGCAGGCGGGTCGGCAAACGCAGTTTTTTTTTAGTTCTTAGCATCTCCTGATTTGATTCACTCTGTCGCCTCTTACGACACCCACGGGTATATTACGCCGTTTATTCTTTATTTCACGTTTTTAGTGCCATAGTTAATTTAGTAATATTGATATACCGGGTTATATAACTGATATTATTTAAAATTTATCACTAGTCTAAGCTCCATAGCCTCAACTTTAAATATATAATGATATGGTAAGTCTTGGTGATTTATGCAATTAGATCAAATCACAATTTTCCCTTCACTTGTCTCGTTTAATTCTAGAATAAACAGAAAGCAGTATAGTTTAATAAATAATTATGTATACGTTTAAATAATAACGCATTTAATTAAACGGTATTTTGTACAAGTTAAAGTGATAAACTAGCGCAAAGCCCACGTAGTGAATCTATTTTAAAAATAAATAAATTTCGGCTACAATAATATAAAAAAACAACCAAAGAAATTTATTACTAAAAGTTGTTTGGCAACCAACATAATTTACATAGTTCTTTTAGAAGGCCACCTTGCAAAAATATCATAAGACATTATTGAATCCAAGTGAATCCAATTTTAGTAGATAAACTCTGGTCTATACTAAAAGGTCTACTGAAAGAGCTTCCAGATCGTCTCCAAAACCAGTAACAACGCGGTACGTGGGATATTTTATCACCGAGTGTACGTGATACGTAAGAGGCATGCTATATAGCAGATCAAAGATGATCTAGGATGAAAGCAGTGTCACTATGCCTTCCTCGTAATTTGCACGGGGGCGGGAGTTCCGTTGTGCAAATGGAGATGAAGGCCGTGGAGGATAACGTGTCTTGTGTTTCAGCGCGCTTAGCCTAAGAGAAATAGAGGGTAGAAATCTCCTCCCTCGAGGAGAGGCCGCTAAAAAGCGGCCAGCGCTAGTGGGGCCGGGGATATGTGCGCAAGCGTTTCCGTGACCTAAATATATGCGGTAATAATCCCGTGGGTGTTATAAGAGGCGACAGAGTGAAATGAAACAGGAAATGAGCAGCACCATCTTCCCGATACCACAGGTTATAATAATGAAAAACTACTCAGTTTTTTTTCTTGGCAACAATTGCAAATATGACCCCTGGGAGGCTATAGACATGTACATTTATCCTCGATTTAGAATTAAAATGCAGATGCGTTATCACACCTGAGGACTAAGATGGAATGCCTCGTTTCCAGTAAAAAGGGTCTCCGGTTCTCTACACTCACGCGTGAGCGTGGTCCTACCCTAGATACGAGATATTCCATCTTAGTCCTCATGGGTGACAACGCTTCTGCATTTTGATTCTTAATCGAAGTGAGAATTGAATGTCTATGGACCACAGCAGTTGCGATCTGCAGCTCGCCGCCGTGTTTGGCACTATAGGTCAGCCGATTGGGATGGGATGCGGTCTTTTTTTGCATCCTACCCTTGCTGGGTTTGCTTCTCGCCGGACGATCCCAACGTTGTTGCTGATTCTGTTGCTGGTGTGGCACTTCAGGGAATGGAATTATTTATTCCATCATCTGTGGTACCTATCGGAGGCAGAATTCAGCCATGGTTTGGTCACTCCTGTAAAATTGCATCACGCTATAAGTAGGAGTGCCACCGTGCCTGGGCTGATGCATCAACGTCCCGGGATGTAAACACCAGCGCTCTTAAAAAGAAATATAATTCCGCCTCCAGGTCCTTCAAAAGTGTCATTGCCAAGGTAAAGTCAGAGCATATCGGCAGAATTGGCGAGAAACTAGTTAGCCTCCCTTCGGGAACACGTGCATTCTGGTCTCTCGCCAAGGCTGTCCAAGGGAACTTCTGTCGAATCGTCGACGACCGAGTTCTTTCCGATCGGCTGAACTCACTGGCACTGCGTAGAGATTTAGCATCTCTTTGCGTATTTTATCGCATCTATCACGTGGAGTGCTTTGAGAAATTGTTCGGACTAATTCCAGCCGCTCAATTTCACCATCGCACATCGTGACAGAACTCGAGATACCATCCATACCATGTGGATGATTGGCGGTCCACCACTGTGCGATTTAGAAGAAGTTTTCTTCCTCGCACAACTTCCTTGTGGAATCGATTACCACCAGCGATTTTTCCGGACCGATACGACTTAGGGACCTTAAAGAAAAGAGCCTACTCCTTCTTAAAAGGCCGGCAACGCATCTGCAATTCCACTGGTGTTGCAGTTGTTCATGGGCGGTGGTAGTCACTTACCACCAGGTGAGCCGCATGCTCGTTTGCCCCCTCTCCTATTAAAAAAAAGCATTCACTTACCATCTGATGGACTGTGTGCTCTTTGACTTTGTTACTCTTATTCTATAAAAAAACCGTTATGGCCCTTTCCATAGTTTACGATTTCGAGATTCCACATATGACTAGCCACGTAGAAACATGTTTTTCCTTAATTCATGAGAATATTTAACACTTTGAAGATTATGAAATTTCATAAGCACGTACTATTTAAAAGATATATTGTCTATGAAAGTGCTTTGATAGAATCAAAAAAAAAATCACCGTTCCGGAAAAATGTAGCAACAGATAACTCTACGAGCGAAGTTGCTCGTAAGCGCCATCTATTAAAGTATTTATCAAACTAATGTGCATTCAGCTTTATAGCACATATGTATAGATGTCGCTATACTTAAGTGTGCCGTTATAGCCTCGACATACTTGGTTACTTGGTTATAAATTTACCTGGGAAAGCATAAAAAGCAATGATTTGCAAGATAAGGTAATTACGCGCATGCGCGTTGGCCTACGCTTTTACGGTGCTATATAAATAGATTATTCAGCACATTATTTATGTTATATTTTGTCGTAATAGATAATTGGATTATTAGAATGAGTTGAATGTGTGAAATTATCTCTTTGCAATTATTTTTCGATGGGACAGTCAACCATAATAAGTCAAGAACCGTAATAGCTCACTAAGCACTCGGCGAATTTCACAGTACGCCAGCAACCTGGGTTCAATCCCCGCCGACAACAATGAAACCGTTAATTGCACTAATTATTAAATAATAATTAATAATTTACCACATGCTTGGCAGTGAAGGAAAAGATCGTGAAGAAACCTGCCTGTCTAAAGATAAAAATATTTTTGAAGATATTCGAAGTCCACCAACACGCTTCGGAACAGCACGGCATACTAGTTGCTCCATAACAGTACGTGGGATAGCCATGCTGCAGCTACATTGATTGTATAATTGTAGCACGAATGGGTCGGCTCGACCGGGGAAGGACCTCGCTCTCACAGACTACCAGCGTGAAATATCAGTTTGATGCTGCCGTGTTTCGTATGGTGAGTTTGGAGAACCGGAGACCTCTCGCTTACATGGTAGAGCCATGCTCTACGTAATAGAGCCATGCTGCAGTTAATATTATAGTTGTAGCACGAATGGCTTGACCGGGGAAGGATCACTCTCTCACAGAACATCAGCGTAAAATAGCACCTTTATGATAATGTGTTTTGTATGATGAGTGTAGCATTCCATCTTAGTCCTCAGGGGTGACAACGCATATTCATTTGGAGTCATAATCCGAGGAAACATGTAGATGTCTATGGACCACAGCATCCACTTACCATCAGTTCGATTATGTGCTCGCTTGTCACCCTTACTCTATAAAAAAGGCATTTGCCTAGCAATAGGATATACATATATAGACTGTAATTTTATTTTACTTTACAGTCAACAGAAGGCCATATTTTTTGAACATTGACCTTTTTTTTGACAATTCTATCATTATTTTTATGTTATGGAACATGAATCTTAAGTATGTCGGAACTAGCGGAATACGTCAGGAAAGGATAAATTTTTAAAAATAGTAAAAGTGTGAGAGCGGATGTTCGACTTGCTTACGCAATTAAGCATTAGCGGCTATAAAAGAGAGTAACTGCACTATACATTCAGTTATAGGCAATTACATTTCGACTATAGCGTAATATATCCTTGTCGCAATTACTCACTGGTGTAACGTGAAAGACATAATTATAAATGGTTTAACCAAAGTATGCAAACCAACAGCAACACTACCCATCTCAACATAAGACAGCTGTTATAGCTGTAACACAGGACAGCCTCTCAGCAACACCATCCTCCTTGCCTGCGCCAGAAGAATCCGTGCTCAAGGCTCCGTGGTGCAGTGGCTTAGCAATGAGTTGTTGCGCTGGGGGCCGCGGGTTCGAATCTCGCACGGAACAAGTATTTGTATAGCCTACAAATAATTGTTCCGGATCTGGATGTTTGTCCTCGTGCAATTTATGTTTGTAAACTGCCTCCACGATACAGGAGAAAATCCTAGTGTGAGGGTAACGTTTTTTTAAGATAAGATAAAAAAAAGAATCACCACAACGGACAGAACCACGACTCTATCTTAGCGCGCGTAGAATGACTTCACTCGTGGAATGACTTAAGAGTAATCTCTCTCGCTCGGCACCTACACTGAACTTTATACTGCACAAACGAGTGGGGGGTTTCTCGATATACCCTAAATTCCAACTCACCACAATCGATATGATGCTCCGCTGGAGTGACGCAACCTCTCGCTCACTCTCGATCCAAGCGGTATTTTATTGACGCGCCTACAAGTGAATAACATGTTATAATTAGCCAAAAACAGGTTCTCACTAATAGATATACAGTAATAATCTTTCTTCGTTTTACTTTAAACACATAATAGTACAAATACGAGCATTAAAAATGGAATAATTCTGTACTGTTATTGATTTAGTTGGACTAGTGCATGACTTAGTGTTAACAAGAACTTGGCTATTATGACTCCAGTCAAAGGGTACGAAACCCAACAGCTTTACAATGTTGTTTTACCTTAATAATACTAATAGTCCATTCCGAATCAAGATGATCACTGCCTTTAAAAATATAATATAATTTTCTTTATGAAATAATATTATAAAAAGTACCTTTGTTTGTTCTTTGATCGATTTTAGTATGAGTTTACATATAGTAGGTATTGCTTGCCATAAATAGACTTAAAAAAAATTACAGCCTTTAAAAGTGCCGTGGAAGTAGAGAGAGAGTGTAGAGCCGTGGTAGCTCAGATGGTTAGCGCTCGCTGTTAGTTACACAGTACGCGAGTAACCCGGGTTCGATCCCCGCCAGCACCAATGAAATTGTTAATTGCAATTTTTAAGTGCTGATTTACCACGTGCTCGGCGGTGAAGGAAAACATCGTGAGGAAACCTGCATGTCTGAGAAATAAAAAAAAAATATTTCGAAGACATGTGAAGTTCGCCAACACGCATTGGGGCAGCGCGGCGGGCATTTCCTTGCCCTAGAACCCTCTCAGAAATGAGAGGAGGCCTGTGCCCAGCAGTGGGACGTATATAGGCTGTAACTTTACTTTACTTTACTTTACTTTAAAAGTGCATTGTTGAACATAAGCCTCCCCCATAGATTGCCTCTGAGGGGAATGTTGCCGCGCTTAGCAGGCGGGTTAGCTACCGCATTTTTTTATTGTTATCACTGTGGGGCAATATGGGCGTGGGGCAATGGATATTCTTACACCGCCACTACACAATTAATTTTTCAGTTAATCTTTCAGTATTTACTATTAAATTATTTTTAATGCATTTTGTTATAAAACTAAAGTGACAAACGAACTTAAAGTCCACCTGATACTTAAAGACTTAAAGACCACCACGCTACTGGAGTCCATGAACACCAGATGAAATGCCTGGTTACCAGTAAAAAGGGTCATTCACCATACGAAACACAGAAGCATATTATTATGCTCTTTCACGCTGGTATTGTGTGAGAGCGTGGTCTTACCCTTTTCAAGCCGCTCCCATTTATGATGCAGCTAGCGCTATGCTAGCATAGCTGTAGCATCTGCATTTTGATCCTTAATCGATGATAGATGTATATCTCTATGGGCCATAGCATCCACTTAACATCAGGCGGACAATGTGCTCAAGGAGAAAGGAGAAGCTACCAAAGTGGCCGCCAAATTTTAAGACGTTTTTAATACGAATGGTTTCCCTTTCGAAAGCGTAGATACCACAAATCTATCATATCCTAATCACGAGACCACGCCTAACGCATACTTGAAGATCAGACTTTCAAGATTTCAACTATGGGAACTCTCAGTAATCTTGATTTCTAAGTAAATAATTATTCGTTCAACGAACACGTCGCACGCGATAACCTATCAATAGTATCTTCGGGCATTGAGCAATATCAGATGCGTCAAGTGACTTGCAAACGTATGAAAGTGATAGTTGAAGATATGAAACACTCGAGGGTTACGCCATAATAGAATATAATAAAAAATAATAATTTTATTCAATATAGATTACAAAAATACTTATTGAATGTCATTTAAGCTTTACCACTGGTTCGGAAAAACCTCCGTCCTTGTAAGAAACCCAGCGGCACTTTTAAAATAAATTTATTTACAATATAATCTAATATATAAAAATTAATTTTTGTTTGTTCGTATTTTATGCGCTGCCATACCGTTCATTAGGTTACGGTAAAACTTTGTCAAATTATTGCTTGCACTTGTGCAAAGGTTACAGGCATAATACAATCAACTTACAATAGGTGGCGCGCGTGTCGTACCGACAAATTTATTTGAAAGTTATACTCGTACATCATTCAACTTCAATGAATGTATTATCATTCCTAATTAAACAATATAACTCTTCCAAATTTAAAACGATATTTCGACATTTTTTTTGTGGCAGCAACGTGCCGGGAACCAGGTAGTATTTTATATAATTAAGTATGGAAAAATTTAAAAACAGCATGGTAGCGATCACTTTATTCCCAGAGATTGTTATCAATCATGTACTCTAGTATAATAATCTTTCTTTAGTAGTATAATAAACAATTTTTGCTTACGACCACTAGAACAACGAGGCAGTTACGAGTAACATAGTAAGAAGAGTGTGTATGGAACGTAGATAGGCTGTTTACTTTCTAGGGTTCCGTACCTGATGGGTAACCAACGGGGCCCTATTGCTAAGACTCCACTGTCCGTCCATCAGTCTGTCTGTTTTTGACATAGTATTAAATCTTGTACGATGGTACGGAACCCTTCATCCGCGAGTCCGACTCGCTGGATTTTTCATCAAATATGAATGAGAGAATTGTGAAAGCGACGGCTCGGTAGCGCGGTGGCTAAACGGTTGACTGCGACGCTGCGGGCCAAGGGTCCAAATCTTGCACGGAACAATTATTTGTTTGGCCTATAAATAATAATTGCTTCGAGTCTGGATTTAAACGAACATACAGAAGGAATTCCTAGTGTGAGCTTACGTTTTGTAACAAAAAAATTACAATTCCACAAATCACGGCCCGATGGCGCAATGGCCAAGCAATGAGTTACGGCGCTGAGGGCCGCGGGTTTGAATCCCGCACGGAAGAAGTATTTGTTTGTATAGTCTACAAATAAACCTAATATAATATTCCGGATCTGGATGTTTTTCTTTGTAAAACGTATGTATGTAAACTGCCTCCACAATACGTCCTAGTGTGGGTGACATTTAGAAAAAAAAATCACTTTTGTCAGCACAACTAACAAGCTTGCTCGAAAGCGCGACCAGAAAAACTTTCGCCTAAATCACTTAATCCCTACTAATTAAGCGAAAGTAAAAATCTTTTGTAACGCAGAAAGTTAAGACTTGCTCATCCACTCAAATAATAAAACGACACTCTTAAAAGTACTTAATAAGTTACCTAAGTGTACAGATTGATAAGAGTGGCTCACTTTAAAAGAGTTTTTAATTTTTATCCAACTATAGAAGTTCTATATTTGATTATTCCTAATCCGGTTATTGCAACTGGCAACCACAAACTTTATGAAAAATAATTAATCTTTAAAAAGTAAACAAACTAAAAATAATATAAGCATCGAAATCGGTTAAAGAATTATTCACCGCGCAGATGCTTTTGCAAATTAAAGAGTTAGATGATTTTCTCATGGATCGCGTCATCGGATATTGACCAATTAGTTTTATATAAAACTAAAGTGACAAACAAACTTACAGTCCACCTGATGGTAAGTGGCTACTGCAATCCATAGACATCTGCACAACTTAATACAAAAAAAGGCTATAGATTCGTTGTCACCCTTAACATTCGCAACGCACCTGCAATTCCCCTGGTGTTGCAGTTGTTCATGAACGGCGGTTGACACTTACCATCAGGTGAGCTGCATGTTTGTTTGCCCATCTTTCATGATAAAGATGGAATGGCTCACACTCTGTAATTATGCTGGCTTTCTATTTTAGATCGGAACACACCAATGCAAGCCCTGTATAAATATCACCTAAAATACCCCCTCTGTAACAAAAAAGAATCAAGCGGATTGCTGCTCCAGTATTATCGAATAAATAATAATTTTTAGAAGCGGATTTTGTACGTAAAAGTTGTGAGAATTTATGCAGCATGTGAACTATTAGTGGAAATGATGAAATAAGTGCTCCGATGGTGACATAAACCACAAACGATATTTAGGAAAGGAATGAAACGTAATAAATAAGTATTATATTAATCATAATTTTTTTTTATAGGATAAGGGTGACAAGGGAGCACACAGTCCACCTTATGGTATGTGGTTGCTGTGGCCCATAGACATCTATCCTCGTTTGCAAATCAAATGCAGATGCGTTGACAGCCGTGAGGACTAAGATGGCATGCCTCGTTTCCAGTAAAAAGGGTTTCCGGTTCTCTACATTCATCATACGAAACACAGCAGCATTAAGCTGCTATTTTACGCTAGTATTCTGTGAGAGCGAGGTCGCCCGTCGAGCCGACCCATTCGCGGCATGGCTCTACCACGTTTAAAAATCTATATCAGAATCAACATATTATTGTGTAGTTTGTTAACTATAGGTATTTTGTATATTGTATTGGAGCATTGGATATATTATTTTTCTTGACTGAAGGCCTTGTAGCTAATGTAAAAATAAATTAAAGTAAAAATTAAATAATCAGGGCACATAAAATATACATAATCTAAATTTTAAGCGCATGAGAACAAATAAAAATGTATTCTTATGTGAGTTAAGGTACCCGTCGTGTCAATAAATCGAAACAAGCTGAAATATGAACCGTTCAAAACCTATACTAGAACCTTCCTAACTTATTAATGTATATTATATCACCCCAGCACAAGAATCATTTTAATCATCGTGTAGTTTTAAAAAAAAATGCGCACATACAAACTTACCGGTGAAACAGAAATCCTTTCTTTTCTAAAGTCAGCTAAAGAAGGAAAGTAAAGAGTGAAACGCCTGGTGACTCAGAAACACACATCCAGCCTGTTAAACATATGTGCGCTCCCTCATTAACCAAATTAAACAGTGAAAGTATTAAAAAGCTGTAATTAGCATGAAGTTCATCACTAATCATTAATTTACATGGCGCGTGTTGATTTCATTTGCATGGAATTGTAAAGCATGGTAATTTACTAGGGTCTGATTAATCAAACTATGAGCATCCGAATATTTCGTTAAGCATGTTAACCATATAATAAAATAGCGCCATCTGGTAGCAACAATCAATTCAGGAGAATACATCACTATCCTGTCGATCGGTTCTCATAAGAGTCTACCAAAAGAAATATCAGGCATTGTTCTCTTTTTCTATCTTCTTCCATATTGTAGAAGAATATAGAAGAAGCCTAGTTTCCCTAATTTAATTTCACAGCATATAATCGTTATTTGTAGTAGTGTTTTTCACTTCTTTGGCGCTACATAATTGTGCAGCAGTTTTTTCTCACATTTAAATGACTAATAAGCTAGTTACCGTTACAGCCTCTTAAAGTCCACTGCTGAACAAAGGCCTCCCCAAAGATTGCCTCATAGGGGAGATATTTTCCATGGTTGCAAGCGGGTTGTGAACCGCAGTTTTTTATGTTTAGTCGTTCTTAGGAAGACGCTGCTGCCCATCTCCTGATTTGTTTCCCTCTGTCGCCTCTTGCGACACCCACGGGATTATATGGGGTATTGGATATTCTTACAATGCTAAGCATTTCAGCTTAGTTGTAGTGGTAACGGGATTCCTAATATTGTTAATAGCATTGGTAGTATTCATTTAACAAATCGAATATCAAAATTCGTCATTTTAATACTCGTTTCTCTACGATTCGTATGGTACAAAAAACTCTTAAAATTTCTACGAAATATCTGAGCTTCTCGTCACTTTATGTTCCTAAATTAAACTCCCACTTCACGTATAAATAAATTACGGGGTGTTTCTTGTCATTCGAAGCGTTCGTTTTTACGTACTTGATTTAGATGGGTCGTTAAGTTATGTTGGAAAGAAACGTGAGTTAACAGTAGGAACACCATTAGTTTTGCGTTATGAGAGACTGGTTGAAATGATGAATTGAATTTTATTTTAAATGATATTTGTAGTTTGTAATAATATGTATACATTATTTATCTTAATATTTTATCATTTGAAAATTTACTTAAGACTTAAAATTACAGAAAAGCATTTTGCACACGCACATTTTTCAAATTTATTTATAGAGAAAAAATTGGTCGAGTAGTAATCTTTTTAATTTCAATTAAACATAAGTTATGAAACGGACAAAAAAGTACAAATTATATTGTTAAAAGTTAAAAGTCCACTGCTGAACATATGCGTCCCAATAAATTGCCTAATAGGGGGGATATTGTCGTAGTTGTCACGCTTGACAAGCGGGTTGGCAACCGATATTTTTTTTAATTATTTTAAGTTGTTATTAGGAAGACGCTGCTGCCCATCTCCTGTTGCTCTGTATTGAGGCATTCCATCTTAGGCCTCAAAGGTGACAACGCATCTGCAGCCTTATTCGTCTGAAGTTGGCTGCAGGTGTCCATGAACTGCAGTAGCCACTTACATTCAGGTGGACTGTGAGTTCGTTTGGCACTTCAGTTTTTTTTTAATAAAATTTTTCATGTATTACATACATATCGGATATTCGTATGTTATAATAATAACCATTTTCTCTTAGCCGATTTCCCAGCGAGCGTCTTGGGAACAATCACATCCGCATTTGTGCCCTTTTAATTTAAACACCCATTAACATTTCATTTCTCTCAAGTCTCTTATTTTGTTTCGTAAACATGGCAACATTATAACAAGTTCTGTCACGGTCCCGCGCACAGTTAGCTGCGGGGTCACGATAGTCGTTTGTTTTTTAGTTGCTTTAGTTAATTTAAATTCTAGATTATATGCACTTATCTCGATTAATCTTATTTAATATAAGAGTTATTATAGTGTATACATTTATATTACAACTTTATAATATTGCTTGCACGCTTTAAACGGTTAGATCGTTTTCATCATCGTCATGACCAGAACCCATAACGAGTCCGTTGAGCATAGGCCTACCATACAAAGACTTCCTGCACCTCTTATCAAGTTAGTACTCCATCCAGTGAAGGGCAATCCTGGACTTCACTTACTGGTACGAGGCCAGTTTGCGTACTAGTTGAGAACCTTTCTAAATCATTCATCGTTTATCACTGTAATATATAATTCCTTTATCGTTATCACCCGTTATCACGTTATTATTACTGGAAAAGAGGCATTCCGTCTTAGTCCTCACGGGTGACAACGCATCTGCATTTTGATTCTTTATTAGGGAGAGAGGTGCATGTCAATGGGTCACCGCAACCACTTACCATCAGGTGGAATGTGTGCTCGTTTGTCGCCCTATCCTATAAAAAAAAAACAGCTATCGTCTCTAATTTTACTGCCTAAAAGCTAATTATTGTTACCATTATCTATCGCTCGCATATTGCTAGAATCCGTGCTTACAAAGTAATTACGGTAGTTAGCATCCATTTTCATTTAACTAAAAAATTACGCTCAATATATATATCGAGAAGCTATAACATTTACTAGATATTGCTATAATTAACCTACATAATAACATCCCGTCAACTTTTTGTTACTTTTATGATACGAAGCACTTAAATGGTATACAAGCGAAATGGACAAATATGTCGAAATATAACACTTTTGTAATAATGCTAGGCAAAGCGTTTGATTATTTATAACGCGTAAGCAGACCTACGCAATACCAAAGAAAATCGCTGACAAATTAATCAGGTTATGAATTTAATGTGCACTATTTAAGAATAACACATCCGCACATTTGAAAAATGGTTAAGAATCAAATGACCAACGAATGTATATATGATTTTTTTATATGATGGTAAGTGGTTGCTGTGGCCCATAGAAATCTACATCTAACCTCGATTACGAATCAAAATGCAGATGCGTTGTCACTCGTGAGGACTAAGATAGAATGCCCTGTTTCCAGTAAAAAGGGTCTCCGGCTCTCTACCCTTACCATACGAAACACATCAGCATTAAGCTGCTATTTTACGCTGGTATTCTGTGAGAGCGTGGTCCTTGCCCGGTCGAGCCGACCCATTCGTGCTACAACTGTACCAGTAATATAGCTGCAGCGTGGCTCTACCACGTAAAATAATGTAAATGACAAGCATGGAACAATTATTTAGTTTTGTAGGCAGTATTTAAAGTGCACAAGGTATCCTAGATATGAACGGGTTATAATGGATAGGTCCTTTCATGTATAGGAGAACGTATCGATTGTGGAAGATATTACTCTTCCACAAACATAACATAAATGTCAAAATCTATAGTAGGATAAGGGTGACAAACGAGCACACAGTCCACCTGATGGTAAGTAGTTGCTGTGACCCATAGACATCTACATCTATCTTCGATTACGAATCAAAATGCAGATGCTTTGTCACTCGTGAGGACTAAGATGGAATGCCTCGTTTCCAGTAAAAATGGTCTCCGGTTCTCTACACTCACCATACGAAACACATCAGCGTTAAGCTGCTATTTTACGCTGGTATTCTGTGCGAGCGTGGTCCCTTCCCAGTTAAACCGACCCTTTCGTGCCATAATTTTTTTTACAAAACTGAAATGACAAAAGATCGTACAGTCCACTTGATAGCAAGTGGCAACTGCAGCCCATGGATGCAGCCAATTTCAAACAAAGATGCATTGTCACCTCTGAGGACTCAGATGAACTGCCTCATAGCTTTGAATTATCCTGGTTCTCTATACCCTTTAGACCGAAACACATTATTGCAGGCACTGATATTTTTCGGCAGAAATTTGTAGGAGAGTGGTACTACCCAGACGAACTCCTAGGCAGAGGAGGAGTCTTACCACCTAGACGCTGCAGCGTGGCTCATGTAGGTTAGCATAAAACACATCTACCTACATTTCGATCGAGGGTATGTGTAGATGTCTATAAGCAACAGTATCCTTTTACCATTAAGATCTTTTTTATAGGAGAAGTGTGATAAACGAGCACAAAGTCCACCTAATGGTGAGTGGATTCTGTGGCCCATAGACATCTACATTTGTCCACCATGATATGAATCAAAATGCAGATGCGTTGTCACCCCTGAGGACTAAGATGGAACGCTTCGTTTCCAGTAAAAAGTATAAAAAGGGTCTCCGCGGTTATCTACACTCACCATACGAAATACAGCGGCATTAAGCTGCTATTTTACGCTGGTATTCTGTGAGTGCGTGGGCCTACCCCGGTCGAGTCAACCCAATCCTATTACAACCATAATATAGGTGCAGCTTGGCTCTACCAGGTTCTATTTACGTTCGATGTACTTTGTGTTACAATCTATAAAAAAGGAATACCTCACATAAAATAAAGTATAACATTCCCAAAATGCAGTATCCTAAAGCAACAAACCAAAACGGAATTAGATACTTCACTGAATGTTTACTCAGGCGAGGTTAACTCGAGTGTACTTAAAAATAACAAGGTCTAAGTGCGATAACTGGCGAGTGGTCGAAATAACATTCTCTAGGGAGCAGATGCTTAGTAACATTTCCATATCATCGGGGCTACCCAAATATTTGTTAAGCTACAATAGATTTTATTTAAAATGCTAAATGCATCTTTTTCTATTCTGCTATCTTTTTTATATTTAAATATGTCGCCATCTCTTTTAAGGGTTTCGTTCCCAAAGGGTAACCAACGGGACCCTATTACCCTATAAGCCTCCGCTGTCCATCCGTCTGTCTATCAGCGGGCTGTATCTCATGATCCGTAATAGGTAGACAGTTGAAATTTTCACAGAATGTGTATTTCTGTTGCCGCTATAACAAAAAATAATAATAAATTAAAAATTAAAGGGGGCTCCCTTATTAGAAACGTGTTTTACGATGGTACGGAACCCTTCATGCTCGAGTCCGACTCGCACTTGGCCGGCTTTTTTTTGGGAGTCGTAATAACTAAGATAGGGGCTAAGCGCTTGCTGCAATTTCGCAATCCGGGGTGCAAATCCCGCCAGCACCAATAAAATTGAAACCGGCGTGTCGATAAATATTTCTAAGACATGTGAAGAACTGGACCAGCGCGGCAGTAATTACCGTTATCGTTACAGCCAATTAAAGTCCACTGCTAAACATAGGCCGCCCCCATAGATTGTCTCATAGAGGCAATATTCGCCCTAATCGCCACGCTTGGCAAGCGAGTTGGCAACCGCAGTTTTTTGACTTTAGTCGTTATTAGGAAGACGCTGCTGCCCATGTCCTGATTTGTTCCTCTCTGTCGCCTCTTACAACACCCACGGGATGATATGGGGTAGTGGATATTCTCACACTACACGGTAATTTAACGGCCCTAAATAACTATAACTATATGTAAATAACGGTAATTTAACGACGGTCATTTACTTTCCCTAAAACTCTCCCAGAAATGAGAGGAGGCTGACTCTACTTTTCATTTTTTTCATCAGCATGTAAACGGTCTGCGTCTCGTTATTGACCTCTTCCGCAGTAAGGACGATTTCCCAGTTTTTACGTAATCGCTACGTATGACAGGCAGACAAGCTATACCAGATGTGTTTCATCTTTGAAATTACGATTTAATACAAGATAGTTATACTGTCATATTGGCTGCCACTAGATCATCCGGGCATTTCCTTCACGATTCCTTCCGATTTATGACACTCATTTAATGGGTTTTTCCACAAATTCAATATTGTAATTGTCTTATCGGCACAGGTCATTAAAAACAGGTATTAAAATCTATATTTACATTTAAAAAATGCGAGCTATAGTGACAATGTATTTTTGATGTGAAACATCTATAGCGGTGGGTCAGACCGACTGTTATGATAGTATGTATGTATGTAGTATGTATGTAGTAGTAAGTACACTATATGATAGTATGTATGTATGTAGTATGTATGTAGTAGTAAGTAATAGACATGTGTCATTCATTAAAAAATTTAAAACAAAAAAATAAAAACAGATATTTATAAAAATCAAGAAGCTTTACACAATTTTTATTGCATATAATATTTTTAAATCAATTATTAATTAAATTTAATTTCATTCTTATTGAAAATAATGCACTAAAATAATTGCTTGAAAAATAAATTTAATAAAGACTGACAAAATTGTTATTCCTATTTGTTTTTAATATAAACATCAAAAAATTTAATTTTCTAATCATGCTGGAATTTATATTTAATCATTTATTATTGATAGTTATTGATTGACGCGAATTTTTAATTTTTATTTTAATGAATATAAATGTTTATTAAATAAACATTTATATTCATCTTTTTCTTGAAAAAATTCTTAATATTTTATTTTTCACTATTCCATGTTTATTTCCTGTCGTAAACTATCCTTTTATGCATATTACTTGCACAAAATAATTTCGATGTTTCACATCTGCCAGGCGTCCCGCGACGTTTCACAATTTTTTTTATTACATAGAAATTAGTGTAAAATTTTGAATGCACCGTAATTTTGGCAACCCTAATGCAAACGACGGGAAGCGTCTAATTAACCGCACACTCATGAATGGGATCATTGGGGCCGCGGAAAGGAATTCCTCTGCAGAATGTGTTCCATTTAAAAATGTAACTTGCACGGTGCACTGTAACTGATGTGTAAGTAACGAGATGATGTCGTTATGTCTATTTTTTTTACGTGGTAGAGCCATGCTGCAGCTATATTAGTAGTATAGTTGTGGCATGAATGGATCGACTCGACCGGGGAAGAACCACGCTCTCACGGAATACCAGACCAGCGTGAAATAGCAGCTTAATGCTGCTGTGTTTCGTATGGTGAGTGTAGAGACCGAAGACCCTTTTTACTGGAAACGAGGCATTTCATCTTAGTCCTCACGGGTGACGACGCATCTGCATTTTGATTCTTAATTGAGGATAAATGTATATAGATGTCAATGGACTACAGCAACCACTTACCATCGGGTGGACCGTGTGATCGTTGGCCACCCATATCCTATAAAAAAAATGTCGAAAAAGTCTAGATAAAAACTCTTGTTTTTAGATTTCTGTAAATTTCATTTCATTTTTTATGTGCAATGCATATTACTACTGTATGTAAATCAATTTTCAAACTATTAAATTTCTAAAATGCAAATGAAACATTTGTTTAATTCTAAAATGAAAAGAATAATGAAACTTAGCTTTCCAAAACTATTATTTTTTTCAAGTGCATAAATTTCCTATTTACTAATTTTACTGCTTTTGTACTTTCCTATTTTGTATTTGTGAAACTAAGAAAAGTTATATATATATATACATAAATAAATATTTTTTAAATTTTTGTCTGTCTGTATGTCTTTCTGTCTGTCTGTCTGTCCGAATGTCTGTCTATCTGTCTTTTGTTCTGGCTAATCTCCGAAACGCCTGGACCGATTTTAACGGGATTTTCAGTAGCAGATAGCTGATGTCATAAGGAGTAACTTAGAGTACTTTTGTTTTAGAAAAATAATTAGTGCTTCACGCAAAATAATTCGAACGTAATAAATTCCACGCGGGCGAAGTAACGGGGAACAGCTATAAAATTTTGCCATGCGTATATACATTTATATTTACCAGATGATTTGACCTGATTCCAGGACCAGACGCTTCTTTGGATTATACTTTCTGTGCATAATCTTTCTTGAAATGGTTTTCATAATATAATCTCTT
The DNA here is from genome assembly GCA_029286625.1 of Parnassius orleans. Classification (NCBI taxonomy): domain Eukaryota; kingdom Metazoa; phylum Arthropoda; class Insecta; order Lepidoptera; family Papilionidae; genus Parnassius; species Parnassius orleans. The sequence continues at coordinate 6,221,805 of JAGSMP010000137.1, forward strand.
AAATATCAAGAGCCTTTTACAAATCTCTTCAAGTCGTACATTCTAATAACTACGTAAAACATACCCACACATCTGTCACAGAATTCCCTTCGAGTTTATAAGTATTTATTAAAATACCTACGTGTTTATATAAAGCACACGCATCAATTGACCAGGTAAATAGAATTAACAGAGATTACATTCAATGGAACGCGGACACATAATACTAACATGTTATTATGAATGAACAATTTATCGATACCCGGACTGTATTGACATAATTTATTGAGTATTTCCTGGTATTTTTTTTAAATTTCTATACAATTTTAAGGCGATAGCAGGGCTAGCATGGGCAGGAGTCAATTTTATCCCCGGGGGAAGGAGAAAATATTTATCCCCTCGCTTAGTTTTATTCACCCTTAGAGCATATCCACAGTAGATAAAATGGGAGATAGACTTAGACTTAGATAGATTTTTTTGTATGAATATAAACTTCAACCCACGTCCAATGAACTAGGATAAAATTGTCCCTTTCAAATGTCAAAAAAGCATAATTTTTTTATCTTTCATTTAACTCCATGCTACGGACGGGGGATATATATGTCTACTCGTTATGTCAAACGGGGATATACTTCTCCCCGTTAGACATAACAAGATAATTTTATCTCTTGTCAGTGGATATAATCGGGGGATAAAATTTTTGTCCCCCGCCCATGCTAGCCGGGCAGGTCAAGAGGTGCACTTGTAAAACAGACAATATAACTTTAAGCTTCATTTGTGATATGAAAAATGACATATTTATATAAAAGTATTATTAATGATAACGATGCTAAAAACGTGAAGACTTAAGAGCGACCTTAGAATAAAAGTCTTTCATACACTCAAAGTAGTACGCGATGTTCACGGACAAGTCTTATACAATACACCGGCAACTCACCATCGGCACTAAGCTGATATGCCAAGAGCATGTCGCTAATAAAGAGATTTAGAGATTTCATTACTTTTAAAAGTAAAAGGCTTAAGAGGTTAAGCTACATTGTTTGCAAAAAATATGTTCTTCATAGTGCTTATATAAGAGTGTAAGCTTAAATTTAAATTGGCTTTTACAAAGCATTTTTTTTCCAGAATTAGAATCAGAATAGTTTATTTGTCAAACATAGGTAGGTTACATTTAAGGTCTTGCGAGGGTTACAATAATTAGATAAAAAAAATTATAATTGTGTGTTCTTTTGAAAATCATGTCTTAAAATAAAATAGAATAAAATGAATGAAATTGGAATACTAATTAAAATACCACATTTATCAAATTAAATTGATGACAATAACAAAAATAATAAAAGTCAATTATAATAGTAAATAAAAGTAATTAGTCAAAATTGTCATTCAAGAACTCATCAAAAATATGTTCTTCATAGTGCTTATATAAGAGTGTAAGGTTAGGGTTAATGTCACAGGCTAACAAGAATCAGACTGTTGTATCAAAAATAATGCAAATGTAATATGTTTATGTTTTATAATCTATTATTTCCCTAGTACTTTTGTTTTTGTTAGGATTTATTAACTACTAGCTGTTCCCGGCAGCTTCATCCGCGTGAAATTTATTATGATTGGATTTATTTTTCTAAAATTAACGTAGCTGTTACATTGTAACGTAACTCCTTATAACATCAGCTATCTGCCAGTGAAAGTCCCGTCAAAATCAATCCAGCCATCTCGGAGACTAGGCCGGAAAAGACACACAAAAATTTTAAAATTGAATTTTTGTTATAAATACCGTATATACTTTCATATGCATTTAGTAAAACGTTGTTATTTTGAAATTACAGCCAGACACTTCAATTTCATTTATTTGTTAAGATTCACTGTAACTATTTAGACACATAGATCTATAACTTGTGCACTAAGAGTCGGTGAATATATCATTAACCACTTCAGTGTAGTAGTTCAAAGCGAGCGACATTTAGACCTGTACGTGACAAATGAAAATATTCGTCGTTGCCTTAGAATTGCTCCTTTTGTTTAATTTTTTTTTCAATTTCTTTCCTGGGGTAAAATATCAAATACGGTCAGTAATTCGACTCCATAGCGTTACTAATTCATTCACAGGGCAATGTACACGTTTTGGTAACAAAATCCCACAGAACGTAAAATTCTTGTGTATTAACAAGCTTATGCCCAAATACTCAACGCTGCTCAATTTTAAGTTTTTTTTTATAGAAATAGGGTGACAAACGAGCACACAGTCCACCTGATGGTAAGTGGTTGCTGAGGCCCATAGACATCTACATCTATCCTCGATAACGAATTCAAATGCAGATGCGTTGTCAGCCTTGAGGAATAAGATGGAATGCCTCTTTCCAGTAAAAAGGGTCCCCGGTTCTCTACACTCACCATACGAAACACAGTAGCATTAAGCTGCTATTTTACGCTGGTATTCAAGATGCCGGTTAAGTCTCGTGTTGTCTCTATCACTTTAAGTCAAAGTGACTGTGACACCACGAGACTTAACATCTCAAAATTTGGCCATTACGTATATAACACACTGCAAAAATTCTGATCAGAAATAATAAGTTAGTGATTACACTATGGGTTCGAAATTCGAATCCCGCAAGCCGTAACTTAATAGTTACGGCGTGCGGATTCGATCCTGAACCAACCACTACATGTACATGTACCAATACATATAGCTACTGCGCTAAGCTTCAAAATATTTTCTGTATATCTAACATATCCCCTCCCCCATAAATCATCCATATATCATCCCGTGGGTGTCGTAAGTGGCGACAGAGGAAATGAAACTGCTACTACAACTAAAAAAATAAAAAGCTGCGGTTGCAAACCCGCCTGCCAAGCACCGCAACTGGTAAATAGGGGGATCCCTTTGACGTAATCTATGGAGGAGGCTTATATTCAGCCGTGAACTTTGATAGGAATTATATCCAACGCACCCAGTGAAGTAAAAAATGTTCTAATGTCACACAATGACTTTTAAAAAAACCTCATTATATATTCCGCTTTATCCAACGCTTTCTTAAATCAAGGTGCGTTAAATAAAAAATTCGTTTTTGTTCAACTCAACCTTGAATCTTTTTATGAGCGATGTAACAAAATCCGTATAAAGTTTTTGTCGCTCCCAAAACTACTTTACCGTAGTTCCTTGTGGGTGGATAAAAACAAGGAGAGTTTACGCAGCCGAGCGTGTGACGGGGCGAACTCCCACGGAAGTCTTTGGGCTGCAATGGCACAGTTAACTGAACTGTTATTGATGACTTTAATGCGACGCTATTACGGCATTTGATTTTATAATCTACATCAAATGAATTGAACTTATAATTCAGAATTAACTGTGAGGAACGCAACTTCAATACTAAACAAAATTATTAGAAATTAGTATAGTACGTGTGGGTAATATGGTCATCCCGTTAATATGGTCACTTTCTTAAAACTCAAAAACTACAGTCTTGTTTGCATAGATGGTTCTGTGATATGACAGCTCTTCATCAGTCAATCAAATAATAAAGGGTCAAAAGAGCGGTTTTATCGACGCCATTTTGAAAGTTGAAATTATTGTAAATATTTTAGTCGATTTTAGTATTGTTTAGTATAGTTATTTCTTTTTAAGTTGATTTTTCGAAGTGTTTCTAATGATTGCCAAAGCTTGTTTTCAATTTTTTTCTTAATATATTAGCTATAGTATACGACTTTGTGTTTCTGTCTCTGTCCTACTCCTAAGTTTTGATTTTTTAGGGCGGCAAAGCTTAAGGTAGGACCATATTACCCTCACCTACCTTAAAATTATATTACTGGGCAAGTGAAACTTTTTCATAGATTGTCATTTTATTCATAGAATGACATTCACTATGTGGTAGGACTCCTTTTCTTCCTAGAAGTTCGTCTGCGTATCTACTATCCTTCTATCTATATCTGCTGCTAAATACGTGCTTGTTCTGGTCTGAAGGGTATAGATTTTTATTTATTATTCTAAGCCAGCGCTTAACTACAATCCCACCTGATGGTATGTGGTAATGTAGCCTAAGATGGTGAAGCGCACTGACATAACAAAAGCCTATTCACTCTTGCCTTGAAGACACCCACATTGTAATCGGATGGAAACACAGATGCTGGCAACTTATTCCACTCCTATAGATAGAGTGATGACAGTGTGAAAGGCATTCCGTCTTATTATTATTTTAATGGAATAAGAGTGACAAACGAGCACACAGTCCACCTGATGGTAAGTGGATGCTGTGGCCCGTCTATTCTCAATTAAGAATCAAAATGCAGATGCGTTGTCACCCCTGAGACTTCATACGAAACGCAGACGCATAAAGCTGCAATTTTACGCTGGTATCCCGTGGGAGCGGGGTCCTAACCCCGTCGAGCCGACCCATTCGTGCTACAACTATAATACAGGGTTATTTTTCAAAGAGTAGTAATGATATACCGTTATTGCAGTTTTTGAAAATACGTGTAAATAAGGCTTCTACTTTTATTTGAAATTATCTCAAATTGAATGTGATTTGTGGGCAACAACGTTTTTGCCTACCGATCGACCCTTACCTATGTGTGCGTTCCCAGTAAAATCAGTTAAAATAATGCATTACCACGCGCTTTGAATTTAAATGATAAAAATGACAGAACGTTTGAGAATTTTTTAACAATTTTTTTTCACCATTTGCCTATATTACTTATTCTGAACCTTCTCTGCAAATTTGGCCGGTTATTGCAAAGTATATGTATAGCCACAGCATACCACGTATAATAGTAATATGCACAACTCGGCGAGCAAGACTCTTTAACATTTTTTATATTTTTTATAGGAGGCATCAACTCTTCGCTAGACAATATTTATGACATAATTAATTCCAATACTTAAATCCTATTAGATATGGGTATGAGTCTGTAAAGTGTAAGCTGTTTTACTGCACTTTTAAATATTCTGGATCTTGGGTCAAAAATATCCAAGCCGAAGCTTTTCATGGATATCTCGTTGTATAGTCGACAAACATATAAATAAAAATTAATCGGTTAACGCTGCTCAAATTCGTATACAGAGTAAGGAGAAAAAGAAACGTATGTACTAGTATTAGGATAGATGTAATTTTTTATCGGCCACAACATCCACTTACCGTCAGGTGGACTGTGTGCTCGTTTGTCACACTTATTATATAAAAAAAAAAACACCAACATCTTAACACAACAACCAACGTTTTTACCAACAGTATGACGATGATATGTACTTATTTTTATTAATATCAAATATTTGTATTCAATAAAAAAATAAAGCTTATTATTTTTATTTTGTTTTTATTTTTAAGTGGTTCGTGCTTCGTGCTCCGTTGATCTTCTGAGGGTTCGACGTTAGAAAGAAAGCTTGATAAAGATAATTTTAATAGAACAGAAAACAATCCTTTACATACGTTTTGTTCGTAGTCTAGAGAGGCAGTTTATTTCAACCTATGTTGGGTTTCACAGAGAAAATTTATGTCGTTACGGTAATTTAATTGTGAGAGCTTTAACTTAAAAGCTTCTATACATATCCGGCTTTGTATTAGACAAGCTATTAATGCAAGAAAGAATAAACAATAAGTTTAGAGTGGGAAGGGGAAAGTTCAACGTACAACAGTGGGACCTGTCTGACCGGCAGTGATCTTGCTTCAATAGACCAATAAAATATAATAACAATTAATATGTAGCTTCATAATTTCTATTACATGCACAAATAAGCAAGCGTTTCAAAAATAGTTGCAAACCCGACTAACCAGTAAAATTTTCATATTATTGACTATAATCTAATATAACTAAATATAAACCTTCTCCATTGAAAAATACACATATATATATAGATTTTGAGTTAAACGATTTCATAATACAAACATCCTCATATATATATAAAATATTCGGCCGTGTAGTGGCGGTGTAAGAATGTCCACTACCCCATATCGTCCTGTGGGTGCTGTAAGAGACAACAGACGAAAACAAACCCCGAGATGGGCTGCAGCGTCCCGCTGAATTTATTCAAGGACTACCTGAGGGAACGTAAACAACAAGGAAAGATAGGTGACTACTTTAGTGAGGAATCACCGCTTACCTTTGGTGTTCCTCAGGGAAGTGTACTAGGTCCTACATTGTTCCTTATTTATATAAATACATTAGCTAACCTAAATTTATTCGACGGTCGAATATTTTCCTATGCCCATGACACCGCAATAGTTTTTACGGGAAAGAATTGGAAATCGGTATTTAGAAATGCTAAATCTGGCCTAATAAATGTTTCAAAATGGCTACAGAGTAACTTTCTTTCCTTAAATATTGCAAAAACTAAATATGTATGCTTTACGATTAATAATAGAACACAACCAAATAATAAAAATAGTTTAAAAATACATTATTGTGGCAATTCTAATAATTCTAACTGGAAGTGTACAGTTATCGATAAGGTTGCATCTATAAAGTATTTGGGGGTTGTTCTGGATCAACACTTGAACTGGCACTCTCAATGTATTTTAAACCATTTAGTTTTCCTACTGGTGAACTTTACAAGTAATCAACTTGTGAGCTTCTTTCAATAAGACAGATATATATCCTATCAATAGTTTTACGAACACACAAATCTTTGCCTTTTAACTCCGAAATAATGATGAGAAGAAGAAAAGATAGGGTAGCAGTAACTAGATACGTAAAAACCAAATTTGTTCAACGTTTTTATCGCAATTTGCTCATCACTACAATAGACTGGACAAAGATTTAGACATATATCAGTTGAACACATACAAATGTAAACAAATAGTTACAAAATATTTATATACTAAAACATATAACGACACAGAATGTTTATTGCAATATAATAATTAATTTAATTTTATATTTCTTATGTTGATATGTTGAAACCGGTATTGGTGAACGAGAACTGTGACATTTTATGCAAACTTACACATTCACACTCACACACACACACACACATACGCGCGCGCACGCATGCAGGCACGCACACATGCTTTTGTTTAAAATTCAGAATAAATCCATTTCAGGTAATATGTAAATTTTATTAAAAATTGATTGTTGTTTTGCCTTGTACGTAGGTCACTCAATAAGTTTTGAGATATACAAAAAGTATTCTAGATACTATTAATATTTATTTTACATCTATTCAAAATATTCTCCATCATGCACTATACAAAGTTCCATTCGCCTAAACCAACTCTGAAAACACTTTTGCCAGTCATGATCTGACAGGTCGGAAATCGCTTCTTCGTAGGCAGCCACGGCTTCTTCGGCGCTTGAAAAAAACTTGCCTTTTATTTTTTCTTTGACTCTTGGGAACAAAAAGAAATCACAAGGAGCTAAGTCAGGGCAGTAGGGTGGGTGACTCAGAGTTTCAACACCAGATTCCTCAATAAATGCTTTTGTTCTAAGGGAGGTATGTGAAGAGGCGTTATCGTGATGCAGCATGATTCCCCGAAGCCCGGTCTTTGGTCTTCTCTCCCGCACAGCTTGAAAAGCTTTGGGTAATGCAACTGTAGTATATCATTCAGCGTTGACTGACCTACAATTTTCTAGCATTGACGTCGACAAATGTCCGCTCCGCGAAAAAAAACTAGCCACCATTTTTTTGCCGACGTTGCGAGGTCTTTGCAGTTTTGTCGGTAACTGTCTTTTTATTTTCCGGATCATATTGATAGATCCCTGTCTCGTCACCAGTAACGATTTCTGAAACACGCCTAGATGCCCCGTTTTCAAAACGTAGACGCATTTCATGGCACCAATCCACACGAGTCTGTTTTTCGCTTTCGGAGAGCAAACGAGGGATGCATCGACAACAAAGCTTCCTCACTCCAAGATGTTTATGTAGAATGGTATGAATGCTCCCCGAACTAATGCCTACAATCTTTTCGATGTCCGTATATGTGATTCGTGGGTCTTCTCGCACCAACATTTCAGTAGTCCATACATTTTCTGCTGTTACTGCTGTTTGCGGGGCCCCAGTTCTTTGGTCATCTTTAAGATTAATTTTACCCCTTTTGAATTCAGCAAACCACCTAAAATTGTTGCGCGTGATGGATCTGAGTCCCCTAATGCTAATTGTAATCGTTGTAAATTTAATTGTTCAGTTAAACCAAATTTAAAATAATAATATATCATAGCGCGCAAATGTTCACGGTTAAGATCCATCGTTTTAAATGAAAAGTGCGAGAAGCGTTGCAGGAAAATTAATAGAACTTTGTTTTTTTTTAATATTGAGCAATTGGCTTATGGAGTTCTATTCTTAAATAAATTTGCTTTTTAGAAACATATAACACGGGTTCGTTCCATTTTTAAATTTCGAGCATCTCAAAAGTTATTGAGTGACCTACGTATTTCACTCTAGACTAATGTATTAACATTAATTATTTTTATAAGTATTTTGCCGAATCGTCTTCACAGACGAGACATTCATTGGCAGATAGCTGATGTAATAAGGAGTAACTTAGGTTACTTTTATTTTAGAAAAAGAATTAGGGTTCCGCGCAAAAAAATTCAAACTTATGAAATCCAATCGTAATAACTTCCACACGAGCGAAGTCGCGAGGGACAGCTAGTAAGATATAAAAATTATAAAACTTCTTTTTAATATGTAAAGAAATTTTTTAATATGTAAAAATATCGCAAATCGCTTTCGTTTACACTTTACACCACAGTCTAACTTTTCAAAGTCAACTTCTTTCAATTCAGTGCCGGTTCCGTATGTAGGAGTTAAAGCATCAATTATTTTAAAAGTGACTTGTCCTTTTTGTGTCATCTCAATAGATTCATGGCATTTCAAATGACCTCTGAATAATACAGAGCGATACCAAATTTATTAAAGCTGGACCAAATTTTCGTTGCACAAGCTTAAGTCTGTGTTCTATACAGGGTTGTGTGATGACTGCATCGTTGGTCTAGTGGTGGTATGTGCGACTGGTGATCATGAGAGTCCCGGGTTCAAATCCCGAGTCCGGCCAAAATTAGTTACTCATTGGGTTTTTCTGTAAGGACTTATCCTCAGGAGCAGCCCGAAGTTGGAAGTTGGTGGTCTTGCATTTTCTTATTCTTTCTTAATTCTTTCTAATTCTTCTTCATCATCACCTCGTAAAAGTCCACTGTTAGCAAAATTATTATTATTAATTTCAGACCATATTCTATTCATATTAGTTACAAAATTATAAACTATGAACAAGTTACAGCCTTTATCAGCCACAGGTGGGCAAAGGCTTCCTCCCATTTCTGAGAGGGGAGGGCGAGCTACACCAATGCGTGTTGTCCGAATTCACATGTCTTCGAAATATTTTATATCCTAGACATGCAGGTTTCCTGCGATGTTTTCTTATAGATCTTATTTAAATTATGTATACGCTTTTACAACAAAATCCCAGAAAATATACAAAATTTGACCTGCTCAAAGTTCAAAAACTTTATTAAACAAAGTTTGTATATTTATGGATGATAATAACCCTGGGAATGAGGTGTTTGCTACCAAGCTATTTCTAATTTGTTTTGTGTGGTTAATTGTGTAACATACATGATTGTAAGCTGTTATTTTAAAAAAAGTCCCGCTGGGTTTCTTGCTGGTTCTACCCAGGACAGAGGTTTTTTATCGAACCAGTGCTAATTAAACAAAAGAGTAACTTTCAATAAGTATTATTTATAATCTATATTGAATGAAAAAGTTTCTGTTTCTGTTATATTTCCTCCACCCTACGGCGCGTGGAACACACATGTATATGTACATAGCTATATGCATCGTACAGTCTGACTTAACAGATATTATACTTAAGATTCCGTACTAAGATACCATTGGTCCATCACCATCCATTACAGCCTATTAAAATTCACTGCTGAATATAGACCTCTCCTTAGACTGTGTCATAAGAGGGATACTTGCCATAGACGCCACGCTTATCAGGCGGGTTAGCAACCGCAGTTTTTTTTATTTTCGAGTTGTTATTGAATAAATGGTCCTTGATTATCTTAAATTTAAATAACGCTACATTAATAGATCTTATCCAGGCGAAGCCGCGGCGGTTCTCTAGTAAAGAATAATACTTATCAGGTTTAATATAAGCCATTCATAACTTTGTTTTATGAATATACTACAGTATGAATATATAAACAAACATATAGTACTTAGGAGTTATTCTTTAAAATATACAATATTGGCGAACAATGGTGCCTACAACTGCTTTGAATAATATCCAAGGTGTTATATCAACAGGATTTGCGACAGTTGTGAGAGCGTCGTCAATCAATACAACATAAAAAGCATTTATGTTTATGTAAACATTGATTTTTACCGTGCGATGGATAATTAATTAAGTTGATTAAAATAAACCTGGAGATGGGTACAAACCAGGAAACTGCGATTACCAACCAGCCAGCCATGCGTGGCAACAATGGCAAGTATTCCCCTTATAAGGCAATGTAAGGGAAGCCCTAAATATAAAAGAAGACTTTGATGGTCTGTAATGAACGAATGAATGATGGACAATTTAAAAAAAAGTCATGCCACTTTTGCGTGAGTCGTACTTATCGCATTACCGCGAATATTCGAGTTATCGTGATGTTTGTAGTCAAATCGCGCGAAGACTTTTGCACTTCAAAGGATTTAATAGCGATAAACTTCGCACGCGACACTTCAGTCTGTTTATTATATTCTGTGTTCAATTTAAAATGAAGTAACAACAAAACTTATTGTAATAAAATATTAGTCTCGAAACAACCAGGCCACGATAAAAATGAGATCTTTATTATTTGGATGAGAATAAAAAATATGTTGCTGAACACAGGCGTCCCCAAAGCTTGCCACAGAGTACAGTCCTGAGCCACGTTGCATTCATCTTATACTTGCATATTTCATGAAGTCATTACCACTGCCACCCGAGTACCTTTCTTCCCCATCGGTAGTCGGTTCTCCAAGCTATTTGGCCGGTATATTACCCTTCAGCTTACTGATCCGCTGGACTAATTCAGTTACTCTTGTTTTTCTGTAAGTATTCTCTTTAAGAATTTTATCACGCAGAAAAATTTCGAGCACAGGCCTGTCCATCGCTCCTGGTACTCCAGGCCTTTGAGTCATTTGAGCTTAATTATAGAGCGTTATTGTCTTAAGCCTATAAAAATTATTAGTTGATAAAAATATTTTTTTTGTAGAATAGAGGTGAAAAACGAGTACTCAGTCCACCTGATAAAAAGTGGTTACTGTGGCCCATAGACTTCTACATCTACCCTCAGTTAAAAATCAAAATGCAGATGCGGCATCACCCCTGAGGACTAAGATAGAATGCCTCGGTTCCATTAAAAAGGGTCGCCGGTTCTCGACACTCACCGTCCGAAACACAGCAGCATAAAGCTGCTATTTTACGCTGGCATTCTGTGAGTGCGTGATCCTTCGCCGGTCGAGCCGACCTATTTATGCTACAACAACTATGATATAGCTGCAGCGTGGCTCTACCACGTAATGTCTGATGAAATAGTAAGAAAGTAAAGATTAAAAACAATAATTTTCTTGTTTCAGGTAAGGGAACCAGTTCAAAGCAGAAATATGCGGCTTGCAGAACGGTCGTGTTTGAAAGAGGAAGTCGATTGCCCGCATAAAGGATACATCTAAAATTAACGTACAGAGTGTAGCGCACCTATTTATAAATATCCGCAGTCATAAGAACGCGTGCTTTTGTTTCAAGTATATAAGTAGAGTTAATTATTTTCTTATATTTTGAAGGACCGATTTTTCAATCCTTAGACAAAATTTATTCATAGAGTAAAATACAACATAAAATAAAGTTACAGTTGTATGAGTAAAATTGTTAAAATGTGTCACTTTTATACTCACTCAGGTTATAATTTTTCATGTGTAACATCTTTCCTCTCGCTTTCCCACAATCTGTGGGAGTGATTTCGTGAAAAGGGACGAAAGTGTGTAACAGGAAGCCGGGGAAGCGCGCGCTTTTGACCAATGAGCGCGCACGGTAGTAGTAGTGTGCTGTTATATCATAGTCAATGTGTTATATAAACTAATTTATATGTGTAAACTATAAAAAGAAATATATTATAATGTTATACTATATTAAAAAATAAATTATTTACTAATGATAGTAAGTATCTGAAAAAGTGTAGATCATTGATAAAAAATGCAAGTGAGAAATAATGAATAATTTTATTCGAATAAATGTTTCAGTATTTAGCTTTTATAAATTTTGAGGTTAATTTCTGTCGCTGCTCAATTGATATTTTTAATTCTGATTAAAAAAATCTTGGTTTTTTTTCAGGATATAATGTTAATGTTACTTATTACCAAGGTGAGATGTCAGATGTTACACATCATATGCGACTACTGTAAGGCTCGCTCGTTTTTTTTTTTGTTTTTTCTTAGAGTTATAAGCCAGTGCTTGACTACTGTCCCACCTGATGGTAAGTGGTGATGTAGCCGAAGATGGTAAAGCACACTGACTTAACTTAACAAAAGCATATTCACTTTGACGTTGAAGGCACCCACGTTACATTTATCTCTCTATATATAAAAATCAATTGCTGTCCGTTAATCTCGCAAAAACTAGAAAATGGCTGGACCGACTTTGATGAATTTTTTTGTGTGTGTTTGAGTGGGTCCCTAGATGGTTTAGATTTACAACTCAATCCGGTAGGTGGCGCTGTTGTCGAGATCCAGAAATCACCCGTGCGAAGCCGGGGCGGATCGCTAGTTACATTATAATTTTAATCTGACGATTGAAAAATCTGCCCAAACTAATAATTTTTACGGGTAAGACCCTGTTACTGACAACAAGGCATCAGCTACCTATTATTTGTTCTACAACTTTCCATGTATAAACATATGTTAAATAAACGTGGTGCGAATAGTCCGCAGCTCTTTGGACTCTGCCTACGGGCCTTCTGGATGACAGGCGTGACGCTTTGCATATGTATACATATAGGTAATGGCTAGTCTCCGTTCAGACTGACCGCCGTGACCAAAATTCAGTCTGGAGGACATTAATTGTTAAATACATAATATATTTAGTATACTCGTATACATTTGAATGAACTTATTTTTGGTGCAGTGTTTATCTACGTTCCGGAGAAGTTAGAAATGTATTTTTTAACTTTCCATATCGAGTGGAATAGCATTAAAAAGCTCTTTAAAAATAATAATGAGGTCCCGCAGCCCACTTTAAGCGATAAAGCGTAGTTGTCGAGATGATGTGATGCTTTGTTGAGATTCAAATGGCTTAAAAGCCAGGTAAAGAAAGGTTCTCGAGTGGCAGCCTCGTACCGGCAGGCGAAGTGTAGGGCGTCCCCCCACTAGATGGAGTGACGACCTGGTAAACAGGAAGTCAATGGATGCAGGTGGCTCGGGATCGTGCTTTGTGGCATTCCGTGGAGGAGGCCTATGTTCAGCAGTGGACTTGTGTAGGGCTGTAATGATGAATGATGAAAAGCCAGGTGTTCAGTGTTTTTTAAGGGAAACTTAACGCCCACATTAGCATTTTCTCCTGTATCGTGGAGGCGTTTTACATAATGTACATGGACAAACATCCAGACCCGGGATAGTTATTTAACACTTGTACCGTGCGAGAATCGAACCCGCGCCCCGCAACGTCGCAACCAAACGCTTGCCGTCAAGCGCTGCTTACCACAAGACCTTTTTTTATAGAATAGGGTGATAAACGAGTACACAATCCACCTCATGGTAAGTGGATGCTGTGGCCCATAGACATCTACATTTATGCTCAATTAAGAATCAAAATGCAGATGCGTTGTCACCCCTGAGGACTAAGACGGAATGCCTCATTTCCAGTAAAAAGGGTCTCCGGTTCTCTACACTCTCTACACATCCCATACAAAATACAGCAGCATTAAGCTACTATTTTACGCTGGTATTCTGTGAGAGCGTGGTCCTTCCCCGGTCGAGCCGACCTCCATGTTGCTTTGTACACAATTATGTTCAATCGTATTCAAACGAGTTAGTAATCAAGCATCTCCATTTAGAGATTATTTAATAACCACAGGTGTTTATTAAATGCTTATTATACACAGAAATAAAATAAATAATAAATGATAAATTCGTTAAAAATTACTAAAATTAATAGCTAACATGACCTGCATTGGATCGAATAACAGATTTAAAAAATATTGATGAACATTATATAATCTCAAACACAAGCTATTATAAAGCTATTATATAGTTATGTAATAGACATTAAATTATCAATACAGGAAACGCAAATAAAATTCAGAATATTTATGAGGATTATGAGCACTGCAATGAATAACATTGTGCTAATTTTATTCACGTAATGTTGCTTTAGCTTTCTATCTCATTTAACATTTGATAACGTCTCCAAGTTGAGTGGCGTTGTTTACCCTGTAGTGGCGATAGAAGAACTAATGAACTAAGAACATCCCCTATCCCATATCGTTCCGTGGGTGTCGTAAAAGGTCACAGAGGGAATCAAACTAGAATATGGGCAGCAGCGTCTTCCTAGTAACAGATAGAAAATAAAAAACTGCCATGGCAAATATCCCCCATTAACTATTTATGGGGTGGAGTGGCCTGGATTTTATAAGCTGGAATGAAGGAATGAAAAAAAAAGTCTCAAAACTAGTGAAATCTAAGAGAAGTTAGATCTAAATACAAACATACTTTGAATACCAACGTAAAATAGCAGCACAATTTATTTACGTGGTAGAGCCACGCTGCAACTATATTATAGTTGTAGCACGAATGGGTCGGCTCGACCGGGGTAGGACCACGCTCTCACAGAATACCAGCATAAAATAGCAGCTCAATGCTGCTGTGTTTCGTATGGTGAGTGTAGAGAACCGGAGACCCTTCTTACTGGAAAAGAGGCATTCCATCTTAGTCCTCACGGCTGACAACGCATGTGCATTTTGATTCTTAAATGAGGATAAATGTAGATGTCTATAGGTCACAGTACCCACTTACCATCAGGTGGACTGTGTGCTCGTTTGTCACCCTATGCTATAAAAAAAAATATGGTGAATGTAGACGAGGCGTTCCATCTTAATTCTCAAAGGTGACAACTCATCTGTATTTTAATTCTTAATCGAAGATAGAGGTGAGGTTCTATTGACCACAGTATTCAGTATTCACATACCATAAGTTGGTGTGTTCTATTTAAAAAAACTAAAATGCTCCTTATCAAGTTTGTGTAAATCCAAAGAAGTCAATTATAATTCTTATTGTTAACGTAGCTGTCGGTGCGAATAACAAATGCAAGGGGAAATTTTATTCCTTGATAGCGATCTGGAGAGAGTGGCTCCTAATCGTTTATTTATTTGCTTCTAGAAACCAGCCATCAGATAACAACGGGAGGCATAAGACCTAGTTTAATATGAGAATGTATGCAGCAATGTTCTCAAAATATTTTCCTTCATTGCCGAGCATGTGATACATCAGCATTTTGGACTGCTTCGTTGGTACAGTCAAAAGTGCGACTACTGATCAAGATGGTCCCAGATTCCAATCTCGGGTGGTGCCAAAGTCAGTTTTTGGGTTTTCGTGTCAAATAATTCTTAGTGGGAGCGCCGAGTCAAGAAGTTGACGGTGTTTCATCCCCGTGGCTCAGAAAGCACGCTTAAAACAAAAGCCGTTTGTTCTGCTTCCGATCTCTCTCCGGTCCATTGGATTTCCGTCCCATCGAACTAAGAGAGTGAAAAAAAAATTAGAGCAGAGCTCGCCTCCATTGAGACTAGCCACCGTGACAATATAAAAAAAAAATATATTTGTCTATTCAAATGATTAGTAATAAAATAATTAAGATGCTTTCACGACCTTCGGGTGACTTGAAAACTAGAATAAAGAGTCTTAAAAACAAATATTACGAATGATAATTTTATTCAATTGTAACAAAGTGGGGAAGACCGTCACAAAATGGTTAATTCATTACGCTTAAAACTTACGATGCGCTGACGTAATTCTATTTTATCCACACTTTCTCCGTGCGACATTGTTTCAAAGATATCACCTCCATTATAGATGCAACTGACGAAAAACTTGTAGCGTTGCTGTATTGTGTCATCTTTGTAACACTTAGTGCCGATTAGAGTCATTTATAGCATAAAATACAATATAAATAAATTATAAATTACAGTTGCATGACTATAAACTAGTTGAATTGTTTCACTTTTACATTCAGTCACGTTATAAATTATTTGATGAATTAGACGATTGAAAAAAATCAGCCTTTAGTCAAATGTGGCGATAAGTTTTTTTTTTAAATATAATTTTAAAAAACACAGTAGCTCTTTCTCTTGCATCATGAAGGTGTTTTACATACATAAATTGGACAAACATTCAGACCCGAAACAATTATTTATAGGTCATACACTCTATCGCTATCACTACTAAACCCAGAATATACTAGATAAGTAGAAGTAAATCCTTAAGTTTAGAAGCGAATACGTATAGTATTTATTGACAGGCGTGGTTTTTCCTAGTGTAATGGTGTTAGGGGTAGCGGTGCTGGCTTAGTGATGTCAGTGATAATACAAGGAATTGTGGAAGAGAGGCAGCTGTTTTTGTAAGTAGGCAAAACCGGTCGTTTCTAATAGTCAGTAAATTAAAAAATTAAAATAAACATTGTAAAACAAGCACAAGTGTATATCCAAATCACAAACATACAACATTTAATCCTAACGCGGTTCTTAGTTCATTAACTTTAACATCTGCAGACGAGGTCGAAATTGGACTCGAAAACATCATTGTTTAGTAGTTATAACTCACATTGGATAATTGAACCATGAATCAATCATTTTAACTCGTAATTTTGTGTTACGAATGAATCACATTTTGAAATTGTGCCAACTGGTCACTTCTACTCTTACTCATTCATGTCCCAGAGTGTAGGGTTTGTAAACACCATTACAATTTCACGGAAAAATCACTTTCTATTAACGTTAAATATAACCTATATTGTAGCTTGTTCTTTATTAATCATCCGCCTGTACAACAATGCAATTTAAAAAGTTAATAACGAATATCAGTGACGATTATAAATAACGTTAATGATATTCTAGCTGTTATCCGCCCACTTCAAATAATTGTTATGAAAAGCATCCTGTATTCTATTCCACGACATAATCGTTTTCAATGCCATATTTTATTAGAATCCGTCAAGCCGTTTAAGCGTGATCAGGACAAACACCCACACATGCTTTCATATTTATATCTAATAGTAAAATTCGATAAACGAAATCCTTATTAAGAAATAAGTTAAGAGACGAAAACACCGAATTCATTGTCTCCACAACATCCACTTACCATCACACAGACTGTATGCTCGTCGTCACCCATGCTTTAAAAAATATATTTTATTATATTAATCAATAATTTAGAAGGATTATAATAATGTAAAAATATGATTTAAAATTGCATTGTTACGAATTATTAATAATACGAATAGTGCTACGAATGTTAGTTGCATTTCTCCAATCTTTGTTATAGGTAGCTTCATGCTAGGGAAAACAGCTCTCTTATTACCAAGGGAATAAATTAGTCACAGGTCTTTTACTTGGAAACCTTCTCCGAAATTATAACCCTAGCTACTAGAATATAAGAAACGCCTATTTTTCCACACTATGAATGGAATTATTTCTCCAAATTTATGCCACAACCGCGGAAGTCTATTCAATAAAAAAGGATCATTAAAATGGTTTATTCCACTTTTCCCCACCAAATTTCCCACTGGTGGGACAAAGAGGACTCTTTAAAATGTGTTCGTCTACTTTTCCCCACTAATCGTTTCTCGGTGGGACAAATTACACAGTTATAATAAACCTCGTCCACTATTCCCCACTAGGGCTGGCATAAGCAAATTCTAAGAAAAAAAAAACAAATCATCAAAATTAAATAATTGTAATCAATATAAGTCAGGGGTACCTCGTTCAGAGCCGGAGCGCCATCAGAGGCAGCTGAACTGAGTAAGTGGCGCAAATATGAGTCTCTGAGAGATGACTACATATTTGTGCCATTTTCTGTAGAGACTATCGGTCCGTAGGGTCCACGTGCGATGAAGTTCTTAAAGGAACTCCATCCGCGACTGGTTGTTGCTGCTGGTGATAAGAGGGCTGGCTCTTTTCTCGCTCAAAGGCTAAGTATAGCCATTCAGCGGGGAAACGCAGCCAGCGTTCTTGGCACGATACCGCGTGGAGTAGGACTGTTTGATAATTAAATTACTAGTTTTAGTTTTTTTTTTATTATAGTTTTTAATATTGTATATAATAAAACATTGTATATATAAGTCATAGATTTACATATTTCACAATTGACAAAAATATCGCGTAACAAACATACAAAACATAGTTTCGAATTGAGATCCTCCTCTTTACTTAAAGTCGACTAAAGAAATCAATATAGTCTGTTCCACATGTTAAATAACCTATCGAATATTTATGTAACCGGAACATCGGACACTGGTTTTAGGATCACTAATTCTAGTATCGAGTTGAAATTACGTAAAATATACATATTAAAAAAATATTGCTTTCACTTCCGCGTTATCTCTATTGCGTATACTTTTCAAACCCAGATATATTCTAGATAATCGACAATGTATGGAAAGATCAATATTTAAAATGTTTTGTGAAACGCGCTACGTTTGTTTTGTATTTTGTATTATACATTAGTAAGATGATGAGTACTGATGGTAAGTACATGCTATGGTCCATAGAAACTTACATCTATTCTCGATTTAGAAACAATTAATAGATGCATTGTTACATTATGCAAAAGCAGCATTGTGCTCCTGTTTATTCGTAACGCTAGTATTTCGTCTGCATGTCGCTTCAGCCGTAATAAATCTCCAGGTTGACTCTACCTATTTTACTTGGTAATTACTAAAAACGTTTGCAATTTTAGCAGTTTTATAGTTACTACATAGCAACCGTTATGTTTATCTTTTAGATCGATTCATTTTATTTTATTATAGAAGAAGACCACCAAGAGTATTTCTTGATGAGTATAGCTACAGGTTGTAAGGCATTCTATCTTACTCCTCAGATGTGACAACGCATCTGTAGCCTTATTTTACACAAAGTTGAATGCAGGTGTCCATAAACTGCAGTAGCCACTTACCATCAGGTGGACTTTAAGTTCATTTGTCACAAAAGTGTTATAAAAACAATGATTTTATCTTCTAAAATAATTGAAATATCACCAAACGTAACGTTTTCTAGAAAACACATTGTCGTAACTCTCTATGACTGTCGTATCCGTATTTCCCGTTAACCGATGACTCTAAAACTAAACGCTAAATATATCGCAGTGAGTGCTTGAACTCACGACCGATATTTCGTGTACATTATGCCTACAATAAACACATAATTTGATGCCAAAGGTGTTTTGCGGATTTTACATGTCCGCAAAATGTTAAATCTTTTAGAGATGCAGATTTCCTAAGGGTTATAATTAAATATTACAGAATAGACAAATATGAAATCCTGTACAAAGGCTTATCGTTGTATTATATTGAGGACTAGCTGTTTCCCGCGACTTCGTCCGCGTGGAATTTATTACGCTCGGATTTTATGGTCGTCACATTTGATAATTTGATGTAATAGCGAAAGTGGCCCTAACTATGGTCACAAACTACTTCCTGTAGCGTCGGTGATTCACGTTAGCTATATGTTCTTTGACGTGGGTTATAATTGGTATTTGTTTGTCCTACGTAAAAAAGGACCTCACTTTGAATAAAACTCTTTTTATAGAGTATGTAGCTTAAACGGCTTGAATGATTTTAACATATGATGTGTCGTTAGATTTTTGTTTTAATTTTGGAAGTGACCTAGCAGCAGTTTGATATATTTGATTATGATTATTAAATGTGATAACCATGTAGTGGCGGTGAAGAATATCTAATACCCCAAATCGTCCCGTGGGTGACGTAAGAGGCGACCGAGGGAGATTGAAAGGGTATTGGATATTCTTAAAATAATAAAAGCTTTTTTTTTTATAGAATAAGGGTGACAAACGAGCACACAGTCCACCTGATGGTAAGTGGTTGCAGTGGCCCATAGACATCTACATCTATCTTCGTTTGCGAATTTAAATGCAGATGCGTTGTCAGCCGTGAGGACTAAGATAGAATGCCTCTTTTCCAGTAAAAAGGGTCCCCGGTTCTCTACACTCACCATACGAAACACAGCAGCATTAAGCTGCTATTTTACGCTGATATTCTGTGTGCTCTTGTCAACCCGCCTGTCATGCGTGGCAACTATGAAAAACCCAATGAGGCAATTTATGTGGGAGGCATGAACATAAGCCAGAGGACTTTATGGCCTGTAATGGATGGATGGATGGTTAAGAAATCATTAAATTAATTTTTCCTTATTACAGAACTATCTCTTTATTAAAGAACAGTAATTTTAACTAAAGAATATTTAATAAAAAATACAGTAGCCACTAAATAATATATTCTTACCCTTTTTGGGGAGGGACTCTTATGTTCAGCGGTGGACTTATAAAGACTGTTATGAATAAATAAATGATTAATCGGTATACAAATATGCCATCACTCTACTGACTTCGGTAACCGCCATAGCTTTTTTGTTTTCTTTTACGCTTTACGCTCACAAGAGCCGTCTTCCAGTGGTTAATGAGTTAGGCAAAAAAAAGACGAAAGCGAAATCACATTACACGCGATTCCAACCGCGGCTTAACGGTGTAAGCATGACCCACATGTGGCGGGCAATAAAACAGTTATGTCAAAAAAAGTACTAATTGGAAACGTATACGATCCAATTCCGTAGTCGTGCGCTAGCTTAATGCGAGAAGTAGATCTATCGTTTAGTGGCGATGTAAGAATAACCACTACCCCATATCGTTCGATGGATGTCGCAAGAGGCAGCAGAGGGTAAAAACATGCGTGAGTGTCGTGGAACACTCGGTTGGAACGAAGTTCCTTTCGTAGTATATTATTATTGAAACGTATTACGTAAACGTATTACGAAATTAAACGTATTATAATATTGATTAACAAATACAAATAAATGAATTACTAGCGTCTATTAAAATGAAGCGTCATTTAAAATAATATTTCTTTCATGGCAAGATAAGAAAAAGTGCGAGGGAGATGGATATTATTCCATCTCGCTCGCACTATAGAAAGGGGGTCGTGACGGAAAAATCTTGCACTTTTTCTCGCCTAGCCCCATCCGCCAAATTCGTACCGTGCGATAAGCAACTTCGTTCCAATAAACCAGGAGATGGGCTGCAGCGCCTTCCTAATAACAATAAGAAAATAAAAAAACTGCGGCTGCCACTTCGTCTGCCGAGCGTGGTAAATATGGCAAATATCCCCCTTATGAGACAATGTAAAGGCTGTAATGGATGGATGGATGGCGCTAGCTTAATGTTTCTATGAGCGAGGAGTAAAAACGGGTTTATTTAATCGGTACGTTTAGAGGCATAACGGAGATAGCACTTAGCGTGTTTTCTTTTTATAGGATAGGATGACAAACGAGCACACAGTCCACCTGATGGTAAGTGGTTGCTGTGACCCATAGACATCTACATCTATCCTCAATAAAGAATCAAAATGCAGATGCGTTGTCACTCGTATATTTATATGTTAGTAACCGAGTTATTTTACTGATTTAAAAAACAGTAACGATATATTAAATAGATAGTTAAGTTAAACTAGCGACCCGCCCCAGCTTCACGTGAGTTAGATATTTTAATGTGACGCTATCTTAAATCTATTAAGATAATCAAAGACCATTTATTCTATACATTTTTCGTTTCTCAAAAAAACTCTATTTTTTTTCGGATAAAATATATATAATAGCATAGATCACTCCTAGTTTTCGCTCTATCGTGAAGTATAGTAGTAGTATACTATCTATCGTGAAGTTTAATTACAATCGGTTCAGCCATTTTAATGAATAGCCCGGACAGACGGACGGACAGACATAAATATAAAAAATAACTATTTATAGCTTCTAACCACCTCAGCCCAATAAAAGGCAGTCATTTCGATATTATAGACACACACTACAATTTTATTTATGTGTTTAAATAGAAGCAAATAGCAGTCAACTTTTACTTTACAGCCCGAAAAAGCCCACTGCTGAACATAGGCCCTTCCTGTTATAGAGAGAATTTCCCGTAATCCCTTCGCTCGGTAGGCGGATTTTCTCCTGTATCGTAGAGGCAGTTAACATACATTATTTCACAAGGACAAACATTTGTAACAACAATTATTTGTAGGCCATACAAATACATGTTCCATACGGGATTCGAACCCGCGGCCCTCAGCACCGCTACTCGTTCACATCTCCTTTGACCTTCTCTTTGTCACCGGCCTTGGTATTTTACGTCTGGTGTAAACTGGATGATTATAGCGCCATCTGTCGGAAACTATACTGGCGTTACTATAATCAGAGAATATTGAGTGTTCTTAAGGTGAGGTTACATCGATGACTCATCCAAAGTCTGTCCACTGCTAATCTTGTTCCTTCCAAGGTATACAACATAGCTCCGATCTTTGGCTTCACGCATTTATTTCTTACCACCCACGTTTAGCAAATCATTTCTTAATCTAAACAGGAAGCGTCCTAAACTGCGCTTACCCAAACGCAATTTACTTTGCCTTTGGGTTGATTCCGCCCAGGGTATTCCAGGAACACATCCCCGGCTGGCAACGCACATGCAATTCCTCTGATGTAGCAGCTGTTCATGGGTGGCGATGGTAAAAAAACCAATTCTCGACTCGAATAAATTATCGATCGACGATCTTCACACAACGGGAGGTTATGCAATGTTATTAACCCAATTTTTTTATTACTTTGATGCCTGTATGTATGCACTATATAATCTAACTAAGTCTCTTTCTATTATTACTTCATAGAAAGAGAGAGAGCTACTTTAAGCATTTCTTATATTGACGTTGATTTTTATGAGAAAGCCATAATTGTTTTATTTGCGTTCACTGTTTAATTCACACTTTTACTCTTTTTGAATTATAAAATGCATACACTTTGTTAAATAAATATAAGAATAGATCAACGACGTAGAACAACAAAGTCATACAAAAAAAAGCTATAAATTTAAAGACAATTGACGTTCTAATCGCAAAAACATATCAAATTTAATTATTTTTTTTATAGGATAGGGTGACAAACGAGCACACAGTCCACCTGATGGTAAGTGGTCGCTGTGACCCATAGACATCTACATCTATCTTCAATAAAGAATCAAAATGCAGATGCGTTGTCACCCGTGAGGACTAAGATGGAATGCCTCTTTTCCAGTAAAAAGGGTCTCCGGTTCTCTACACTCACCATACGAAACACAGCAGTGTTAAGATGCTATTTTACGCCGGTATTCTGTGAGATATGAGAAATGAAACTAGTTTTTACGAATTTTATCGCGTATATTAACTTATTTTATATTCCCGACGTTTCGAGTACTTTACAGCACTCATGGTCAAGTCATAGTATCTTGAAGTCTTGCAGTTGTATGCTTGGGTTGGGATTTAATTTTATTACCTACTTATAATAGAATTCCAATCAGATAGTAACACCCAGCCATCTCCTCTATTAAAATTAGGGTGCATTTTGTTTTAAAAAGCCTCGCCAAGCGAGTATTTGTGATCTATCAAATCTGATGTAGTGACGGGAGCTATCCTGTACGTGTTCACAGACTTTTATTTTCTTTTAAATGTGTAGTAGTGTCCTCCATCTCTATATATAAAAATCAATTGCTGTCCGTTAGTCTTGCTAAAACTCGAAAACGGCAGTTTTGATGATTTTTGTGTGTGTTTGAATGGGTCCTTGGATGATCTAAACGATTCATAATTGGACCCGGTAGGTGGCGCTGTTGTCGAGATCCAGAAATCACCCGTACGAAGCCGGGGCGGACCGCTAGTCGAGCATAAAATTAATAACAAGTACATTTAGTAACAAGTGGTACAACAAGTACAAGGAACATCAGAGTTATGTCGGTCTGAGAATCCTAAAAAAAGCACATCTGTGAACGTCTGAATGTGCGGCTCAACGACAAAGTCATTAGCAAACGCCTTTGTCCTCAGACCATTAAAAAAAACTCAGTAAAACACAAAGCCTATTAAGTCCCTTCGTAAAAGCGTCTTGATAATACAAATAGTGGAAAATTAATAGAAAGAATTAACAGTCGTGAGGGCATTCACTTCTGTTGGGCCAATTGGATGATTGCCGGTTATGTTCGAAGGGACCCGCACCGCGACAAATTGACAGTTAACCCCTGGCACTATTTTAATTGAAAGTTAATTTCGTTTTAACTGCACAAATAACTTAACATTATCAGATTATAGAACAACTAACCAAAGCATAGCTATTGGATGCTATCTTAATTTCATTTCATGTCAAAAATCATTGAACTTTCTTATTCTGTATTTAATTGTTGTTTGATTATATTTAGTTGTTATCAGAAGATGCTGCTTCTCATCTGCTGTTTAATTTCTCTCTGCCGCCTCTTACGACATCTTCTTTAGCAAATGGTAAAGCTTTTTTTCAGGCTATGAGTACGATTAGGATGGCACCACTGCCGCTAATCAACACTGCACCTATTACCTTGTTTAACTTGCGACTACTAGTGTTAATGAGGCATCCACGACTTTTTCCGCCACTAGGGCGGCACCACTTAGGAATGAGGTGAAATATTTGACAGCTTTCATAGCGGGGGAAGTTAATTTGTTCGAAAAATGTAAAGGTTTATATTTTATATAATTTAAAATTTTGTATAACCGCCTTCAATATAAATTATTAAGAATAACTCAAAAACTATTGGTCAGACCTTGATAAAATTTATATGGACCACATGGGAAGCATCATCGAATTCAAATTTTCTGTTATATGGAATTGGACACTGACTAACCTATGATTACTGCTTTATTAATTTGGTTGTATTGTATAATAATCTATATCTATAAAAGTTGGAAATATTTACTTTGCCAATATCCGCTCAATAAAATAAAATGATGTGTCTTACCTAGTTTGAAGAGCACCTCCCGCCCTCCCTCAATTGCGTGCACTATCCCCGTCACCACTAATCCCAGCACCACTACTCCCACCACCACTACACTAGGAAATACACAGCACCGACGACAATACGACAGACTTAGCGGACTTAGCGGTAGAGTCTACTACACCTGAAGATGCCTCGTGTAGAGGCGAAACACGTGTCGTATTGTCGTCGGTGGTGTGTCTTTCCTAGTGTAGTGATGGTGGGAGTAATGGTGCTGGGATTAGTGGTGACGGGGATAGTGCACGCAATTGAGGGAGGGCGGGAGGTGCTCTTCAAACTAGGTAAGACACATCATTTCATTTTATTGAGCGGATATTGGCAAAGTAAATTTTTCCAACTTTAATATAATGGATTTCCGCAAAGTAACGCCTGATTCTATTAATTATTTATATCTATATCTATACAAATAAATAAAATTGAAGTGTCTGTTTGTAATGTCGAAATAACAGCTTTTTTTGACATTACAAACAGACAATTCAGTTTTATTTTGCTTAATGCATATGAAAGTACATATATACGATACTTATAACAAAAAAACAGTTTTAAAAAATTTATCTGTCCGTCTGCCTGTTTGTTCCGGCTAATCTCCGAAACGGCTGGACCGATTTTGACGGACTTTCACTGGCATATAGCTGATGTTATAAGGAGTAACTTAGGCTACTTTTATTTTGGAAAAATATTAGGGTTCCGCGTAAAAACAAAATTAAAACCCATGAAATCCAATCGTAATAATTTCGACGCGGACGAAGTCGCGGGGAACAGCCAGTGATAAATATAAATTTATTTCTCTATATCAAATTTAAACTAGTAATTGTACCATTAAGTCGAATTTAAATATCGACTGGGAGATGATACATTTCTTCTGATGACTCAACACCATTGTTATCACGGGCATATGTTCAATTGTAATTAGCGATTTAGAAATATTAAGTACTAATTAAGTACAAGGTCCAAGCAAGAGGCGTAATTCAGCGTTTTTTTTTAATTTAAGCCATTACGAATATTTCGTAGAACTACATAATTTTTAATTATCATAACTTTCTTACTTTGTCATTTTAAGTTTATGTCGTCTTTTTAAGAATAGTTTTAAGAAATATTTTAATTTCTCACTAGCTAGACCATGTAAATTCTCAGATTTATTTAGGGACACTATCGAAGACAAATATTAAATCAAATCGAAATATTGAAACAAAATTAAATTGGTCCCAGTTTCTATTAACAACTCGTGCATAGGCAAAAAGTCAAAAATGTACATTTTTATTCGTGTCTCAAAATCAGATATACAAAAAAGCGTCTGAAAATTGAAAACTTTAAAATTACATAAAGATTCTACAATTTTATTACATAATTTATCACAATGTTAAATTAAATAAAATGTTAATTAATTAATACAGTTAGTTAAATAATAATGTTGTTATATCCGGACGTTTAAAATTAGAACTAAAATATTTTTAAGTCTAATGTTTGACCATATAATCATATTACATAAAACTTTGGGAATTTCAATATTAATTTAATTTTAAATCCTGACGTTTCCTGTGCTTTGTAGCACTCATGGTTACGGGAGTGGTCCCTCTCGTATATTATCAATACAAATAATGTTCTACGTAATTCTCATAATCAGCACTAAATTTTTTATTCTTTAACGTCACGCATACTGTGTTGCATTCGGTCTGCGGCCGACTGTTTCGTTCGGCCGCCATTTGTAACTTCCTTTGCCTCGTTTTGTTTTATTGCCACATGTGCGAGATTGGCATCTCTTGTTAACGATGTAACGGTTAGATATGTTTGAGATGAATCTAGCAGAGTTACCCAATTATTAATTTTTAAATTAACAAACAGTTTATTGACGATAAAATCTAAAAAACAAAACATTAGCATTACTTCTCGCGGGATAATGCTAAGTGCCCGTTGGCTGCATTTAATCATTGGTTTGTTATGCCTTTGAAATCCTAATATTATTGGAAAATATCACTGTTTTTTTTGTTCAAACGCGAAAACAATTGTAGTTTTTTTTATAGAATAAGGGTGACAAACGAGCACACAGTCCACTTGATGGTAAGTGGTTGCTGTGGCCCATAGACATCTACATCTATCTTCGTTTGCGAATTTAAATGCAGATGCGTTATCAGCCGTGAGGACTAAAGATAGAATGCCTCTTTTCCAGTAAAACGGGTCTCCGGTTCTCTACACTCACCATACGAAACACAGCAGCATTAAGCTGCTATTTTACGCTGGTATTCTGTGAGAGCGTGGTCCTTCCCCGGTCGACCCGACCCATTCGTGCTACAACTATACTATTAATATAGTTGCAGCATGGCTCTAGAGAACCGAAGACCCTTCATATTGGAAACGAGGCGTTCCATGTTTGTCCTCAGGGGTGACAACGCATCTGCAGTTTGAATCTGAAACGAGGATAAATGTCTATGGTTATGGCCTCATCATCCAATTGCCATCAGGTGGAATGTGTGCTCGTTTGTCATCGTTATCCTAAAAAAAAAAAATATTATGATCTTCTTTTTCTTTATCGTCCCGCAAAAGCTTTTGGGCGTAGGCTTTCTTTCGTTGTACGAGAGATTTGCCTTTACGTCACGCTTGGCAGGACGTTTGGCGATCAACCGATACCCTTGCGCTGGTTCTGCTGCTGCTTCCAGTCACCAGTCTGTGGAATATTTTTTTTTAGATGAATCTTCTGCAATCAGTCAGTCTCTAAAGCTTCATCAGTCTACCAAGAGTGCGCATCACATGATCCTATGTTAATATTTGGAGAAAAAGTTTGCATAACCTGCTCACATTCTTAACACTCCGCACCTAAATTTAGTATTTTTATCGAACTGCTATAAAATTTCTTCATTAAATAATTTTTATTACACTATAAACTTTGTTCGAGATTTCTTTGTATGTAATTAATTCGTAACACATATTTGCGTTGGTGATGGGTTCTAAATTTATCATATGTAGAATTAAACACAAATAATTTATTTTTTTGTTTACGCAATATTTACAGTGGTTGAAAAACTTAAAATAGGAACAAAATTATGTAGTAATTTGCCGATATTTTCAAAAATCACTCGATATTTTAACTTTAAGTATAAAACATCAGACAACCAGACCAAATTATGTATAATTTGAATTTTTTATAGAATAAGGTTGACAAACGAGCACACAGTACACCTGTTGGTAAATGGATGCTGTGGCCCATAGATATCTACATTTATTCTTGATTAAAAATCAAAATGCAGATGCGTTGTCAACTCGTTTTATCTAAAATAAGTTTTTGACGTAATTATTGCCATAGGTCTCTTCATTTTGCCTTTTTGGAGTTTATATTACACAATAATTATTAATAACTGATATTTACAAAGCACATTCTTTATCACTATAGGCATTTTCTGAAACTTGGAATTAACAATTGTTACAGAAAATGCATCAGAGTCGATTACTATTATATATTATACACTCTGTGTGCAATAATTGTGAATTAGTAGTCCGTTCAGATTGGTTACTCTTAATAGTGCCAAGTGTCTTTCGATTTCAAGCTTATGTAGATATGCGGTATTAAAATGTGAACCTGACATAGAGCCCTGTGACAGTCACTAGACAAAATATAAAATGCATTTTAGAATTTTAAGATCAACATCAAAAAGACTATGCAATAGTTTTGAAAATTGCAAGCCAGCGCTTTTCAGACATAGATTGATTTATTTTTGATATTTTGTGGATTAAATTATTTTTCCTCGTTATTTTTATACTATCTTACCATAAAAATAATAGCACAGAAGAAAAAGGAAAAGTTTTATAAAAAAAAGTAAAATATTAAAGAGTCCGAAAAATTTAATTTTCAATTTGATCGTCCATCCAAAAGAACGCGTTATTATAGCAAAAAAAAAAGATACAATAAAAAAATAACGTCCAGCCCAGTGTTTAAACTTAGCGCAAACTGTAACTACATAAACGCAACCATTCATAAAGGAGGAAACGAGACAAACTGGTTGGTTTTTGAGAATATGCATTTGTGACTGAGAATGTGAGGGAGATTGCATTCCAAGCAGAAGCACCAAGTCCAACGTTCGGGTGCCCTTCTTAGTGTTGCAATTCTACAGATTTTTACCAAAATGGAAGGTTAAATGAAACTCCGAATTTGAATTAAAAATAAAAACATTTTTTTAGGTAAAAATCAACTCCTTTTAGAGAGTTTACAGAGAAAAAACATGCACACCTGTTTTTGAGTAGTCTTTAGTATTTAAAATAAAATGTAAAATTACAGCCTTTCACGCCCTAGTCGAAGGCGCAGGTCTCCTCTTATCTCTGTGAGGGTTTATGTACGAGTGTTGACCGCGTCGCTCGCTTGTAAACTTCATATGTGTATCTTCAAAATGTTTTCTTAATTTATCAGACACGCTGATTTTCTCACGATGCTTTTTTACCGCCGAGCACCTGATAAATCAGATGGGGAATCAAATCCGAATTGCTCGCATACTGTAAAATTTACAGCGCATAACCCCTGAACCACAATGGCTCTTCCGTAGAATTGAATGGCTATGGAAACGTTAGATTTTTTTATGTATTTGAGAGAGAAACTTAAATATTTTCTTTGATGGTTAAATAATACGGCACAATAATACTTATTTCTCGGCAACACTGACTGACCGGTGACCGCGCCGCGCGCCTCTCACTCTCACTAGTGTACATGCGGTGCGTCGGGTCGGACGGGCGCTACTCTCGCGCACTCGATTACAAAATATCTCGGTTATCGCTTCACGTGATAATCAGTAAAACCTAGAGGTTTTGACAGGACTGTAGGTAAATAAATATTTCGACTGTCTGTGGTACTAACGGTTACTTGCGCACTAATTAAGTGTTTTTTTGTGTTTCCTTTGTGAAGGTGTATTGTGTTTTTGTGTTTTGAGTGCGTAAATCCAAGAAGGAACGCCGAGGGTACTTTCACTGGACTGAAAGTTTAACAAAATCATTCGGATAACTTCTGCTTTAAAGGACGTAAAGGAACACTTATAACAAAAGGTAAAATTATAACTGAGGTTTATTTTACTAACCGACTTCAAAGAAGGAGTAGGTTCTATATTAGTAGTGTACATGCGTTTTTATGTATGTTCACTGATTTCTTGGAAACGGCTGTACCGATTTAAATAATTATGTTTTTTTATGAAATAAACTTAACCACAATTGAATGGTTCCATTTAAATTTGAAAAAAAAAATGCCACCCCTAAGGGCAAACGAATAGGAAAAAATAGGAATAGGAAACAAAGTTTATAATGTAACTGTTTAGATAACATACTAATTCCTGCCTTAGATTTAGACTTTTGTTGTGATTTTAATCCACTGAAAAGGGTCAAAAAATAAGTTTTAATAAAAAGTAGAAATTTACTTGGAAAACCTAAAAAGATTAAACCATTTCTTCGATGTCATAATCGAAAATTATTTTATTCTTTTTAGTTTTTGAAGTCGGTTTTTACGTTTTATTAAAAGTTTTTTTTTGCTTCACACAATGACAAATTATATTTTCATATTTTCCACAACGAAAAACAAGCTTATTTCGCGGGTAAATAAATATATTTAAAAGGATAATAATGCATCAGTATTAATAAATTACAACACTCAATTGTACTTATATTTACAATTTAAAAATAAAATCCCCCTTTTAAATAAATGCCTCGCATTATAGAGTAAAAAATATTGATATTTAATATTAAATAAAGCTTTAAAAACATTTATTACTCTTTTATAAATAATTTAATCCGATATTTCATTCATACATTCACTACAGCATATTATCTATAGTCCACTGCTAAACATAAGCCTCCCCTATAAATTGCCTTAGGCATCCAGAAATGGGGAATATTTGCCTTAGCGGCCACGCTTGGCACGCGGATTGGCAACGCTTATTATAGTTTTCCAAACTGTTTTCCACATACATAGGTTACATATAATTTTTATATTTTAGACACACTAAATTACTATTTCAATAACCTCTTATAGTAGCTAAAGTAACTAAGTAAATAATTATTTTCATATAAAAACAAAAATATTATGTAATAGAAATAAAACTGCATTCATCGTGAATGCTTTTCCTTGTCAAAATTATTATATTTCGACAATAATCATAGTCTGCAGTGTTATCTCTTCGCAAACAATATATCTTTGATCTGTTTGTCCTCTCGCGCGGTATCAAAGATAAAACTCGTTATGCGTTCAATACGTCACAGAACTACGAGATATCACTGTAAATTCATAAAAAAGGAATAATGAATCAATGCCGAAGCTATTTTTAAATATTGCAGTAAAATAATTTCCGGGTATTTTTATTTTCTCATTATTGTGTTATTGGTATATTATTAAATAGAACACCAGCGAAATAGGATAATATTAACTTTTATTTTTTACATTTAGCATGAACGAGACAGATAAACTACTCGTTGAAAGCAATGAGATCACTTTTTATAATATAAAGGTGACAAACGAGCACACAGTTCACCTGATGGTAAGTAGATTTTGTGGCCTATCGACATCTACATCCGAGGGCCAAGATTGAACGCCCCGTTTCCAGTAAAAAGGGTCTCCGGTTCTCTACACTTACCATACGAAACAGAGAGCGTGGTCCTACCCCGTTCGAGCCGACGTATTCGTGCCACAACCATTATATAGCTGCAGCGCGGCTCTACCACGTTTACGTGGCTCTGCCATCTATAATGATCTTTTCAACATTTCCCACATTCGCCTCTTCGACACCCACGGGACATAATGGAGTGATGGATTCTCTTACACCGCCACCACACGTCAAATGACCATCCTGGTATCCTTTACTGGACATTCCAT
This sequence comes from Parnassius orleans, assembly GCA_029286625.1. Taxonomy (NCBI): domain Eukaryota; kingdom Metazoa; phylum Arthropoda; class Insecta; order Lepidoptera; family Papilionidae; genus Parnassius; species Parnassius orleans. Next base: position 6,253,652 of record JAGSMP010000137.1, read on the forward strand.
CCTAGTTCTCAGGGAAGACATCGCATTTAGATTCTTAATCGATGATATTTTTTTATTAATAACTAGTACTTATATAAGAAAAACATTTGAATGAAAAAAGTGATGATTCGACGTGGAAGTTGAAATGAATAGCTCTTAGAAAAAGTGATTCACAAATGTTTGAGAAGAGATCACTCTAGAAAGTTTCAATGTTAAATATTTCGTAAATATTTATAAAAAATATTTGCTCACATATGTGACCTTTATGGTTAAATTTTTAAAGAGCGCAACGCGAAAGTTTATTTACATTAATGAATGTGAAATACTTAATTAGCATAATTACTGTATTATTACGTAGGGTATTCATATTGTGTTAAATTTTCTAGATGAATCACGTCTAATTTAAAATGATTTAGTTGTATTTTTGTCTTATTGTTGCCTTCACGAAATTCCGGTTTCACAAAAAGTAACAATTCCTAAATAGTCGTTCAGCGTCTATCATAATTTGTTGTTCATTGTCATTATGAAAATTGGAAAAGGATTAATTATGCATATTTCGAAAAACAAGCACACTTTTGTCTGTGAGACACAAGTTCATTTTTGTATATTTTGTATGAGACACAAGTTTGAATCGTTGACGACCGAGTTCTTTCTAACCAGCTTGATTCACTGGTGCTGTGAAGTTGAAGTTGCCACGGGAGTGCAACGGAGTTTTCTTCCTCGCATGACGTCTTTGTGGAATCGTTTTTAACCAGTGCTTTTTCCGTATTGATACGGCTTAAGGACGTTCAAGAAACGAGCATATAGAGCATATTTATTTTTAAAAGGCCGGCACCGCACCTACAATTCCCCTGGTGTTACCATCAGGTGAGCGGCATGCTCGTTGCCCCCCCCCCCTCCCCCAGTCTACATGAAAAAAAAATGTTATACACTTATAAAAACTAAACAAAACTAGAATTTGAAAATCTATACAATTAACGCCTTACCTATAGTATCTCGCGTATCATAAAGTTTTGAGCAACAAGATAGCATCCGTCACGTTGCTCTTATGCGTGTGCGGACTTCACAACATGTCCTCGACATATTAACCAATCTTCTCAGACATGCTGTTTTCTTCGCAAATTTTCCTTAACCACCTAGAGCGTGATATATCTACACTACCAAGGCACTTTTGCACAAATAACTTTGATAATATATTTTGATTATTTGCCAGACTGTTTTCAAGAGTTCTTCTTATACAACTGTAACCTTGCTTTAAATAAAATGAAATATATTAATAAAAAATTAAATTTAAACTTTTTTCTAGTTTAAATATGTTTTTATGGCTGAAGCAATACAATTTGAAAATACAACACTACTATGTATTATCTCTACATTCAAGAGAAGAGTTTATATCTTTAATACATGCATATAATATATGCATGCATTCTGTCCGTGTGTATGTGACTCCTCCTAAAAGGCTGGATCGATTTTGATGAAATTTTGTGTATGTGATTAAGTTGATCAGAGAATTGTTTATATTCACAATTGGTAGGTGGCGTTGTTGTCGAGATCCAGAAATCAACCGTGCGAATCCGGGGCGGATCGCTAGTGTAACCTAAAATGAACCACTGAGTTAAAATATTATGCGCTACTTAAACATTGATTACGTACAAGTAACGACTGTCGATTCATGTTTACAGGCGAATAATTTCACGAGATTCACAACCGACTTCCCAGTGTCGTAATAAGTAGTATTGTTACTCGTGAACTGTATCACAATCTCCGAGGAATTTACTGGAATATAGACCTTATTGTCGTGTATTGGATGCCAAGATTAACTGAAACTAATATCTTATGAAGCGGAACGTTTGTATTTGAAATAATTTATAGGTTTTTTAAGAGCATATTACACATATACGAAAATTAAAATGGTGAAATTAATTGCGTAGCGATATAAAATAAAAAATTATATTGAACATTAAAATAACGTTTAATTTGATAATAAAAAGTTGGTAAATGACGAAAACAATGTCATAACTAAAACAATAAACATTGTTTCCTCTTATTGCAATCAACTTTTAATACTTTTAATATGCGAAACATAAGCCATCAAAATGATATCTCGCTGGTATTGTTAGGTAAATAGTTAAAAAGCTGTCGGGGAAACTAGGTAGCTAAATGAGATATACTACATAATCATCAAAACATTTCCTACTTGTAATCGGATAATACACACGGCTATCGAATAAAAACAAACATGTTGCGGCATAATACCTATTTGTGATTAGAAAATTATCATAAATATGTCTGCCAAAGATAATCAAAGGCCACATGTTTTATCAATGTTTCGTTTTCTTCAATAACATCTTCAAGTTTTTCGGATAAAATATAGCATTTATCCTACCTGGACCTAGATCACTCCTGGCATTGCTCTCTATCTAATCGTAAAGTTTCATCACAATCGGTGCAGTCATTCCGAAGATTAGCCCGGACAGACAAACACAGACAAACAAAAATGGTTATTAATGTTTTAATAGCATGCTAATAACAATCCGAGGTTAATAGAAGCCGGTTATTTCAATATTACAGACAGACACTTCATTTTTGGGGTTCCGTACCCGAAGGGTAACCAACGGGACCCTATTACTAAGCCTCCGCTGTCCGTCCGTCCGTCCGTCCGTCTGTCTGTCTGTCAGTGGGCTGTATCACATGATCCGTAATAGGTAGACAGTTGAAATTTTCACAGTATGTGTTTTTGTTGTCGCTATAACAACAAATAATAAAAATAAATTAAAAATTAAAGGGGGCTCCCCTACTAGAAACGTGTTTTACGATGGTACGGAATCCTTCATGCGCGAGTCCGACTCGCACTTTGCCGGTTATTATTTATATTTTTAGAATAAAATCCCGTCCCTTATGCGCGTTATAGTGATATACATCTAGGAGATAACACAACATACGCCATACATTTGTCAACCATGATCGACGTCAAGCTACTAGAGATTATTTTGAGTATTTTTATCACGCGGTCCATGGGAAACGGAGCATGTGGTGAGAAACGCGGCGTAAAAACGAACACGTTCTATGGGCACGCAGCGACAGATGCTTCCTAACTATTATTAATATTATATCTATAATTTTATCTATTATTAATATTTTATTGACTAGGATAGAATGCTTCGTTTCCAGTAGAAAAGATCTCCAGTTCTCTACAATCATCATACGAAACACAGCAGCGTTAAACTGCTATTTCACGCTGGTATTCGGTATATTAACGCAGCTCTTGGCATCCCCGGACGAGCCGACCCATTCATGCTACAACCAAAATATAGCTGCAACATGGCTCTATCACGTGTTATGTTTCACAACCAAAATAAATGTCCCAATTACTTATTATTTATCCTTATCATATACTCGTATTTGCAGCTGAGTGTACAAACTAGGTATAGCTATCGTAAACTACTTCGTTAATTTGTTTACCTTATAATTGGTGTTAGATAACAGTGTTATAACTAACGAGAAAACTATTAACAGGTAACGATTAACTTACATACATTCGTTTTCTTAATAGTGGTTTTGACGGCTAATTAACGCAGTGGCTGAGCATTTGTCTGCGGCCCTACGGACCATGGGTTCGAATCCCGTACGGAACAATCTAATTTTCATATCCATGGAGACCCACGTGAATGTGAACACTAGATAGGCAAGACTCTTTTCTGCCAGGAAGTCTGTCTGGATAGGTACACCCTCTTACCTACTTTATAGAATAAAAGTGACAAACGAGCATACTGTCATGTCCATGTGGTAACTGGGTGCTGTGGCCTAAATAAACCTACGTCTATCATCGATTAAGAATCAAATTGCAGATGCGTTGTCACCCTGAGGACTAAAATTCCTTGTTTCCAGTAAAAAGGATCTCCGGTCCTCTACACTCACCATACGAATCGCTGCAGTATTAAGCTGCTATTTCACTCTGGTATACTGTGAGAGCGTGGTCTATCACCGGTCGAGCCATTCATATGACAACCATAATATAGCTGCAGCATGGCGCTATCACGTATTAAACCTATTTCTGCGCCTGCATCTTAAGTGTATAGAAACCAGTAAAAATAAAGGCTGCGAGGCATTCCACCTTAGTCCTCGTGGAAAAAATTTACATACAATCTGATTAAGAACCTCTTCTCTTTCTAGATGCTGACTAAAATTAAGCGGACTCAGATCTATAGGTTTACTAATAATAAAATTTATTTTCACTCACTTCGCTGTATTTTATAAAAGTTAACATTGTAACAGCGATTGAAATAAATGGCCAGATATTTCCACGTTCAATTGTACGAACGTTGCCGCATTTGGCAAACTGTACGTGCTCTTGAATGGCGGTACATTGTCTCAGACGTGCTCTAAGGCGGACGGTGATTTATTGTACAGTTGGGTTTAGTTAAGAATCACATGCGGAGAATTTGTTCGCGATCTGTTGCGCGACGTCTGTTCAGATTAAATCTACAGAAAACATGCCACAGTTACAAAATAACAGTCCTTTGAAAATAAGGACGGCGCAACTTGCAGCGGTAAGTGCCGTGATAGCTTAGGAGCTGGGCTCGTTTAACATTTCAGCTTACTAAAAAAATTGGTCCACAATTCGACTGTATGTTTTTTTTGTGCGTATTCAACGCCATATCTTCGTTATTTTCAACCGATTTTAATCATTCTTTTTTTATCAATTAAGTTTTACTTCAGGGTGGTCTCGTATGAATTTGAAGAAAAAAATTCAGCCCTAAGGGTGGCAAAATAGAGGATGAAGTTTTAAATGTAATGATTTAGATAAGATTTTAGTTGCTGCCTCTAGCTAGTGATATTTCTTAGTCGACTCAAAAGGGTCAAAAATAAACTTTTAATAAAATGTAAAAGCTGACTTCAACAAACAAAAAGAATAACATAATTTCCTCATAATTGCTTCTAAAGTCGGGGCTTTAATTATTTTATACACTATGTCATCTTGAGGAGGATGTTTGGCCAAGTTTGAAGGGAAGATGGCAGTTGCAGGGTCCGGAAAAACGAATGAGAAAAACTTTTGTCACCCTTATTATAATAATATATACGGAAACCTAAAGATTTGCTATAAAAATATTGGTTTTTTATTTTTCTCTCCTCCTTCTTTCTTTAACCTTTTTATATGTCAAAAGAAAAAATTAAAATTTCAAAAGGAGATATATTATTAATTAATAGTAAATTTTGTTGTTTCATAAATTTATTTCAAATTATTCGAATAAACGAAAGCTTACCTACTGCACATTTAAAGATCATCATTCACATTTTATCTCTCACCATAACTCAGATACCGATGGCAGTCATTATTTATTATCATTAATTTAATCATTAAACAGATCAGTCTATAACATAAAACAACCATATTAAACCGGAAATAACTCAATTTGAACGGGAAGCACTCGATAAATGCGCCATTAAAAGTTCATAGAGCGCGATAGGTGTAAAACAAAAGTTCAGTTAACTCGGTTAAAAATAGCTTATTGGTTTGTGGTTTAAAATAACTACCTAGTTATTCCGCCGGTTACTGAACACTGAAACTCAAAGTTGATTTCATTTTATACTCTTTTCATAACAATTCATACTCTTTTCATAACAATTCATACTAATTATATTTGTTATTTTGTGTAAATGTTTTGATGTGGATGTTCCTTATTCAATTAATAACGGAATTGGATAAAATATTGCTCAGAGAAAGACCAAGTCCTGGTATTAATAAAAAAAATACCAGAAGACTGGCAGCAGCGTCTTCCTAATAACATCTAGCCTAAATTAAAATCTGCGGTTGTCAACCCGTCTGGCAAGCATTGCAACTAATGACAAATATCGCCCCTATGAGGTAATCTATGTCAGAGGCCAATGTTCAGCAGTGAACTTAAATTTAATTAGACTGTAATGAGATGCTCTGTGTCTAATGATGATGAATATTTGCTTTTATATTTAATAAGTTAAACTTTGCTATTTATATATATACATATAAAACTTTCGACGTTAAAACTTTTTTTAAAGAATAAGCGTGACGAACGATTACACAGTCCACCTGAAAGTAAATGGATGCTAAATGGAAGGTAAATTTTTAGTCTTTAGATATATTTCCTGGAGGTGTGCTCTCACAGTCCATTGTATCGATGTTGCAAGATGGCGATTGCGAATCCTTCCTTCTAACGCAGAGGCTTATGTCCAGTAGTGTGTACTGGTCGTTGAGGATAGACAACAGTGAAATAAAAACAACGGAATTCTCTCTCGTATCTGTGAATAGTTTATCTTATCTTATACACCTGTTTATTCATCCTATTCAGCGAAAGAGGTTGAGGTCGAAAGAGATTGTATTTTGCATATATTTACTTCGCAATTTTACAAGTATAAATTATCAACCGCAAACCTCACTTTATCTTAAGTTCTTCATCGACAATATAAATATGCTTACCTATATACTGTTCTATAACAATGAAATTTAGCGTTTGAAAACAGATAACACTGCAAACTTTGTTTATCAACCCAAAAGTCATCCATGATTTCTATGCCATTTCGTTTTTATATTCTTATCATTATATTTTTGTTTTTACGTGAAAATAATTATAGAATACTTAGTTTTATACCTGTTAGAGCCACACTGCAGCTATATTATGGTTGCAGCACGAATGGGTCGGCTCGACCTTAATAGAACTGCTATCTCACAGAATACCGGCGTAAAATAGCAGCTTATGCTGCTATATTTTGCATGGTAAGTGTAGAAAACTGGAGACCCTTTTTACTCGAAACTAGACATTCAAACTTAGTCCTCAGGGGTGACAACGCATCTGCATTTTGATTCTTAATCCAGGATAAATGAAGATGTATATGGGCCACAGCATCCAATTACCATCAGGTGGACTGTGTTCTCGTTTGTCACCTTTATTCTATAAAAAAGTTACTTTTGCTACTTTAAGAGGTTTACATAATGATTTCTTATATTTACGCGAACACTACACATTGAATAAAACTACTTTTACGGATTATATCGCGTTTAATTAACTTATTTTTATTAATTCCCGACGTTTCGGGTGCTTTGCAGCACCCATAGTCATGGGGGACTGAGGTGATTGACGTCCCGATGTCAGAGTTAATCCGGAGTACCTTCAGCTTTTTTTTTATTTAGCTTTTTTAAGAGATTATTGAAATAGTAATTTAATGTCACAAAAATATAAAATCATATACCTATACAGAAAACAGTTTGGAAGCTATACTTTTTTATACTAAACTTCTGTAACATCGAATTGTCGTATAGTGCGGCGTAAGAAAATCATCTACCCCATGTCGTCCAATGGATGTCGTTAGAGGCGACAGAGGGTTATGAAACAGCATATGGGTAGCAGCATCTTCCTGGTAACAGCTTAAATAATAATTAAAAAAATTGCAGCTGCCACCGCCTATCAAGCGTCGCAACTAATGGCAAATATCTCCCATAAGAGGCAAGCTATGGTAAAGCCCTATGTTGAGCAGTGGACTTGATAAGCTGTAATGATGATGATGATTTTGTATGAGCGAAAATGTATTTTTTCATAGAATAAGAGTGACAAACGAGCACACAGTCCACCTGATGATAAGTGGATGCTGTGGCCCATAGACATCTACATTTATCATCAAAATCCAGATGCGTTGACACCTCTGAGAACTGAGATGGAATACCTCGTTTCCAGTAAAAAGGGTCTCCGGTTCCGTTTCTCTACACTCACCATACGAAACACAACAGCATTGAGCTGATATTTTACGCTGGTATTCTGTGAGAGCGTGGTCCTACGCCGGTCGAGCGTTCGTGTCGCGAGTCGTTCGTGATACAACCATAATATAGCTGCAGCGTGGCTCCAACACGTAAACGTTTATTTGTTTTATACTTCATTCTTATCTAATTTCCTCAATTAAATCGCACATCTCCATACAATAATAATCATCGATAATGTTATCTATACAATACATTTTCGCGGAAAACCTTTCGATTATCGCACGCACTGTCGCGTCTGTGTTTACCAGTTCCAATCGCATATTCATACGAAGAACAGTTACCTTTTGTGAAGCTTTGAGAATGGGTTTATCAGTGCCGTTTAAATGGTTTTATTCAAAGGTAAGACTAAGGTTCAAAGAAACTTCATTTCTCAAAAAACATTGTTTACTTAATGCAACCTAGTAATTGTTAGAAAATGGATGTAAAGGAGGCGAAAGGTGTGTCAGGATCGTGCCAAATGGAAGTCCGTAGTCTCTGCCTGCCTGTCTGGCGACGGGCGTGAGTGTTTATGTTTTGTTATGTTTTTTTTTTACCTAGTAATTAATCCGATGACAAGATCAGTCATTAATTATAATATTTAAAGTAACAATATTTGTTCATAATGATTTCCTTTATTGACTACAAATTTTAAGTTGAAGGTAGCCGTGGTCGCCTATGACATTAAGTCTCATTCTGACCGTCGGTTCTACCAAGTACTCGAAACGTCGGGGATATAAAAATAAACTAATTGAACGCGATAAAACCCGTAAAAACTAGTTTCTTTGAACGAATGGTTGATGATTACGCTTTATATAGTTTTTTAATTTCTTTATTGTAAAAAAGCTTCCTCCTCTTGCGGACCATTTTTAAATTCTCTGGCAAAAATCAGTAATATAGATACAACATAAAAAAACACGCCTGTGTGAACAAAATAGTTCAGTTGTTTTAATTTTAGAACAGAACGTCACCCTCACTAGTGTTTTTACCTAATTTTTATTATTTCATGTAAGACATTTTTTTTCTGTATGTACTACAAGTTTAAAGTTTAATAAAGTTATTATTATTTTATATTCAGTCAGGTTATAATTTAGTTTATATAGATTACTTATATCTGAAAATTAAAACATCACATCTTAGTAGTTTTTTGTATAATTATTGCACTTCTTCAATTTTCTTTTATAATATTTTTGAAGATTTCTTTCGTTCGTACCATGATTTATTCTAGATTTTCTTAATGATAATTTGTTTCTGTTCCGGAACTTTACCGTTTTGTATTGAATATTTTTTCCTTTTTTCTTTTTAGTGAAGTTTGAGAAGAAGTATACAAACTTAATCTCGAAAATGAAATAAAAAATGCCTTACTCTAAGTGGTAGGACTCTTTTTCTGCCTAGGACTCGCGTCTGTAGGTACCACGCTCTTACCTATTTCTACCATCAAATAGCATTACTTAGCCTCCTGTAATCCGGTCTGAAGTGTACAGAAAGACAGTATAATTACACGCTGTGAGGCATTCCATCTTAGTCCTCAGAAGTGTCAACGCATCCATAGTCTTCTGTTTGAAGTTGTTTTTTCTAATATTTTTCCTATAAGTAAAGTTTGAGGTTGTGAAATATTCCATCCTAGTCCTTTAGAGTGACAACGCATCTGGCCTTCTTTGTTTAAAGGTGGATGCGGATGTCATTGTGTTACAGTAGCCACTCACTGTCAGGTGGTGTGCTGTAAGTTCGATTGTCACTTCAGTTTAAAAAAAACACCAAATTACCCGCTGACTGACGAACTAGCGGATGTGACCAATACCGACTAATGCCGGAAAGTCCGTCCAAAAGCAATCAAACCAATTCTAACGGACTGGAGATGGAGAGTAGCGCATTATCAAGTCTGCGCTCCCCAACTCGTTTGTTAGTATTTATTATTAAAGCTTATATCCTTAGAGTATACATAAGCATAGCTTACTTATGTATGCTCTAAGGATTATACTCTAAGTAGTTAAAAGGTACTGTGCCATAGATATGCAGAAAAAATAATTAAGTACGTATGTTGCCGTTAGAGCAGGTAAAATAAAGTGAACATACCCACATAATTTTTATATACAAAACGCTTTATTAACCAATGAGGGCATCCACGACCAGGGCGGCGCCACTTAAAAATAATGTGTAATATTTGACAGATTTCATAACGGGGAAGTAAATTTGTTTGAAAAATGTAAAGATTAATTTTTTTTCTGTATTATATGTTATATTTTATATTAATTGGATTATAAATAAATAAAATAAAACCACAGATATTCATAAAAGTAGAAAAATTAAAAAAGAGTTAAAATGTAAAAAAAATTAAAGAACAAACCACTGAGGCATTGTTTTGTGTATTGATATAATACTCCAGAAACTGAAAAACTTTTATTTAAAACTAACTTCTCAATTAAATGACATTGTGTAACAAAAAACATCACCTCCGTGTCAACTAGCGACATCTGGTGAGCGGAAGATTATTAGCCCTCATTAAATGAAAGCATTTTATCACGTTAATAGCTGTGAGATCCTGTTGCCTTTCCTGCACGAGAGAGTTAAAAAAAAGTTATGCAAACGTATACCAAGCGTTGTTTCCACACAAAGGGCAATTTCGACCACAGGCGATACTAGAATAATAATACCTTACCTAACTATCCACTTTGTCCGCTACTTAATAGAATTTTGAAATTGCCCGCCATAAACATTTTCCAGGTCACAGTCGTTAATTCGTGCAATTATAAAAGCATGGCCGCGGGTATAAACTAGTATTACACTAATTATCGAACTAGGGATGTGCATGTGAAAAAATATATCGATATTTATCGTATAGATATTTTTAAACAGTATCGATAATTATCGCGTGATAAGTAGGTACTATGAGGCGTTTTAACGACGAAAAAAAAACAGCGGCACATTAATGCTTTTGTAGTTGCTTTTGGTTGCTTCTGATAAATTACATTGTAAATTAAGTACATTATAAAATAAATATATAATTTTAAAATATATCTAAATTGATACGCATTCAGAAAAGTAGAGTAAATTATTATCGAATATCTATAAATTGCGATTAAACATATCGACTATATATCGATATTTTTACCCAAGCTATATCGAGCGTGCACCGTTCTCCGTGGCGCTATGTGAACCGAAATCAATAGGTCGACTTAAAGCTCGTAACCAGTTTGCGAGGTATGCCGTTACGGGCTTCCTCTCTCACGACCGACGGAGCCAATGTGCCGGGACTGAATCTACCATTAATATTTTTTTAAATATAATCTGATAAAATTTTTGTACGCTTGAACCAACCGAAGCGAATGAGGTTGGAATATTTCGAAAGAAATTCAAGGATAACATTTTTAATTTACAAACTTTACAGAAAAGAAATACTTACTTAAATATATATGACCAACCTTTAAAGTTATTTAAAAAAACATTTAACACTTTTATTGTCAGGAAAAAGTTATTATTCAGTGAAAGAGTTCTTAGCCGGTAAGTTATTATAGTCTATAAAGTTTACTGGAACAGAAAAAAATATAATACGATAATCTTAAACATATTATCTGAATTTTTTTTTCAGAATACGTTTCTGAAAAATTTTCGCTTTCTGTTGTCGCGCCGCGCCGTAAGCGAAACGCACCGAAGCCTAAATCGCGCTATCAAAGTTCTGAAGTTAACGCGTTATATATATATAGAACAGTTTCGAAATAACACATGGAGCGTTGGGCGCTCAACGGGCAGAACACCTTGCTCGGCGATAGATCTCCCCTTTTCCTTACCACGGCCAAAAGTACACAGTCCACCTGATGGTAAGTCGATGATGCCCATAATATACACCTGCGTGGTATACTCCATTAAGAATCAAAATTCAAATACGTTATTACCCTTAAAGCCTATATAAAATGCCGCGGTATCAGTAACCACTGTTTTCATTACCATATAAAATACATCAACATTACTAGTGTTATTTCACGCTGGTATTCTGTACAAGTGTTGTCCTTCATTTCAGTCGTTTCGTGATACAGCCATAATACACGTCTCAAGTATAAATTTAGTCGCCATAATCGGAATAAGCCCGGATAACAACGTTTTAACGTGGTAGAGCCATGCTGCAGCTATATTACTGGTATAATTGTAGCACGAATAGGTCGGCTCGACCGGGGAAGGACCACGCTCTTACAGAATACAAGCGTAAAATAGCAGCTTAACGCTGCTGTGTTTCGTATGGTAAGTGTAGAGAACCGGAGACTCTTTTTATTGGAAACGAGGCATTCTATCTTAGTCCTTACGGGCGACAACGCATCTGCATTTTGATTCGTAATCGAGGATAGATGTAGATGCCTATGGACCACAGCAACTACTTACCATCAGGTGGACTGTGTGCTCGTTTGTTACCCTTATCCTATAAAAAATAAATAACACAATTACATAAATTTTCTTAATACTGAGCATTAATAATTCAGTATAAGCTAACCGGATATTCCGAACCAATCAACACTACTCTTATTGAACCAAAACAGCGGAACCGTGTCATTCGGATGGTTACGCTCCAACGGTCAACATCAAACAGCCGCTTAATACTGTCAGAATTACTGCTGGCCTTGTTTGCTTTAAAGTTTTTACTGAGCTGATTATCGTGAATCACACCTCCATTATTGCGAGACCGAAACTGTAGAAGGGCGTTTTTTTTTATAGAATGAAGGTGACAAACAATCACAGAGTCCACCTAAGTAAGTGGATGCTGTGACCCATAGACATCTACATCTATTATCAATTAAGAATCACAATACGCAGATACGTTGTCATCCTTGAGGACTTAGATGGAATGACTCGTTTCCAGTGTAAAGGGTCACCGGTTCTTAACACTCACTATACGAAACACAGCAGCATTAAGCTGCTATTTTACGCTGGTATTCTGTAAGGGCGTGGTCCTTCTACGCTCCAGCCGACCCATCCGTGCTACAATCACAATGTATCTGTTGCATGGCTCTACCACGTTTAGATCCACCAAGTTAGATGATCATTGTGAATCACACCTCGATTATTGTGAGGCTGAAACAGTAGAAGGGCGTATCTCTAATACACTTACAGAATAAGTAAATAACAGCATAAACGATCCGACGAACGGTGTCACTGGTAACAAGACATTCCATCCTATGCCCGATTATTATATTCAAGAAACGTTTTGTTTTTTATAACGGTCGGTTTTAGTGAATCTGGAAGGCCCGGCAACTCAAGACGATTAAAATTAAACAACATTTAGTCGTTCGTGTGTTGTTAAATCAGTATTTTATACCGACTTCAAAAAGGAGAAGGTATTCCATTCGACTATATATGTTCTTTTTTTTTTCTTTTTTTTTATGTGTGTTACATCATAACTTTTTTCTAGTTGAACCGATTTCGATGATTCTTTTTTTTATTTGAAAGCTGGTGCTTCTTGTGGCCCAATATAAATTTGATCAAGGTCTGACCAATAGTTTTTGAGTTATCCTTAATAATTTATATTGAAGTCGGTTGTACAAGATTTTTAATTTTACACCTTGTGGTTCATATATTTATGGTTTTTCGTACACTTTCTGCACTGCAGAACAGCTCCTAAAGGAGAACGAAATGTTTAATAATTGTAGAAACGAAGCATTAGTCCTCAGGGTGACAACGCATCTACATTTTAATTCTTGATTGAGGATAGATGTAGGTGTCTATGGGCCACAGCATCCACTTACCATCAGGTGATTCCTGTGCTCGTTTGTCACCATTACTTCTATAAAAAACGTGTAACTAACTTCAAGCAAACTAGGCGATAGATGCTTTGTAACATCTGAGTGCTAAGATGGACTGCCTAACAGCCTATAACACTACGAATAACTCTCTTGGCGGCAGAAATAATTAAGAGAGTATTACTAGGTAAAACGGTCGTCTAACTAAACCATAGAATTTACCAAGGAAACATGAATAGAAAATGCAAACACTATACATACATATTGTATTACAAATACATAGTGGCCGGTGTTCTTAAACGGAAAGCCAATTGGTGTTAAAAGCAAAGCATCAATAATGCGGAATTATTAAAACTGACAGATGTTTGCAAACCGCTTGGAGAAAGCGGGCACAACAAATTTAACGCATATCTTAAAGTTATTCAATAGTTATTTTGTTTACGGTTGAAATGAGCAACTTCATATTATGACTGTGTTTAGTTAAACGGAAAGTTATTTTATGATTTATAATATTTATTAGGGAAAGTAAGTGCACTGTAACATTATTTTAAGTTAGTTAAGTTTGATGATACGTGTTCTTTTAGGCATATTACGCAACAATTTTTTTATAATACTGATGTAACAAAAGAACTTACCCACTTGATGGTACGTGGCTACTGGATGATAATAAACCTTGGGAACGAGGTGATCGCTACCAAGCTATTACTAATTTGTTTTGCGTTGTTAATTGTATAACATGACATTGTAAGCTGTTACTTTTTTTAAAAGTCCCGCTGTGTTTCTTGCTGGTTCTTCCCAGGACAGTGGTTTTTTTCCGAACCAGTGGTAATTAAACAAAAGAGTGACTTTCAATAAGTATTATTTATAATACATACATAAACATAAACACTCACGCCTGTCACCCAGAGGGGTAGGCAGAGACTACGGACTTCCATTTGGCACGATCCTGACACACTTCTCTAATATATTCTTTTTATAATCTGTATTGAATAAAAAGTTTCTGTTTCTGTTATTGTAGTCCATGAACACCTGCAGCCAACTTCATACAAAGAAGGCTACAGGTTACGTAGTAAAATTATTCAATCTGTGCTACAGATTCGTTGCCCTAATGACTAAGATGGAATGCCTCACAGCCTGTAATTTTTTTTATAGGATAGGGAGACAAACGAGCACACAGTCCACCCGATGGTAAGTGGTTGCTGTGACCCATAGACATCTACATCTATCCTCAATAAAGAATCAAAATGCAGATGCGTTGTCACTCCTGAGTACTAAGATTGGATGCCTCTTTTCCAGTAAAAAGGGTCTCCGCTTCTCTACACTCACCATACGAAACACAGCAGTGTTGAGCTGCTATTTTACGCTGGTATTCTATGAGAGCGTGGTCCTTCCCCGATCGAGCCGACCCATTCGTGCTACAACTGTACTACTAATATAGCTGCAGCATGGCTCTACCACGTTATGCCAGCTCTCTTTAACCTTCAGACCGGAACACAGCAATACAAGCACTGTTATTTGGCGGCAGAAATAGGTCAGAAGGTAGACGTAGAAAACGGACTCCTCGGCAGTAACAGCCCTATCTCCTAGAACAACATCTACCATTGTTCTGCAGAAGTTCAAGTAGGACTCGGAAGCATGCATATGGTCATACGTACGGTATTGTGTACTGTTAGATAATTCACGGAATATCTAACAGTAACAGACTCCTACGTCATGCACCAGAACCACAGTTGAAAACTGAAATGGGCAACAAAATTAATATAACAATAAATGGTTCCAATTTTTATATAGTGAACCTTATTCTACGCCATAATGTTGCGCAAATTTTTAAACTAATACATGTCAATTGTAACAAAAGATTACTTCGGTCAATTGCCGACTGTAATGTTTGGTATTGCTACAATATAAAGTGCAATAATTATGTCAATAAAATTTCTAAATAATGCAGATACGTATTTACCTAATTATTGATTATAATAATATTAGACTGCGTAATAACATTAATTTACAATAAAAAAATTCTTAGATCTACTTTAAAATCTTATATCTTACCAGGCATTTTATTACATACCATTGCTGCCATATAAGATACGTTACTACATTTTACTATTACGAGACTTTGTGCTGGTATATAAACATCTACTAAAATTAAATAAAATATACAGATTTCTGTGTGCAGGACATTTTTAGAGCATAGAGCATAGAAGCATGAGACAACTACCCGTTTATATTTACCGTTGCGCTACATAAATCTGTTTTCTCTAAAGGGATATATAAAAATAGATTAAGGGGAGCTTAAGTTAAATATAACACCTATAGCCCATTCGCGAGTGGCAGCAACGTACCGGTAAGGGTCCTTCCACTAGACGGAATGAAGTAATCTTTCCTATTATTATATTCCATTTAATAAAGGAAATGTCCATTGACAATCAAACAAACCAAACGCTAGGCGGGCCTTCACCTTAATCCTTATTTGTTGATATACCACGCATTCAAATCAAACAATTGGTACCATTCCTGTCGTTTCTATGCATGCAGCAAAGGAGAAGAATAATTTGTCAACTTTTGTGTCAGTCTTTCCATGCAATGTGGTATCTTTAAGGTACCTTCTTCTTTTAAAATTAAAATTAATACCCCCAAATTATTATTAATATATCTTTTATCATCATTTACTACATAATATAATCAAATTCATTAAATTTTTCTGCCAAAATAGTTATATTTAAATCAATTATTATTATTATTATTCAAATATTTATATAAATTTAATCCTTTCGTACTAAAATATTTTATTAATTTAAAGGTAGAATCCAACCTGCCTTACACCGGTTTGAACTCAGATCATGCAAGATTTTAATGATCGAACAGATCAAAAATTTCAAACTTTTGCATTTAAATTTTATCTGAATCCAACATCGAGGTTGCAAACTTTTTTTCTTATTTGAATTTTAAAAAACTGTCTAAGTCAGTCTAAATATTCAATTGCCATCAGATGGATTATTAGTTATAAATACAGAGAATGTAAAACTATACATGGTGCAGTATTCGTTCCACAATTGGGTCCAAAGCCATTGTGTCGAGTTTCCATTGAAGGAATACTATGGAACATTCCATTGATCGATTTCAATTGTCACATACTTATAAAGGTAGAAGGTCACAGGTTCGTTATAGGAATGTGATTTAAAACTGCATTACTCAATGGTATTAGTGCTTGTTGAGGACTGTTTCTGAGTTTGGATTACATTCAAATAATACATTAATAATAATTCTGTACACGAACCGTGGTAGTTATGGGGTTAAGCGCTCACCATAAATTTAAATACGAGCAACCCAGGCCCAGGTTCGAACTTTATTTAAGGTGAGATTAAGGTTCTAAAGGTCTTGAAAATTGTATCTTACGGCATATGACTTATATAATATATTTGTACATCGTCTAAAATGTGAGACATCTTGTGCTGCGATCGCTAATCCCCATGCCAAACGTGGCGATTACAGCAAATTCCCTCATTGGCAGAAGCCAATGTTTATTTACATCGGGCTAATAAGGAAGAAGAAGATTATGTACCACAAAATCGTAAGAGGTTTCGAAATGTTTTGCGATAATCGTCATAATTCATTCTTTCGTCATATATTCATTCTTTCTTTCTTTCTTTGATAAGTGAAACCTCGCTTATCTTTTAAAGACATGTGGGTCATCAACTCCCGAGCAAATATCATATATTTTTTCTAAAAAAAAAAGAACCCTAATAAAATAATGAATAGAGATTATAACAGTATTTGTATCGTCTGGCCGCAGCTCCACGCGGGCGGATAAATTTTTTATTTTTGTTGAGGTAAATAATACAATCCCGTGTATTATAAGGGAAATGCTAGTATTTAGGAAATGGTTTATGTGTGAGCCAAATTTCATACCAATCCATTAATTCGTTAATGCGTGATGCAGTAACAAACATGGAGACATTTTGACAAACTTTTACATTAATATTAGTATAAATATTGTTTTGATTTTTTTTTTAATACTTTTATCCTTTTGAAAATTGATTTGCTTTACTTTACGACATGTTCAATTATACGCATTTGCCCGGGTTTCAGGACAAAAAGTAAGGATTCCTTGAGTGTAGAATATTTTAATAATCTGACTGTGTTGACATGGCTTCTTTGTTGTAAGGGGACTTAAAACTTTCATGTTCTATTGATTAATCTCTTTAAAGAAAGTATTGGAATACAATACTAAGTTTATGCTTAACTGAAATTGAGTTGTCTATCCTAAGTACGAGTATATCACTCCTGCCGATGTCTAAGTATCTTCCAAACATATACGAGGTAGAGCCATGCTGAAGCTATGTTATTATGGTTGTAGCACGAATGGGTCGGCTCGACCGGGGTACGACCACGCTCTCACAGAAAACCAGCGTAAAATAGCAGCTTAATGCTGCTGTGTTTCGTACGGTGAGTGTAGAGAACCGGAGACCCTTTTTACTGGAAGCGAGGCATTCCATCTTAGTCCTCACGGGTGACAACGCAACTGCATTTTGAATTTTAATCGAGGATAAATGTAGATGTCTATGGGCCTCAGCATCCACTTACCATCAGGTGGACTGTGTGTTCGTTTGTCACCTTTATTCTAAAAAAAACAGGTCAGTTTTTTGGCGTAACGTAAAATTGGCTATCAATTATCAATATGCATTCAATATGGATAATTAACAATAAATGAAAATATTTATTTTATTAAATCCAGATCGTACATAAATTTCAGCCGTTTCGTATATATTGAACCTTCATTAATGCAGACTGGCCGTTGTTGCGGTAGATTGCCAAGTGACATCCAATTTACCGCTGAGTTTTTGCGCGGAATGCTTTTTTATCTGATATCTTTATTTGTGGCTAACTCGCATTTTTTTTTTAATTTGATTGTCCTGTAGAATCTCATTACACATTACAAGTATTGCAAAACTATGTGTATATTAAACTATATAATAATCAACAGCAAGGACTGTACTCTGTTTTAAAATAGTGTTTTTTTTTTTTAAATAAAAATACCAACTGGCCGGTAACAATTTTATGCGTTTACTGTCGATAAGTAGAGCAATTTAAAAACCAAATGTCAAAGTCGACTCGCATTCCTCTTAAGCAGGTGACAGATAATGTGACCCGCATACTTGGATAGAAATGCTGATTTAATTTTAGTAATGCCGCGACTTCAACGCGTTTCCCCAAATACCTAACATTTTATGTCCGCTTACAGATATGTCTTGAACATATTTCAGATGATTATACAATTCCTTTTTATATTCAAAAGATATTAACTCTTAACAATAATAATGTAATAATCTAAAATATTTAAGGCTCAAAGTGAGTTGTAACCATTGCTTGTAATTGCCTATGCCTAATTATCTGTGTTAACAATATAAATAATGATATATCTATAATATAATATACACACTCATATATATTTATGTGGCTGTAGTTAATAAATAATAAATTTATGTACTATAATGGAACCGGCGAATATACTTTTTATTTATTTTTAAAAATAGTATAAAAAAACTGCAGCATGCAATCTAGTTGACGTAATAAAAATTGTAAATTATCGTATTTCTTTGGTATTAACGACTATTTTAGTTTGGTTATAGTTTTAATAGGTGAATTTTAACCAGCTCAGTCCAACGGTTCTAGCAAAAAAGCAAAGGTCAACTGAGAGCTGATACTCGTTCGACTCGAGTTTTAACCTCGCCGCAGTCAGTTCAAATGTTTGCATTTGTAAAACAAATATATTACATTTAATTAAACTTTATAATGATAATGAAATAAACATACGTTAATCGTTAGTCGACATGTTGTGTAATTTTAATTTGAAATAAATTTTTAAATACCATTTATTGAAAAATGTTCGGTAACTGAAAAAAAAAATATTGGGTAACAAGGACATTGTAAATTGGTAGTGTTATAGTTGAGACCTCCTTTTAAGTATTTAAAATACTTGTGCCAGAAGGCCACACTCTTCCATAGCCTTATACTATTATAAACTTATTACCAATAATTTATTTCTTCAATACAATTTTATTGGGTTTTTTTTGGGTTTGGTGTGTGTGTTCAAATATTAATATTCAAAAAACTGAGTCGCCGGACTAACTACGTCACCCCCCCCGTGATCATTGGTGATGTAAAGCACCCGCAACGTCGGGAATTAAAAAGTTTAAATTAAACACGATAAAATCCGTAAAATTAGTTTCATTTAATGTGTAGTGTTCGCGTAAATATAAGTAAACCTTCTGTATTTATATTTCTGAAAGTAACAAAATATGTAACTTAGTAGCCGGCCGGTTGCGATGATGTCATCCAACGTCATCTTAGCGAAGTTATCAGACTGGACTTATGTACATAATAGTGCTTTGTGCGTTGACTTTTATACAATCGAATACCTTCCAATCTGTTTTAGTATTTAAACATTCGGAATAAGTGTTGACATTCCTTGTACATAATGTAATAATATTAAATATGATTGAAGAAATTATGGATTATTTACGAGACTGTAAATAACTTTTCTAGCCTCATGATAGAACTCATTTTCTCCCTAGAAGTTCGTCTATGTTGGGTAATACCTTACCTATTTCTGCCGTCAAGCAGAGTGCGTGTTCCGGTCTGAAGAATATAATGGAAGGCTGTGTGACATTCCATCAAAGTCCTCAGAGGTGACAACGCATCTGTAACCTTTTTTTGTTTGAAGCTGCAGGTGTGTAGTAACCAGTGTAGTAAGTTTGTTTTTCGCTTCAAATTTTATAAAGAATATGTATTGTAGCAGTTATCTACAGTGGGAGTGGCTCATGCTCACCTATGGACTCCTACACGATGATCAAGATAAATGTAGTTTAAATCTGAACATACTCTATTAGTTTCCAACTTTGTGTTATATTACATTACATGCAATTACTGCATAAACACCCATCTTCCAGATGAGAGATTATTATGATGAAAGATTACCTGCTTTAGTTAACGAACTGCTAGTATCCCCGAGATATGTTTATTATTCAAGCATGAAAAGTGTTTTCAATATAATTTCTTCGCCATTTTGCGATAAGATCGAATATGAACTTATTTGTCTATCCGGGTCACAGCATCTACTTTTACCTGTTAGTGGAAGTGGATGCTGTGACCCTACTGTATGCTAGACCTACACCTCTCATTATTACCTAATATCTAATATTACCTGAGTTACCTAGGAGGAAGAAGGATTGCCTCGTTACCAGTAAAAAAGAGTCTCCGGTTCTCCTCATTCATCATTAAAACCACTTTGAAATTATGCTATAGAATGAAGAAGATGCTGTAGATGCGCAGTACTTCCCGGTCGGTTCTCTCTGTAGCTATAATATAAACATATTGTAATCATTTCTTATTATAGAGCCATGTCCCAGTAGTGGAGGTAATTAATTCAAGCGGTCCCTTAAGTTAAGCCCTTGGACAAATCAGGTTTGAATCTCTTAAGGTAGGTACGTGAGAAAGCTACCGTGACAAATTAACACGTCACATTAAGGCCGCTATCGCTACCGGTTATAAGGTACCATAGTTTTCCGAGAAGTTAGAATACCGGTTACATTCTCTTAACCTTAATACTGAAGTTTTTATTAAGTGATTTTCCATAAGCAGACACATCTTTTGCATCTGTTTTAGACTCTTTAAGTCGTGGTAGCTCAGGGGCTTAGCGCTCGCTGTAAATTTCACAGAACGCGAGCAACCCGGGTTTGGGCACCAATGAAATTGTTAATTGCAGTTTTAATTTTAAGGAAAACATCGAGGGGCAACCTGTCTGTCTGAGAAATAAAAAAAATATTCCGAAGAAAGTCCGCCAACCCGCATTGGAGCAGCGCGGCGGCGACTTTCTTGCCCTAAAAACCCTCTCAGAAGTTAGAAGAGACCTGACCCAGCAATGGGACGTATATAGGCTGAACTTTACTTTATTTTGCAGACTATTGAGCCCTGGTAGCTCAGGAGATAAACACAAGCCTTAAAATGTTACGTGAGTAAATCGAGCTCAATCCCCACCAGTAACAAGATATATCATAAAACAACACGGAATTATATTCTGTTGAAACCGGTTAAAACGTAGTCCTTCTTCGGTCGCGACGCTCCATGTATGGAATAAATAACATTTAACAATTAACAAAAAACTGACCTCTCCATACTAGGTTGTTTTGTTTTAAATCTAAGCAGGGAGGACAGGTGACTTGACATTTAAAGTTGGCTTACATAACATATTAGTCACAACAACCTGTCTGACTCATAGATCTAACGCCGCTGTAAAGTGCCGATTTGTGGGTTGGGCTATTAAATGCCCACTCATACTATTTTACCTTAGAAGACGATAACTACCTGATTATACTAATGCCTCGTTGATCCAGTGGTTGTAGTAGTGCGACTGCTGATCATGAAGTCGCGAGTTCAAATTCCCGGTCGGTCCAAAAAAATCAGTTATTGAGTTTTTCCATCAAGAAAGTCTCAGTAGCTGCCCGGAGTCAGGAAGTTGGCGGTGTCTCACCCCGTGCCTCGGAAAGCACGTAAATCCGTTGGTCCTGCGCCTGATCTCTCTCCGGTCGTGTCGGTTTACCGTCCCATCGGACCATGAGAGTGAGGCAATAGAGAGTGCCACCTGTGCTTGCGCATACACTTGGGCACTATAATCCTGTCCTGCAAAGATGGCTAGTCTCCGTTGAGGCTGGCTGTCGTGACCGAATATCGTTCTGCAGGACATTATTATTATTATACTAATAACTACATTAATACCGTTTAGTATACACCGTTTGCTTATAATTAGATTCCTATAAATATTAATACAAATTCAACATCAGATGTGCGCTAAATGAACCGTAGTAAAGACTACTAAGTACTGTTAATTTCATTGTACACTAACAACCCGGGTACGATTCCTGCCGTCACCAATAAAATCGCTCGATCGAATTTTTACGATTTCGCCAGCGGGCGGCGCGGTGGACTCTTGCTCTAAAACCGTCAGGGATGAGAGGAGACTGTACCCAAAACTACAGTGGTCGTCTGTATAGGAAAACTTGGTAAGCAAGGGCGTCGCCAAGGGGGGACAGGGAGGGGCAGCTGCCCCCTAGACTCAAAAATGTAGTCAAATGCAGTCTTATTTATTGTACAGTGAAGAGCTCGTGGAGCTTTTCACATTGGAATTTGTACCGTTCTTATTACAATCGCCGTATATAGAAATATATACATATATAGAATTGTTAAGCTTCACGTGCTTTTGTACCTACACTTTCCCCTACTATATCAACTTGCCATCGGCAGCTGACGCCCTTGATTCTTAAAGGAACGTTTTTGTCTGAGGAACAAAGTATTTCGAAGACACGTTAAGTCAACAAGCACGCATTAGAACAGCTTGGTAGACTAATTGCTTCATAACCCTCTCAGAAATAAACGGAATCATGTGCCGATCGCGACTCATATAGACTTTAATGTCTAGCTTGAGTGTTACTCAGAATAGTTTTAGTGGTACAGGATTCTTCAAGTCATATTTTACTATTTAGGCTACACTGCCCTGTTCTAGACCGCCTCTCCCAAAGATATCAATTTACATTGACACTTTTATCGATGGACTTTTAAATGTATTTATGAATGTTTGTGTTCATAATGTATCTAAGTATGAGTATCATAATTATCATTATAGCCCTTCACAAGTCCACAGCTGAACAAAAAATGCCACAAAGCACGGTCCTGAGCCACCTGCATCCATCGACTTAATGCATGTCTTACCAGGTCGTCACTCCATCTAGTGTGGGGACGCCCTACACTTCGCCTACCGGTACGAGGCTGCCACTCGAGAACCTTTTATCCCCACCGGTTGTCAGTTCTTCGAGCTATATGGCCATTGCCACTTCAGCTTACCAATCCGTTGAGCTATGTCGGTCACTCTAGTTCTACTGCGGATATCCTCATTTCTAAGTTTATCACGCAGAGAAACCCCGAGCATAGCCCTCTCCATAGCTCGCTGAGCGACCTTGAGCATCCTCATACGGCCAGCAGTGAAGGACCACGTCCCTGATTCATAAGTCATCACTGGCAACACCCACTGGTTGTACAATCTCGTTTTCAGGTTTTGAGGTATACCTGACGAGATGTGTCGTAATTTTTCCGAACGCTGCCTAGCCGAGTTGAATCCGTCGATTGATCTCTCGGTCGAAGTTGGACTTACCTAGTCGGACTATTTGTTCCCAGGTAAACATACTCGTCAACAACCTCGAGCTTAGTGCTCCCAACAACTACTGGCATAGGTGTGACATGGACATTAAACATGATCTTTGTTTTGTCCATGTTCATCTTAAGACCTATCCGTTGGGAGACACTATTGAGGTCATTGAGCACAGTGCTTAGGTCCTCCAGCTATGCTGCCATAAGGACTATATCGTCGGCAAATCGAAGGTGAGTGATGTACTCGCCATTGATGTTAATACCGTATCCTTTCCAGTCTAGTAGCTTGAAAACGTCTTCCAATGCAGCGGTGAAGAGTTTCGGGGATATAACGTCACCCTGTCTTACACCTCTCTGCAGTTGGATAGGTTTCGTACTCTGGTTCTGTACTCGGATAGCCATCGTAGCCCTACTGTACAAAACTTCAGCACTTCGATATACCGACAGTTAACTACAGACCGATATCCCTTCTGAGCCGCGTCTACGTGCTGTTTTCGAGAGTCATTACGAATCGTCTCGCACGCAGACTTGACGACTTCCAGCCTCCCGAACAAGCCGGTTTCCGAAAAGGCTTTAGTACCATAGACCATATACACACCCTTCGGCAAATTGTACAAAAAACCGAAGAGTACAATCTGCCACTTTGCCTTGCGTATGTGGACTATGAGGAAGCCTTTGATTCCGTCGAAATTTGGGCGGTGCTACAGTCCCTTCAGCGGTGCCAAGTATAAGTATATAAAACTAGCTGTTCCCCACGACTTCGCCCGCGTGTAATTGAGGGTTTTAATTATGTTGGACGGAACCCTAATTATTATTTTTTAAATATAAGTAGCCTAAGTTACTCCTTATAATATCAGCTATCTGCCAGTGGAAGTCCCGTCGAAATCGGTCCAGCCGTTTCGGAGATTAGCCGGAACAAACAGACGGACAGACAGACAAAAATTTAAAAAATTGTGTTTATGTTATAAGTACCGTATATACTTTCATATGCATTAAGTAAAAAGCTGTTTTTTGACATTACAAAGAGACACTTCAATTTTATTTATGTGTATAGATAATAATATCCTTCAGACTGAATTTCGATCACGGCGGCCAGTCGCAACGAAGTATCTATCCATCTGCGCGGGACAAAATGATAGTGCCCGAGTATCTGTACAGTGTACAAGCACAGGTACATTCTCTACTCACTCTCATAGTCCGAGAGGCAGCAATTCGATACGACGGGAGAGAGTTCAGCCGCAGGACCATCGGCTTTACGTGCTTTCCCGGTCACCGGGGTGAAATGCCGCCAATTTCGTGACTCCGGGTTGCTACTGAGAATTTATTGAAAGGAAATACTCAATAACTCATTTTTGCCTTTAGACTGGCTGAAAATGTCACAACACAAAGCTTACTTCCGCCCATTACAAGCTTCAATTTTAGGTAACTACAATAAATAATAAACATAAATAAATGTATTAAATTTTAAGTGTACCGCTAGTGTAGGGCTGCCATACGTCCCGGTACACCGGGACATGTCCGGTTTGAAGCGTTGTGTCCCGGTGTCCCGGTCAACAGGTCATTTGTCCTGCACACATACCGCAAGCTACCCTGTGTAGTTAAGTGCAGCGTCTGCGATCGGCGAGTGGTTGAAGTGGAGCGGAGTCGAGCGAGCGAGCCTAGCTGCCTTCTTTGATTATTAACACGTGCGCGTAGGGTTGCCAACTTTTCAAAGGAAAATAACGTATATTCCTTTCAGACGGTTATATACACTATAATTATTACTATTCCACCGAAACAACAAACGTTGAGCATAGAGTACAGAGTACAATATATACTGGAGACATTGACTGACACTTGGTGTACTGACAGTACAGATTTTTCGAAATTTGTATGATAATGTATTTTTTGTTATTCTGTTCTGTGTATGTGTGAAAGTATAAAATGATTGGAAATTCTGAGTAATGGACTGAGTTAAATTCAGAAATTTGGCAAATTCTTGCTTTCATTCAATTCACACAATATTTCACATAAGTTAGAATAAAGTATTTTAGATACTTTTTCTTATTCAAAAGTATAAAGTATATAATCAAGCAATACCGTAAGATACGTTATTTTAAAGTATAGTTAGCAACACTACGTTGCGTCCGCGCCCGTTGCCCTCCGCCCTCGCGCCTTGAACGTCACGCGTCGTCGCAGTGTTTCGTTTGATTGCTTTAGAGAACAACGTATAATTTGCGCTGCGCGTTATCCTGTATTTCGTAGTTTAGTTTTTTATTACCAGTCTGTATTTTGCTAAAAAGTCATGCAAAAAGTGTTTGTTTTCGGACGATTATACTAGTGGTCATTCATTAAAAGAGGAAAAATGATTATGAAGCCTTTTGTTCAATTTGCGGCTTTCATATATCTGTCAGTCACGGCAGTAAGTCAAGTGTCAAGACCATATCCAAAGTAAAAATCACAAGACAAATTATCAGTTGCATCAACTTCTAGAGATATATCGATTTATGATCACGCAATGTACTGCCGAAGACATGTTATATGCGCTGCCGAACTGACCACAGCTTATAAAGTCGTAAGCACCACCAATCGTTTAGCTCTTTAGATTGTACGACAAAACTGAATGCCGTAATGTATCCTGATTCAAGTATCGCAGCAAAACAATCAACTGCAAGAACAAAAGCTACTGCTATCATTAAACACATTTTAGCTCCACACTCGATCGCGCAAATTAAAACAGAAGTCGAAAAGTTCCTTTTACGGCATTTCAACCGATTCTAGCAATCACAAAGCCGAAAAGTTATTTCCACTGCTGATACAGTACTTTACGGAAAAGAAGGACTGCAAATTAAATTACTAAAATAGACTCATTGCCGAATGAAACATCTGATACAATCACTTCATTTTGTATAAAATCGTTGCAGGATCAGAACATCCTTCAGACTGAATTTCGATCACGGCGGCCAGTCGCAACGAAGTACCTATCCATCTGCGCGGGATAAAATGATAGTGACCGAGTATCTGTACAGTGTACAAGCACAGGTACATTCTCTACTCACTCTCATAGTCCGAGAGGCAGCAATTCGATACGACGGAGAGAGTTCAGGCGCAGGACCATCGGCTTTACGTGCTTCCGGTCACCGGGTGAAATGCCGCCAATTTCGTGACTCCGGGTTGCTACTGAGAATTTATTGAAAGGAGTATTTCCTTCAATAACTAATTTTGCCTTTAGACTGGCTGAAAATGTCACAACACAAAGCTTACTTCCGCCCATTACAAGCTTCAATTTTAGGTAACTACAATAAATAATAAACATAAATAAATGTATTAAATTTTAAGTGTACCGCTAGTGTAAAGTTTCGCAGTCGTTCATTTTATCGACCACATCTGTTCTTGGTCAATATATCGACAAGTTTGGATGCGTAATACATAAAAAATTTAGTAACAAACTGGTTTCTAAAAAAAAACTATATACATATTATACATTAATTAGTATGGAAATAATGCGTGGAATTGATTATATTATAATTATCATCGATAATATTAAATAACTAAAACCATCTACATCAACATAGATTACCCACGATCATATATTTGCAAAAAAAAATTATCATACGTTGACTCAAACTTATTATGTCTTAGAAAATATTACAAGGAAATTTCCAAACGGCCAACATGGCAAGTCCGAGAAAAATAAACTGGTTAGAGTCTAGTCTAGAATGTGCTGAAGCGTCTATTTTCACTTACCGCTTTCACATGTGACTACTTTATAAAATAACTTTTGAAATGGTTTTATGTGAACTTCACTCGCATTATCAAATTCTTAATGTAAATTTGTAATTTGTTTAACTTAAAATATTCCATTAACTGCACTTCCAGAAAAGTGAAATCTGAGTGATATAGCTGAAGAAACATTTCAAGTATTAGAAAATAATAGAATTGTTTCTATTTAACAACTTCCTGTCCGAGAAATAGACACAATAGTTAAACAATTGAAATGTTCATATATGACTCATGGGACAGTGAAATGGTTAATATAGATTGGTTTGGGACTCTGCCTTGGGAAGAACTAGTAAGAAACCCAGAGTAACTTTTTATTAATAATTTACAATGTATGTTACATTTACGAGATATGAAAACATTTAAAAATATAATGGTAGTGATTACCTCATTCCCACGAGTTGTTTTCATTCATTTATTCACTAATATTATAATAAAGCATATATTTAATGAAAAATTGCTTTAAATCTCTAATGAACTTTCAGGCCACCTGAGGGTAAGGCTACAGCAGCACATAGTAGACCTGGAACCAACTACAAACAGAGAGGTCACCTGTTGTTGTTGTCACTAATCCACCGGAGGCCACAAGTTCTTATAAGTAACCGTTTTTCTAATCGCCTCTTACAAAACCCACGGTATTAGCTATAGTGGCAGATTCTCTTTTGTTGCCACCAGACTGCTACTTTCCAACTTGATAAAAGGTTTCGTTTAGCTGTAGACTGTTATTGTCCGAGCTGTATTACCTTGTAAATTGTATGCCTTATGCAAAATTTGTAAACATATTTTCGCCAAAAGTAAAGAAGTTTCTCCGATTTCTACGTCTGCATGAAACATGAAAGGCTGTTTTAAACTTGAACCTCCACCAATAAAAACATACATCCTTTAAAGTCACGTTGTCTCGTCTCTCCATGTCAGACGTCAGATCTCACCACGCAAGTAATTAGAAAGTGAATTTAATTAAATTACAACGTTAACGTAACGAGAATTCGCGAGCGGACCGAAACCCGTATAAATCCGAAACAAAGTTCCCTTTCACAATTTCAGATTAAGTAAGCTTAGTCCGGCAAATATGGGGACCGGTTCATTGCCGAAGTAGGAAGCGGTCATTGAACACTGCCGGCAATCGAAGAAATGCGGGTGGAAATTGCTTCGTCCCGAGTTCCTTTACTGGCTTTCCCAGAATCAATTAAATTGACAGTTAAGATGTTAGTCCTATTACGAATAAGGACATTGTTGATATGTACGTACGTCGACTCTATAGCGCAGAGTTGCCTGTGACGATTTAAATCAGTCACAGTGTGACGCAGCAAGTTCGCGGATTCGTATCCCGCACATAACAAGTGTTCGTATGGTCTACGATTCATTGTTCCTAGTCTGGAAGTTTATGTGCAATTTATATTAGTAAAATGCTTCCACCATACAGATTAAAATAAATACTACAGGTCCTAAGATGCAAAAACCTATACGAGTAGATTAGTATTGAGGTTTTTTTTGGATTAGAGTGACAAATGAGCACAGTCTACCTGATGGTGGATGCTAAGGTCCATAGACATCTATCTGTCCTGAATTAAGAATGGAAATGCAGATAGGTGGAGCAAGAGGACTGAGATGGAATACCTCGTTAACAGCAAAAAGGGTCAGGCCAGTTTACTGACATCTTTACTAAACTAAAATTTTCATGATACCGTCTTAATACGCCGTTATTTTAAAAGTTTGTTATTTTATTCATCTTAAGGATAATATAATGAAATGTTATCACAACATACTATTAATAACAGTTTAATAGAAAAATAAGTATTAAATGTATTTTGTCTTTGATTTAGGCTTGTTTGCAAATCCTACACGAAACACCAGTTTGACTGTCCTATTCTTATTGTGTGCGAATATTTATTGTTAAAAAAATTACTTCTAATTTTGGGTCTGACATTACAGCTTAGCAAAGGGGGGATTTTACCATAGTCGCCACGCTTGGCAGGCGGGTTGGCTACCGCAGTTTTTTTATATTATTTTTTGGTTGTTATCGGGAAGATGCTGCTGCCCTTGTATCAGTTTCCGTCCGTCGCCTCTTACGGCACCCACAAGATGATGTGGGGTAGTTGATATTCTTCCGCAGTGTACACGCACTGTGTAGTGTAATGCGAACACAATCTGAGGTTGCTCGCATAAAAAAGAAAAAATATTGGGTTTTCGTACTTCACTTATAATTACTATGACCTTGATTAAAGTTCAATAATAAACCTGGTTTGCATAAAATTGTTCAGTTGATAAAGTATGCAACAAATGAATCTGCATATAGAAGCTAATGCATCATGCATTGCGCATAATAGACGGTACTGAGTCATCAATCATTACACTACGTACTATAATAGATAATTATACTGGTTTGATTTGAGACAAGTTTTGAAACGGTAATTAGGTATTTTGTAACATCATTAATAAATGAACACTTCGTATAATTGTAATTTGCTACCATTATTGGTAACAAATTGCAATTACATGATTATTATTACGTGGTAGAGCCATGCCGCAGTTATGTTGTGATTGTAGCACGAATGGGTCGGCTCGACCGGTAAGGGCCACGCTCTTACAGAATACCAGCTTGAAAAGAGACATGCAGGAAGTCGATGGATGCAGGTACAGCTTCATGCTGCTCTGTTTCGTATGGTGAGTGTAGAGAACCGAAGACCCTTATTACTGGAAACGAGACATTCCATCTTAGTCCTCAGAGATAACAACACTTTTTCCTTTCACAAGACAAACATATTGCGTAACATATAACATAGAAGTCCGGACTTCAACACTTCTTTACACTTTGTCTTAGCACCGACTTCTGAAGCTATAATGTAGATATTATTTCCTTCTTTTTAATTTTTTAAAGTCGTCTTTACATTTTATTAAAAATCTAATTTTACATTTAACGTCATTTATTAACATTGTCAAATCTCTCTGAAAACATCCCATTAACATAGATTTTTTACAATTTACGTAATAATATAATCGTACCCAACCATAAGAATTCCATGCGTTGTTATAATAAATGAACAAAAGGAATGTAACAATGAATGCTTGATTTCATTGTCTGTGAGAAAAAAAAACGTAACAGGGAAAGATCTCGGCCCTTTCACATAAAAACGCTAATAAACGTCTTAAAGTAATAGCAACAATATACGAGAGCCACTCAGAAAGTTTTGTGAATCTAAAAATAAAAGTTGTATGGTTAAAGTTACGTGGTAGAGCCACACCACTGCAGCTATATTATGGTTGTAACACGAATGGATTGGCTCGACCGGGCTAGAACCACGCTCTCACAGAATACCAGCATAAAATAGCAGCTTAATGCTGCTGTGTTTCGTATTGTGAGTGTAGAGAACCGGAGACCCTTTTTACTGGAAACGAGGCATACCATCTCAGACCTCAGGGGTAACAACGCATCTGCATTTTAATTCTTAATCAAGGATAAACGTAGATGTCTATGGGACACAGCATCCACTTACCATTAGGTTGGACTGTGTGCTCATTTGTCACCTATTCTATATTTTAAAAAATATGAATCTTTGGAAAGAACTCTCTATCAGCTTCTGTACAAATTCTCATGCGTCTAAAACAATTTCCAAAACACTTTCCAGTCCACCCCAAAAACTTCTTCTACGGCCTATTTATTGGCGCTATCTTCTTCGGCGCATATATTATAGCGCATATGCAGCGCATCTTTGAGCAGTGAAAACTGTTTCTCTTCTAGCTGTTTTTTGCTGATTTTTATTTAAGGAATAAAAAGAAGTCGCATTGTGCCATATCAGTGTTGTAAGGAGGGTGACCCAAAAGCTTAAGCTGTCCAGGAAATCCCTCGTTTTGAGCGTACGTATTCATAGTAAAGCAGTAGCCCGCGGAGCCCCGTATTCGGTCGCTTGTTACTCACAGCAGTGAACACATCTAGCAAGCATTTGGAACAATACCATTCGGTGTGATGCTACTTCGATTTCAGAAAAATAAGTTGACACCAGATACCCTCTCAAAGTGAAAAACTAGTGATCAAAATCGTCCCTACGCTTCTCGACCGCTTTACTTTATTAGTTGGTGCATTTTGATAAAGCCAGGTGCTTTGTTCTCGACCGTATTGATATTAACATTAACATCTTTAATATTATAGATTTCCGCAAAGTAATGCATATAATTGTAACACTATTTAATAAGTAAAAATTCTTTAAAGAAGACGTAAGCACCATATTCACTGTTAGAAAAACAGTAACTCAGTAAGTTTTCACTGTTAAAGTTGAAGTTACAGACTATATACGTCCCACTGCTGGGCTCAGGCCTCTCATTTCTGAGAGTGTTTTAGGCAAGGAAGTGTCCGCCGCGCTGCCCCAATGCGTGTTGGCGAACTTCGCACGTCATCGAAATGTTTTTTTCTTATTTCTCAGTTTCTCTCTTAGTTTCCTCACGATGTTTTCCTTCACCACCGAGCACGTGGTAAATCAGCACTTAAAATTGCAATTAACAATTTCATTGGCGCCGGCGGGGATCGAACCCGGGTTGCTCGCGTACTGTGAAATTTACGGCTCTTAAGTTTTCACTGTTAGAAACAGTAAATTACGACACCCATTTCAAGAACTAAGACGTTTCTTATAAATAAAAAAATATAATACAATTATAAATTTAAAAAAAATATATAAAAAATCAGACAAGAGTTGTGCGTTTCTTTTATTTTTTAACAAGCTAATTTCTTAAACATTAAATCAGTATAATTAATTTAAAGACGCGAGGTAATTAGATGCAGTGATTCGTCCAGCAGCCACTCGTGACATAAGCGAGATGAGATCACACGACCGGAGACGACCGGGGATTGTCTCGAAAAGGTATCTTGCTTTAGGATATTTTATTTTAAACGACCACACGATTTTTAAAGTTATTACGGGTTGAAACTTGTTTTTCTTATTTGTTTAGTAAATGGTGACGTTATTCCATTTTGACCGTGAAACCGTAATGAGATACTGCACTGAGGTAATAACAAAATTTCGCGTAGTGTAAAAGCGTATATAATTCAAATTGTACTTACAATAGAATAATATTATTTAAAAACTTTAGAACACCCCTTGCGCACAAGCCCCTTTAAGATATTTTTATAGAAAAGGAGGTGATAATGAGCATATACATACGGCTCGCCTGATGGTAAGTGACTACCGCTGCCCATAAACAATTGCAGCAGGGCAAATACAGGCACATTGCTGGCCTTTTAAAAGGAGTAGGCTCTTTTCTTGAAGGTCTCTGATTCGTATCAACCCTGAAAATCGTGCAGGAAGTAAACTTCTGGTAGCTCACACAGTGGTGGACCGCCAAGGATCAAGATGGCATGGATGGTATCGCGTGGTATGGTATCATTTTGTCGCGATGTGCGGTGGTGAAATATGGTGGCTGGAATAAGTCCATAATAATAAGATAGAAGAAATGGAGCTAAAAATTGATTCCTTTCAAACAGAATAACTAATACGTGTAGTTTTGTGTGTATAAGCATTTTACATCATACGATTAGATAATATACGATATAGTTACGAGTATAGCGCGTTTGATCGCCGGTTATGAGATATTTCTAACATTTCCCGTAGTCTGATACTACCTACCCTACGTGGTAGGACTCGTCTTCCACCCAGGAGTTAGGCCCGTATTTATAAACGTTACTCAGCTCAAGTACACGCACTTGAGTACAGTCTTGAGGTTATGATCTTATTAATAAACATATCTCAAGATGCGGTTTAGGTTTACGATATCAGCTGAGTGCCACACTGATTAATAAACGAAACTCGACTCTCAAGTGTGTATACTTGAGTGCAAGTCACAGAACAGTATTCCTAAGTACAGCGTTTTGAGATACTGTTTTTATGTGTTTATTAATTAGCAACGATCTTGAGATGCTGATTTCGTAATGAGGGCGTATCAAATGATTACGCACTTGAGTTCGTCTTTGAGTAACGTTTATTAAAGAGAACCAGTATAATTACAAGCTGTGAGACATTCTTAATGCTCAGCGGTGATGACGCACCTGTAGTCGATTCTGTTCACTCGAGGAAAGCGAAGCTCTAGGCGTCGGGACTACTTTTCTGTCTAGAATTTCGTCTGGTGGGTATCTACGACACTTTTGCCTGTTTCTGGCGCCATATAGCCAGTGCTTGCTCTGCTGTGTTCAGCCTGTAATTACTGGCTCTCCATCATTCCGACATTCCATCTCAATCCTCTGAGGTGACAATGTACCTGTAACTTCCTTTGTGTAAAATTGATTACAGATGTCCATGCACTCCAGTAGCCACTTACCATCAGGTGAACTGTAAGTTCGTGTGTCACTTTAGTTTTATAAAAAAAACATCTTACAGCGTCACGAAAGAACCCACGGGGCGATATGAGACATTCTCTTATGCCGCCACTGCACGGCGACGAGTACCTACGTTTAAGTCATCGTCCTATTAAGTCAAAGTATTAACGTGATAAAGCCATGCTGCAGCTATATTATTATGGTTGTAGTTGTATGGTTGTAGAATGGATCGACTCGACCAGGGTAGTACCATGCTTTCACAAAATACCAGCGTATAATTTAAAATTAAAATTTTGTACAACCGACTTCAATATAAATTATTAAGAATAACTCAAAAACTATTGGTCAGACCTTGATCAAATTTATGTGGGACCACATGAGAAGCACCAGCTTTCAAATAAAAAAAAAAACAATCATCGAAATCGGTTCACCCAGAAAAAAGTTATGAGGTAACACACATAAAAAAACATACAGTCGAATTGAGTACCTCCTCTTTTTGAAGTCGGTAGAAAATAGCAGCTTAATGTTGCTGTGTTTCGTATTTTTTTTTATAGAATGGGGTGACAAACGAGCACACAGTCCACCTGATGGTAAGTGGATGCAGTGGCCCTTAGACATCTACATTTATCGTCGATTAAGAATCAAAATGCAAATGCGTTGTCACCCTTGAGGACTACGATGGAATGCCTCGTTGCCAGTAAAAAGGGTCTCCGGTTCTCTACACTCACCATACGAAACACAGCAGCATTAAGCTGCTATTTTACGCTGGTATTCTGTGAGAGCGTGGTCCTTCCCCGGTCGAACCGACCCATTCGTGCTATAACCATAATATAGCTGCAGCATGGTTCTACCACGAGTGAAAATATGGTGAGTGTAGAGAAATGGAGACTTTTTTAACTGGGAATCAGGCATTCCAGCTGAGTCCTATAGAGTGACAACGCATCTGCATTTTGATTCTTAATCGAGGGTAGATGTAGATGTCTATGGGCCACAGCATCCACTTACCATCAGGTGGACTGCGTGCTCGTTTGTTACCCTGATTCTATAAATGTTGTAAAACTTTCTCATCGCTTTACAAACAGATATTTTAGTCTTTAAACGGGTAGCATTCTTTCGAATCCGCATACGATTCAAGTTGGCAGACGCACAGAAAAACATCGCATAAAAGTTGAAGATTATTTAAAATAAAAACTTAATGTTTAGCATATAATAGTAGATTTCCATATATCGCGTTTAATGTGGAGTCAACTACCTTTAGATATCACAACACACCAATCAAATGGCGTGTCTACAGACGTTTACCGTTACATTCCTCTATCGAAACCAGCTCGTGTCTGTCTAACTCGCTTTGTCCAATACATACTAAATTGTATCATTGTATTGTAGACTTGGCAGATATTTTATAAACTCCTTATTCATATAATCTATTAGGTCCTGCAAATTTGACCAAATGTTTGTTCTTAAACCAAATGTTTGGTCATTAAGAAGGGGCATGGGAGCATCAACCCCTCACTGAAAACTATATAAAATCCCATGTCGTCTACCAGTGCTTTAGCAAGGCATATTAAGGTCTTTGGAATCACTTTTTCTTCTTCTTTACTCTTCTCCGTCACGCCTAGCAGACGACCTAAGATTTGACTATCTTAGGTCGTCTGCTAAGCGGAGGATTAGGATTGACATTCGCAGTTTTAGACGTCTCCCATCTTTGAGCTGCTCCTGTCGCCGGGATATTTTACGTCTGGAGTAATCAGGATAGTTAGGTATTTCCCATAGTCACATCATACGACACCCAGAGGATGACTGAGTGGTGATGGATTCTCTTACTCCATCACCGGCATAACTTAACATCAACGGCACGGTGGAGCTAGTGCTTGGGGATACACAAAAAAATTCTACGATCATTTCGTGGTTTGAACCGACCTAAAAGATAACATTATTTTCAATATGTAACAGTGGTACTAGACATTTAATAGTGTAAGGAAACTTTTTTATAGAATAAGGGTGATAAACGAACACACAGTCCACATGATGGCAAATGAATGCTATGGTCCATAGACATCCACATCTATCCTCGATTAAAAATCAAAATTCAGATGCGTTGTAACCCCTGGGTACTAAGTTGGAATGCCTCGTTTCCAGTAAAAAGTGTCTCCGGTTCTCTACACTCACCATACGAAACACAGGCATATTAAATAACTAATCTTAAAACTCGACGCCATGCCTTTCCTCAGAGGTGTACGTAGGTACTATTTAATTGATGTTTCCAACAACTAGCATTATTTCATGATATAATGTTATAAGTAAATAAAATAATTTTGTAAATTTAATTTGTGTCTTCTTTCGTGTTTGAGCTAAGCCACAAGTTGAGTTGGGGCGACGGGGCGATACCACTGCAATAATTTCGTCACACTGGGTGTTATAAATAAGCGATGCAGTTGCAACGCAATGCTACTTATTTGTGATGGCAGATTAAGCACAAAGCGCCAAAGCACGTTATATCTTAACCCGGCGTGAGTGAGGTCGGGTATGTCATACCGAAGTTTTAAACGCAGATTATTTAATGTTACTGTTGCCATGCGAGTCCTTTCGTTTCAGTAGCTGGAGGTAAGGTTGCGAGGGGCGAGGTACAGTATCGAGTTTAGTGTTGCGCCGGCGGCGACGGTAGATACACATGCGTACACGTGGCTGGGTACGTCACCCGACCTCGTAGTCGGTGTTACATTTTGTGTTGACAGTAAGTTTTTGATTTATAGTTATTTATAGTATTTTATGATTTATTTTTAGATTTTTCAAGACGTCTTATGAAGAAAATGAACGTCGGCTACAATAACTATTACAAGACTGCTCAAGTGATAGCTCCTGTGACTCCGAGAGCGAAGAAGAAATTGATAACTTTTCTCAGAGAAGTGGAGAAAGTGATTCGGAACAAGAGGGTATTTTTGATAATTTGGAAGAGCCGGAATCTGTGCCGGCGGCTACTAGTCAGTCGGGTGAGGTAAGTGCAACTTCTTATACATCCAAAGATGGCACAAAATGGTCAGATTGTCCTAGACATAGCGTTCGAGTTCGATCTGAGAATATTATTACTAATGCTCCAGGCGTAAAAGGTACTGCAAAACTTGCTAAAACTGAGATTGAAACTTGGAGTCTCTTTATAACAGACAGTATGCTGAATACCGTACTTACATACACAAATATTCAAATTAAGGATAAAAGGGAAAAACATCCAAAAAATAAAGAGCAGCATCACATGAAAGATGCAACTTTGGAGGATTTGAAGGCATTTATAGGACTTTTGTATATAGCTGGCCTGAATCGCTCAAATAGACAAAACCTGAATGATTTGTGGCGTACAGATGGTACAGGAGTTGAAATCTTTCGGACTACAATGTCACTGCAGAGGTTTTACTTCTTTCAAAATTGTTTCGATGTTAAAAACACTCGGGACCAAAGAAAAAAGACTGACAATGTAGCTGCAATAAGGGAAATTTTTGACAATTTTGTTGAAAATATTCAAAAACATTATGTGCCTTCCAAGAATCTTACTATTGATGAGATGTTGTTATCTTTCCGAGGGCGATGTCCTTTCCGCGTATACATTCCCAACAAACCAGCCAAATATGGGATAAAAATTCAAGCACTTGTAGATGCGGAGAAGTTTTACATTCTCAAACTGGAAATATATGCTGGAAAACAACCACCAGGACCTTACCAACTGAGTAACAAAGCGTTTGACATCGTGAGCCATTTAGTGTAGCCAATAACAAAAACGAACAGGAACTTGACGTTCGATAATTGGTTTACTAGTTACCCACTTATGATTCATCTCTTGAAAGACCATTCATTGACTTCTGTCGGCATAGTCCGTAAAAACAAGAAAAGTGTAACTGAGATCTTCAAAAAGGGAACAGAAGTCAAAAGCTCTCGATTCGGGTTCCAAAACGATATTACTTTGGTGTCCTAAAAATGTACCTAACAAAAATAAAGTTGTGCTGGTTATGTCAACTTTACACCATGATAAAAATATAGACGAATCGACAGAGGATAAAAGGAAATCGGAAATGATTACTTATTATAATAAAACTAAAGCCGGAGTCGATGTCGCAGATGAACTGAGTGCTACTTATGATGTTTCACGCAATAGCAAACGTTGGTCCATGACGATTTTTTATGGTATACTCAATATGGCTGCCATAAATGATATCATAATCTACAGAGAAAATAACACGGGTGACAAAACACGCATGAAGCACCGAGACTACATTCGTAATTTAGGTTTGAATCTAGTAAATGATAGTCTTCGGAACAGGCAACAGAACGTACATCTTCCAAGGGAAACACGAAAGAGGATTGCCGATCTTTTAGGGGAACCTTCACCACCAGTCCCCAAAAAAATGGCTGTTAAATATGTTAGATGTGGTGAGTGTACTCAGAAAAAAGACAGAAAAACAAAACATTACTGAACAAAATGTGAGAAGCCAATATGTATGGAACACGCGATTTTTATGTGCGGAGATTGTGCCGATTTGTAGGTGTAATTTTGGTGCTCTGTTACATGATCTCCTAAGACTTTTCAGTTCCTTTTTTATTTATAATAATTAGAAGACACTATTGTTATGTTGATTGACCAAAGAAGTTGGGATTTTGTTAGATTTTTATGCGAAAAGAAGTTAACTACCTAAACTTGTATATTTTCAAAGAAAATTTAGATACTTTATTATTTCAATAAAATATGACGCTTTTTGTACTTAATGCTGGTATTTTATTTACTAATCTTGTTGAATGGATACTATTATTAATATATCTCAAGCATAAATGCTAATTACAAAATCATAGTATCAAAACTTGAACATCAAAATTTCGGGTATCTCCTACCCGCCTCATAGCTGGTGTAACAATTTCTCACCTCATTCACGCCGGGTTAAAGCAGTAAATCTCACACTAGAAGAGCGCTTCTAGTGTGAGATTCTACTAAATATTATTTTCACTTCAGAATTGCTTGCATCATCCGATGCGACGCCGCTCGGCCATGCACTATGCTTGTAAGTCACGGATTTTTGAAACTGCGACGGTGCACCTATAGACAACACTAATAAATTGGTGCTCCTCTCCGCCTTAAGTGCTAAATTTGATTATTCATATTATTTGGTTCACAAAATCTCCTTTTTAACCCCCGACGCAAAAAGAGGCGTGTTATAAGTTTGACCGCTATGTGTGTGTCTGTCTGTAGCACCGTAGCTCTTAAACAAGTGAACTGATTTAGGTGTGGTTTTTTTATTTAAGAACAGGTTTTCTAGGTGTAGTTCTTAGACATGTTTTATCAAAATCGGTTCAGCCATTTAAAGGTTCGGGGGTTTTTAAAATTTTCAATTTAAGTTATCTACCAACATTCTCTGCCGTGTAGTGGCAGCGTAGGAGAATCCACTACCCCCTAACATCCTGTAGATGTAAAAGGAGACAGGAGTAAAACTGAAACAGGATATAGGCAGCAGCATGGCAACCCGCCTAACAAGCGTGGCAACATCGCAAATATCCCTCCTTTGATATAATGATTTCTTATATTTACGCGAACACTACACATTTAAATAAAACTAGTTTTACGAATTTTATCGCGTATATTAACTTATTTTATATTCCCGACGTTTCGAGTACTTAACAGCACCCATGGTCACGGAGGGTAACGTCGGGAATATAAAATAAGTTAATATACGCGATAAAATTCGTAAAACTA
Source organism: Parnassius orleans (assembly GCA_029286625.1). Classification (NCBI taxonomy): domain Eukaryota; kingdom Metazoa; phylum Arthropoda; class Insecta; order Lepidoptera; family Papilionidae; genus Parnassius; species Parnassius orleans. The sequence goes on from JAGSMP010000137.1 coordinate 6,293,116, forward strand.
GTTTTATTTAAATCCCTCCTTTGAGTCAATCTATGGGGGAGGCCTATGTTCAGCAATGGACATATTGTGGTCTATAATGAATAAATGACTGATTCTGTTTGGGTTAGTACCACCTAAATTATTACTGCAAAAGTACACCCACTGCTGTGTTCCGGTTTGAACGGTCACAGAGCGAATATGATTACAGGCTGTGAGGCATTCCATGTTAGTTCTCAGGGATAACAGTACATCTGAGGCCTTTGTTTTAAGTTTTGCTCGTTTGTTACCCTAATTCTGTCCTTGTGTCCATTGGCTGCAGTAGCTACTTGGTCACCCTTGTCAAAAACCATTATTAGAATTTCAAAATTCGAACTCCTTACAACCTTTTTGAATAAATAATAAGTAACGTGCTGAAATTTCGAATTGCACACAGAATGGGACACAAAAGAAAACAATAAACGCTGACAATGAAATCTAACAAGCGATAAGTGGATCAAGTGTACACGAACATACATATTTGTCTTACCCACTGAACCATATACGACTTGCTCAATGCAATTGAACTGAAGACAATGCGTTATTTGAAAAGGTGGCGACGCTCGTACGCCTCAATTTCACCTCGGCACATTCCGATTACCAGCTGGTAGTGTATCGACCCCAATTAGTCTTATCTAGTGATGTCCATTAATTTGTTTATGGTGATGTCTATTTAGCGGTAACTATTACGTAATTTTTGAAAAGCACTAAGCACCGATTGAAAAAAATATTGTAGTGATGTAATGATTTATTATAAACCAGCTGTTAGACCTCGCCCGCGTGGAATTTATTACGAATGGATTTCATGGGTTTTAATTGTTTTGCATGCAACTCTAATTCTTTTTCTAAAATAAAAGTATTATTAAATATTAACAGATAACTGATGTTATTCCTTATAACATCAGTTATCTGCTAGTGAAAGTCCCGTCAAAATCGGTCCAGCCATTTCGGAGATTAGCCGGAACATACAGACAGACAGTCAGACAGACAAAAATTTTAAAAATTGTTTTTTTGTTATGAGTACCGTATTTACTTCCATATGCATTTTGTAAAAAGCTATTATTTTGACATTACAAACAGACACTTCAATTTTATTTATTTGTATAGATTGGTTACACAAATGTTCTTACGTCGCATCGTACTCAGTGCAGTTATTCTTTTTTATAAAACTAAAGTGTAAAACGAACTTGCAGTCCACCTGATGGTAAGTAGCTACTGCAGCCCATGGACACCTATTCCAATGAAAGCCAATTTCAAACAATGAAGACTACAGACGCGTTGTCACCTCTAAGGAATAAGATAATCTCACAGTCTGTAATTATATCTCTATGGTCTTCAGACCTAAACACAGCAATGCAAGCACTGCTATTTGGCGGCAGAAACTGATAAGAGGATGTTACCTACCCACACAGACTTCTCGACAGGAAAGATGGATTACCTAGTATATAATTAGATGATCTGAGAAAAATTAAAGAAAACACAAGAGTTGTATATGTTAAATGTTATAACAAAGTTGTAGCCGCTTTCCATATCTGAGAAAGGAGGTGGAAGAGTTAGTCCGCCGCGCTGCTCCAGTGTTTGTTGAAGAACTTCATATCCTCGAAATATTACAAATCAAAAATAACAATGAACTATTTAATAATAAAATATTATGTTTATAGCAGCCGTAACGACCGCACTACTACGTCGTATTAAACAAAGGCCCAAGCATTCAGTTCTCTTCATTTCCGTGTACTGTGTCAGTTTTAACGAGAGTGACCTTCCCTACCTCGTTTCATATAATATTAAACACTTACAATGCAAACAGTTGCCAATTGTTACGAAAAAAGGCTTTTTATTTGACATTTCATCTAGTAATTTAACATGCTTGTAATAGGTCACAATTTGGTATCGTAAGCGGGGATCTATTTAATTTTACCTTATTTATACGTAGAGCAACGCTGCATCTACATAATGGTCGTAGCACGAATGAGTCGGCTCGACCGGGGAAGGATTACGCTCTCACAGAATACCAGCGGCAGCTTCGACTTAGTTAGACTTTAGACTTAAAAACGAGGGTATCCGCAGTAGAACCAGAGTAACCGACATAGTCCAATTATTAAGCTGAAGTGACAGTGAGCCGGCCCATATATCTCGAAGAACCGACAACCGATGGGGAAGAAAAGTTCTCGAGTGGCAGCCTCGTACCGGCAGGCGAAGTGCAGGGCGTCCCCCCACTAGATGGAGTGACGACCTGGTAAGACATGCAGGAAGTCGATGGATGCAGGTGCAGCTTCATGCTGCTCTGTTTCGTATGGTGAGTGTAGTGAACCGGAGACTCTTTTTACTGGAAACGAGGCATTCCATCTCAGTCCTCAGGGATGACAACGCATCTGCATTTTGATTCTTAATCGAGGACAGATGTAGATGTCTATGGGCCACAGCATCCGCATACCATTAGGTGGACTGTGTGCTCGTTTGCCACCCTTATTCTATCAAAAAACCTCCCTACAACAAGACAGCCCCACGTCCAGCTGTGCAGTGACAATCGAGTTAGCAGCCTACCCCATGGTAAATGATTACTGTAGCCTATTGACACCTACAGCCAACTAGCAATAAAAAAGTCGACAACTACACAGTCGTGCACGGATGTCTGAGATGGAAAGACTCATAGCCTGCCATTATTCTAACTCTTTACCCTGGAACTCCAGCTGCATTGCTACTCAAGAATAGATTATAATATCCAAAACAATCGATTTTTCGATTGATCGATCTCAAATGGACATAGCCATTTACCATCTTACACGGGAGGATCTTACACGGGAGAATAAAAGTTGAAAATAAATGTGGTACAATGGGCGGAGTGTTGTGTGGTTTGATCCTTTAAAAAAAAATCGATTTTTCGATTAATCGACCTCAAATCGACATGTCTATTTGCCATATTACACGTCACTGTTATGTAACTTGATTCTGAACATTTTTTGTCAATATATTTAGTTTATATTTTAAGTTTATTGTGCTTGGATCGCCAGGCAGTAATGAGCCATTGTGTTAACACCTGCTGGCCGATAAGCGCTACTGGCCTGCCGTGAGCCATTGTGTGCTCCATTATGCCTTTAGGGCGATTATGTTTGTCGTAAAAAAAATCAAAAAAAAACTGTAACCTTTATCATATCATAAGTAAGGATACAGTAATAGTAAGCATACAAAACTCAATTAACAACCATGTCTATCTACAACAGCTATCGAGGTATGTAATGAGCAGTTGTTTCATAGCGTACTCGCGGCCTTACCCAACACCATTGTTATTATAACGTAAAGTCGTTGAGTACAGATATACGCGTAAGTCGTACACAAAATCGTAAAATAAGACAGGCCGATTTGTACAATCACAATAAAAAGTGGGAGAAAAACTTATCGTTTGATGAAATATACTTACCTTACCATCGTAAGTCCTACACAAAGTCATAAAATATTGGCCGATGCGTACAGTCACAACAAAAAGTGTGATGTTTACCTCACCATACAACGTTCTAGATTGATGCGACCATGAAATATCTGTTGCCGAGAGTGCAATGATGAAGCTTTTTATACCGTACATTGAAATGAACCTTAACATTTATAGGATAAAATCTATAATCATTTGTTATGGAATTAATTAACAACATATGGTGGTTATTGAACGATCAATCGATCAATTTGTCGTGTGGAAACTTAATAGACATGGACGTAGCGATCTAAATCAATAGTCACTTAATGGAACAACAAGTTCTTTATCAAAACGAAGTCCAAGCTTGGAGATAAACATGATGATGATGTTCTAGTGTCAATGACAGCAAGCTCAGGAAATTATTGTAACCATCTGCGCTGGACATTTTATAATACTAAAAGTTTCCGCAAACACACCAAAGCTTACCTAAATTATCCGAAGTAATGAAAAAAAACTGTAGTAATCTCGCAGTACAATTTGATAATTACAACACGCTTAGATTCAAAATACAACAATTTGAGTTTTGCAAAATGTTAGACATTTTTATTCCCGTTGGGATTCAAACTCAATACTCACGATGCAGCAGAAGTACTCTGACCAATACTCCATGCGTTCGGCAAAAGAGATGTAAATAAATAAATGTTTAAAAAAACTGAAACAACACACATTGATCATGAGCCGTGATGATTCTAGTCAGAATACCAGATCATAGTCATCAGATTATTATATCATCATCAGATCTTATACCTAAGTCTGAAAAATTTCAGATTATTCAGACGTTCGGATGTGTATTTTTTTCAAGGATAAGAGTAACAATCGAGCACACAGTCCACCTGATGGTAAGTAAGGCCCATAGACATCTACATCTATCCGCGATTGTGAATGCAGATGCGTTGTCACCCGTGAGGACTAAGATGGAATGCCTCGTTTCCAGTAAAAAGGGTCTCCGGTTCTCTACACTCACCATACGAAACACAGCAGCGTTAAACTGCTATTGCACGCTGGTATTCTGTGAGAGCGTGATCCTTCGCCGGACTAGCCGACCCATTCGTGCTACAACTATACCAGTAACATAGGTGCAGCATAGCTCTGCCACGAAAAAACTACTATACTATAATATATACTGCATTATAAAATTCCATTATATTCATACATACATAGTAAATTCATACAGGTCAAGTTAATAAAAGCATGTTAAAAAGTGTATAAAAACCACAAGTTGCCATTCCATACGAAATTCATGAATAAAATATAAAATAAACTACGTTTTCATACAAATAATGATATTAAACAAACACAAGAGAACGCTGTGCTGTTTACAAGATGGCAGGACTCTCCTATTTCTGTCGCCAAGCAGTTTAGAAGGGAGCCAGCCTGTCCTCGTCAAGAGTAAAACGCACCACTTTAATACTCATCCTCTGAGCAAGAAAAGAACCAGTCCTCTTGATCATTTTGTAAAAATATTATATCTATGTAGGTACTTGTAGCTAAGTGTGCCGTAAGAAAAAAACTGGTTGCAAACCCGGACTAAGATGAAATGCCTGTAATTATAGTGGCTCTATATCCTTCAGACCAGAACTCAGCAGTGCAAGCACTGCTATGTGGCTCCAGAAATAAAACCGAAATCCTATGAGACAGTGTATGGGGTAGGCCAATTATTCAGCAGTGGACCTTTGCTGGACTGTAACCAGCTTGCATATTTATACTCTATAGTACGTTAGGGGAAATATGGCTATCCGTTTAATATGGTCACTTTCTTATAACTCAAAAACTACAGCCTCATTTGCATAGGTAGCTCTGTGATACGATAGCTCTTAATCAGTCCATTCAAATATTAAAGAGTCGCCATTTTGACAGTTGATATTATAGTAAATATTTTAGTCGATTTTAGTGTTGGGTGGTGTAGTTAGATTTTTTTAAGTTCATTTTTCGAAGTGTTCCTAATTGTTACTAAGGCTTCTTTGTTATTTTTTTCTTAATGTATTAGTTATAATATACGACTTTGTGTATTTGTCTCTGTCCTCCTCCTAGTTTTGGTTTTATAGGGCGGCAAAGCTTAAGGTGACCATATTACCCTCACGTACCTTAATATTATAATACTAATATGTGTAAGTTTGTAAGAAAGCACCCAAATTTTTACACCAAAATCATAGACGTGCCCCGGTACAATATACCTCGCTTTAAAAATAACCTTTTGCAAACAAAATCTAAATTAAAATTTCACAGTTCAGACTTGCATGTTTTGTTTAGTCACAAAGTCTCATGTAACGCAATTTATGAATAAATAAATAAATACTCTAAGGTTATAACGTAAATTAATTAAAACTGTATCTACAATTATTGATCATTTACATTATTTTTAACCTTTAAATTTTTATATTGCCAGCAGCATTCCTATAACTTATAACAATACGTTCTGTCTTCTACCTATCTGTAATCAACACGCAAACATAGAATTTCACACTGCATGGTCGTTTCGTATAATGTGCCAAGTGACATCTCCGACAATGTTTGAGGAGAAAGCCCCCAGCAGGCTCGCATGCTAACGGTATCGCGCCGCAAGTCACTAGTGGTAGCGTCGGAAAGTAGAATAAAAAAATACAAGCATATTTAATAAGGAAAATAACAGGATAAAATTTTTTAAAAAATCATAGACATGTGGATTTTATTGTGCTTAATCTGTCTGGAAATTTATATGGTGGCCCCATATAAATTATATATGTCCTGTCCTGTCTTTTTGATAAAGAAAATAGCAAAATCAATTAACTAACGTCGAAAATATTGTAGTACATATACATCAAAACAAGAGATTCGAATCGTGAGCCACCTCTTTTTATGTCTTTAAAACATTAATAAAACTTAAATTACAAAATTAGCGTTACCTTCCGTGCAATGAGTACTGCTTAATTTACGTAAGGAATCATTAACACACTTATACACGCCATCTTGCAGCTAAACGTGCCACGCGATTTTATTATACAATATGCAAGTATAGTCAATATAATAGATTTACCTGATTTATTACTCCTCGCCATATATTTAAGGTCCTTTAACAGCCTACCTTGCAAAAAACGCTAACGCGACTTTTAAAACATGTTTCTAAAAATTGCTAACGGTTAAACATTTTAACGGCGCTTCCACAGTTCAATTAATAGTTTACGGTCTGTTTCGATTATAAACGTAACAGTGCCTAATTATTAAATAATTCAGTCAAGCTAAGGATTATGCCATGTTATCAACCTGTTGTATTTTTAATTGAATAATTACATACATTTTTTGTAATATCTCATCAAGAAACAAAACTGATTATAATTACACAAAGAATATTATTTTCTAATAATTTTTTTTTCTTTACAGAATGCCGGTTATGTAATCAACAGACGTTATACGAAGAGCAAAATGTCACCAGTTTGTCACAGTTTCGTGCAGAATGCGTGGAAGAAAGATTTTTGCTCAAACTGTTTCAAAGCCCGCGAAGAGCACGTCAAACAGGATAAAACGACAGAAGGTGGCAAATATGTGGCTACTCCATTACAAAACAGAAGTGCATTATATAAGAAAACTCCACCGAGTATTTTAAAGAGTCAAACGAAGAAAATTAATAAACGGAACGTTCGGTTTCCGGAGGAAGTAAGCAGTGTTATTGGCTACGGAGGCGATGATTGGTCGGACGGAGAAGAATTTGAAGTTTCAGAAGACAACGACGATGAAGATATATTTCCAGATACGGAAGAAGAGAGAGAACTCTATAAAATAACAAAATCTAACACAGATTTTAATACTGTAAAGGCTAATCTATTAGGAGATTCAGTTGCAAAGTCATATACTTCTTTAATGTTAGGAAAAGTGCAAACAGATTCTGACGGCAAGAAAAAAACATTAATGGTATCAGTAACTCCTTTTGGTCAAGAAAATAAAAACCCCAATGTAAAGACTCATACTCGCAAACCGGCCGTAATACATATAAATGAAGCACAGGCTGAAGAAGCAGCAAGTAATTATAAAACAAACATCATTCTGACATCATACATAAAGGAATCGGAGACTATAGTTACTTCGGAAAGCGTTAGATCAACAGAAGGTATTTGTACTGAGAAATCTTTATTGGAAGAAATATCAGAAACGTTACAACAAAACAGGATGAATAACGGTAATAATATTAATTTAACGCAAAATAATAACAATAAACCTACAGTTATCGAAGAAAAGAGAAAAGAAAGTATGCAAGATGAAGTGGAGAAGAAAGAAATGACTGAAACACGTAAAAATGGCATCGTTAGAAAATCTCCATTAATTAAAACCCAAGAGAGGCCAAAAGTTAATCTTAGTAGATCAGAGTTTAAGTTTTGTAAAATCAATATCGAAAACAGTAGCGTGGATTCTGCAGTAGGCACTTTGAATTCGACAGCTAATAACTCACTGACGTCTGACGATGAGAGTTTTAGCGCTAAAACAGATTCAGATAATGACGATAGTGGACATTTCTCAGAAACAAATAAATGCGAGGAAACTGTAAAAATAAAAGTATTTAATGAAAGTGAGAAAAGCAATAAAATATCTCCGATGGAACGGCTGAGACAAGCAGACGGAAAAGCGGGCAGTGGCTACAGCACCTTCCAAAGTCCAATAATTGATATGCCACCAATTATACCTAAACAATCCGATTCTGTCTTCTCTGCTGAAGCTAGTCGGGAATTAGCGGGTGAACCTGACGGAAGAGCTGATCCTGACGAATCTAGCGAAGCACCAGCATTACCCAATAGTCCTGTACCTACTATGGACCCAAGACCGTCTTTCTTACACGGCATAATAACCGATATTATGCCTTCTAAGCCCGCTGTACCAGAAAAACCAAAACTCCCTACGAAACCAGTTATTAAACAAACAACTAAAAAGACTATGACTACTTCTAATCAAATCATACATATTATGCATGGTGCAAAGAAAAATGAAGAAGAGAAGTCACGATATTCAAGCGAAGAGAAGAATAATCAGATAAAAGAAGTACATGAAGTAAAAACAGAATCAATTTATTATGCTAAACCAGTGCTTACTAAGCAAGATAGCGACACGTCACTCAATAGTCTTTGCAAGCGCAAAGCACCAACCCCACCACTTTCGCCGACGGAGGAATACCCTAATAATCTATATCAAAGAAATCCAAGTGGATTCATGAAATCAGATTCACCAGTTGTCAGAGAATTGGAGAAGAGGGAAAGAGCCGTAATGTCGTCATCTCCGAAAACGAGAACACTTGAAGATATAGACAAAAAGGATTCTCAGCCCGAACCGGCGCCTAGAAGAAGTATTTCGTTGTCCCATGACAATTTGCTTCTTGATGATAAACGAAAAGGCAAATTAAAATTTTCTATAAAGAAACTCTTACGTATCGGTTCTTCAAAAGACCTGGATAAAAAAGAGTTAAGTGTGGCCACAGTTACGAAAGTTTCACATAAAACAGAAGAAATTTACGATCTGACACCGAAGCCGAAACCACGACTTGTCATCATCCATCCTTTAGACATTAACGGATCGAGTGTCGAAGTGGTGAAATCGAATTGCGAAATTTCGGAGAGTTTGCGACGCATGAGTCATGACGACGTGTCAATTTACAGTGGGAGTAGCTCCGCGACCGATGTCGAAACGCCTAAAATTTCAAGTAAACCGCCACCGCCACCGAGGACATCCATTGAGGATGCAAATTCCTCCAACATTTCGAAACCAGCACGTCCTCCGCCACCTAAATCAGCCGCTCTACAAAAAAAGCAAAAACAACAGACTTGGTCGCCGACGCCGAGCAAAACCGATAACATCTATGCCAATTTAGGTAAGTAAGCAATATTTCCACGCACAAAAACTAGATATTTGCTGTTTAATCGAACAAAAACTTATTAAAAATATATGACCAATCAGTCCTTGCCAGGACAAATCGGAATTATAAGTTGCTTTTTATGTAAACCTATAAAGAATGCATAAAAATTCAATTTTATTTTGCTTGCGGATATAATAGTGATAGATATGCCGTGTAGTGGTGACGTAAAAAAATCCACTACCCTATATCATGCCGTGAGCTTCGTAAGAGGTGACAAAGGAAAATGAAACAGGAGACTGGCAGCAGCATCTTCCTGATAACAACTCAGAAAAAAAATGCTGCCGTTTAATGCGGTACTTTGAGACAATTTATGGTAGAGGCATATATCCAACAGGTGACTTTTGAAAGGCTGTAATGAATTAATAAATTTATAGTGATATAAAAGCTATACCAGAAGATAAAACAATTCATCTCTAGTATTACTTGAAGCAGGTTTTTTTATCTTATATACACTAATGTAAAAAGTCTATAATATATTATCGACAAAGTAGTTGACTAGCGTCGGGACTCTCTCTTGTGCTAATTATGTTCTTAGTTTGATAAGTAATTTCACTTTTGCATTACATAAAGACAACTATATAAATCGGCCACATCTAATACGATGTTCGACAATAATGTAGTAGTTTCAAATTCAAATCGAACTCATTTTTGTGCAAAATAAATTATTTGTTTCGGCATTTGATCTACATGTGTTGCGACTGATTAATACTCTTTCTGGCATTAAAACTTAATCGATCTTGCCGTCAGATAGGGAAGGCACGACGCCTCTGTTTCAAAATTTTATATATCTATATCCTGTATATGTATATACGAATTAGGAACCTTCAAGAAAAGAGTCTACTCCTTTCTAAAAGGTCGACAACGCACCTGCAATTCCCCTGGTGTTACCGATGTTCCTGGGCGATGGAGATCACTTACTATCAGGTGAGCCGTATGCTCATTTGCTACCATTTCCATTAAAAAAAATATACAAACATGTTATCTAAGGTTAGACTAAAGCACCGCCATTGAAGTAAAATGAGCCTTGTCCGTGTAACGCACCGAAATTTCATAAAACCCTCGAAAATTCCTTAAAAATTGGTATTTTTAACGTAAAGAATTTAGTTGGTTTATTTCAATAAATAATTTAGTTTAGTTGTAACGTAGCGTAGTCGCGGGTTCGACTCCCGAGCGGAACAAGTATACGTAATTTCCTGTAAAGGTAACGTTTTTAAATAATGTAATCAGAAATAAATTAACATGCTACACAAAGTCCTTTCCTTATTCCAGGCGAGATAAGGTCAGCGCTGGCGCCAAGAAAACCTGAGCGCACGGCAAGTATGCGCGAAAGGGAATCACATTTAGAACTCCTAAAACGCAGAGTCCCTCTAGACGACGATAAAGACGAAATGGATGGACAACAAGAGCTTGTGCAGGCCACAAACGATACAGTCATCCACAGCTACGACGATGTGTACAACTCAGGAAAATACGACGAGGAAGCTTGCGATTCGGCGAAGAACAGCGATAGTGATTACGAATATGTTCACCACGCTCGTTCAAGTTCACCGGAATGCGACTCCGCCATAAAGCCCAGTAAAGTCAACATGGAGATCAGATCAGACACAAAAATCGAAGAAAATAACGTTGAATTCCCCAAATATAACAACAGCTTCAACAGGTCGTCCCTCCCTTACTGCGGTAGCGAAACCGAGTCTGAAATTTACTCGCCATACAGCTTCTATAGTTCAAACGACAATATGGACGGCTCCACCAACGACGACTATCAAAATGAGATGACACCAAAAACGACAACTAATAAGTTAAGGGTGAGGAAGGGAAGAAGTGTCGTTCACAGGAATCTTGAGGATAATTATGGAGCTGTTGTTATTGCTAATCATGAAGCGTTAGCTCAAGTTTTAGAACAGGTAATGTATTTAAATAATCCTAATTTTATTTATTTCTTTAATCTTTATTGCTGGGCGGACTAGCATACCAGTCAAATATATTTTTCTTTATTATTTATATTTAATCGGCTAAATTTAAAATCAATTACCAAATTCGACCCGAACAGGCATTCAGAAAAGCGAGTTAATAATATAAGATTAAAAAAAAATTAAACAACATGCATTGTACATGAACTGATAATTATTTTATTTTATCCTGGTGATTCTGATCAGGATACTAGGATAAAGTTATTAAATTATTGTTTTGTCATCGGTCGTTGATACGAGCAAATTTTCAAGTCAATCGGCCGCCTACAAGCTGATGAAAATTACAATAACAATCAAAAAGTAAATAGAGTGAAGTACCTATATTCAATGCATTAAAAGTTTACTGTATATGATGACCCCGATTAAATATTGAGAGCTAAACAATTAGATGTAATGTTCTAATAGTAATTAGCACAAGAGCAAATTTAGTTTGTCGAAAAAAAATACTATTCACGAATACAGATTTTTGGCAACACAAAATTAATAAATCGATTAACTTGTTTGTAATTTATTAGATTCATTTGTATTTCAATCACTTATACAGATTACTACTTGACAGTTCATCGATTATAAACTTATAATGGAAAAAACCTGCTGTGAGTATAGCTTTTTTAACGTGTTACAGCCATGCTATAGCTATTAATATGGTTGCAGCACGACTGGGTCGACTTGACCGGGAAAATACCACTGCCTCACAGAATACCAACGCAAAATAGCAGCATAATTCTGCTGTGTTTCGTATGGCGAGTGTAGAGAACCAGAAATCCTTTTTACTAAGGGGTGGGCCATTTAAGATTTGGAATTTGAATCGGCTATAAAAAAAAACTAATGAATATTTTTTCAAAGTTATGGGTTTATTAGAAAGACTGAACCTTGCCATTTAGGAATATAAAACAACATCATTCAAATGACTGCCACGGCTAGCCTTACAATACCCCATTCGATCAGTCTAATTTTTCAGTACATTTTCGATTGTTTGGGCCTCTATTTCGCCAATGGCAACTTCGATTTCATGTTTCATGTCGTCAATCGTCTCTTGATGGTTAGCGTAACACTTGTCCTTAATGACTCCCCACAAAAAAAAAGTCGAACGGAGTCAAATCACAGCTTCGAGGTGGCCAATTGGTATCAGCATTTAGGCTGATTATGTGATTTTCGAAAACAGTGCGCAAAAAATCGTATTGTTACGGTGGCTGTGTGGCACGTTGCGCCGTCCTGTTGAAACCAAATGTCGTCTATGTCATCCTCTTCAATTTTGGGAAACAAAAAATCGCTTAGCATGGCGCGGTAGCGATCGCCATTCACTGTAACGGCGTTTCCTTGCTCATTTTCGAAGAAAAATGGCCCAATAATGCCGCCAGACCAAAATCCGCACCAGACAGTCACTCGTTGTGGATGCATTGGTTTCTCCACGATGACGTGTGGATTTTCTGAGCCCCAGATACGACAATTTTGCTTATTGACGTATCCTCCGAGGTGGAAATGAGCTTCATCTGAAAAGATGATTTTTCGGTAAAAATGCTCATCTTCGATCAAGCGGTCTTCGGCCCATTGAGCAAACCGAAAACGCATCGGATGGTCATGCGGCTTCAGCTCTTGCACTAATTGAACTTTGTACGCATTCATACCGAGATCTTTATGCAAAATTCTTCTCAAAGAAGTGCGTGAAATGTTCAATTCTTGAGAACGATGACGAGTTGATGTTGATGGTTGTTCACGCACACTCTGAGCAACAGCAGCGATGTTTTCGGTTGAGCGCACTGGACGAGTACGTACACGGGTTGTTTTATCCAACAACGATCCAGTTTCACGAACTCGCTTCACAAATTGATCCACAAACTGCCTTTTTGGCACATCCTTTTTGTCACATTTTTTTCGTAAATTTCTTACAGTTTGAGTAGAAGTTTCACCACTTTGGAAATAAGTTTTTAATATTTCCCAACTTTGTTCAAGCGAAAAGCGACCCATTTCATTAATGTCAAACATAAAACTAACTTTCTGTCACATCGGAAATGTCATCAAGCCTTCCAACCTCAAAATAACCTATAGTTCCAATTCCAAACGTTAGATGGTCCATCCTGTAGTAGTAACGAGGCATTCAATATCTGTACTCAGGGGCTACGACGCATCTACATTTTGATGCTTAATCGAGTATTATGTAGGTGTCTATGGGCCGCAGTATCAACTTACCATCATGTGGACTGTGTGCTCGCTTGCACACACGCACAGCTGAATAAATAATAGACTTTCATCAAATTGAAGATTTACTAAAACTCACCACATTAAACAGCCAGGTTAAACAGGTTCTAACGTGGTAAATTTGAGCAAATAGAGTCTGGGGAACGCAAAGCATCCGCTCTCAACCAGGCTACTATCACCCTCGCATTACCATTGCGAGGGTGATAGGGTGATAATATAATTTAAAAAAATGGGTCATGCAATGAGGTCTGCAGTTTTGCATTGATTCTTCCTCTTCAGCATTCAGCATTACACCAACTTTTACACAGCAACCTGTTAAGGTTGGCAGTTGGAGAAAAAGCCTTGCCTTATTACTATTTTACGCCCAATAAAAATACATGCAAACAATAATATTTACGAATGAAAAAATAATCTTTTTAACTCGTCTTCACATAATTTTAAGACTAAAATATCTTTTAAATTCCATCTCCGTCTCAAATGTATATACGACTTAAAACTTGTTTATTAAATACAAAATTGTATTTTATTTATGTATCAATAAAATGTTTTCCTTAAATATATTGGAGTTTGTCTGTTGAGTTATGGACCAACTATTAAATTAAGTCTCGTGTTTTCCTCGTACAAATTAAAATTCTAAAATCAAAAACAAAATAATAATTCAAAAACGTGTTCAACTTTATTAAATTTTTGCACTTACTTAAAAAAATGTTGATGCCAGTATCATTTTTTATATTATAAAGCACATAATAATACGTCGGGGGAAAAGTTGGACGGACGAAGGTCGGACGAAAATCAGTTATTGGTTCTTTCTGTCAAGAAATTCTCAAAAGTAGCCCAGAGTCAGGATGTAGCGATGTAGCGGTGTTTCACCACTGTGCAAAAGCACGTAAAGCCGTTGGTTCTGCGTCTGACCTCTCTCCGGTCGTGTCGGCCGTCCCATCGGGCTAGAGAATAGAGGGCGAACCTGATCTTGCCCACACTCTCATGCGCTATAGTCCTGTCCTGCGCAGATGATTAGTCCTCGTTGACACTGATCGCCATGGCCGAAATTCAGTCTGGAGTCTGGAGGACTATATTATTATTTATTTGTAAGAATATTAATAATGAATATGCCAAAGAATTGTTTTAATTGTTTATTTTTAGCTCTAGTGTTTCTAACGGAAAGTTACTTTGACCTATAGACGCCCACATTCATCCTCAATGAAGAATAAGAATATGCATTGCCATCCTCAAAAACTTCGATAGCCTCATGAAACAGCTATCACATCATATTAGTTTCTTTGGCTTTAAAATCCTGTAAACTATTAGATTTACTGTGTACCTAATGTTCAACTAATTTCTTACTACTTCTATGACGTAAGATTCTAGACTGGTTGAAAATAAAATTCAATATATGAGGATCACTTAGCTAGGTATATAAGGCACACGTCCTAAAAAGACAGATAGTAAATTAGACCAATCGCTAACTTATGTCTGCTTAAAATGCGTCGTAAGGATATGAGGATATACAATATACATATAATGAAAACGTAACAATACCTATGTGTATTCTATTTGTGTCACTATAACACGAATAAGAAATGAGATGAATCCCGACCTGATCAAATGACTGTAAAAGATAAGCCGGTAAAATCTGTCAATTTGCTGTTGTCGTTTGGTTTGTTACAGTATTAACAGACTATCGAATTTGGTCCGCTCTGCACTAAATCTGATCGTGTATAGAGTGGTTTGCCGATAATAATAATAAAAATATGTATTTAGTGTCCACGCGGTCCGATAGTTAACACGCCGAACTTGGTCCGCTCCGTACCAAGTCTGCTAGTTCCGTCGAACTGACCTAACCACCATATTTTTCCTACTCTCACACTAAACTTCGAATCTGGGATACGATGTATTGATCTTTTAACATTTTGTATAAGGTCAATTAATTTTAGGTCCAACAAAGCGCCACCATGCAGCCGTCTCTACGGGGACTAAAAGCCTGCACGAACCTAAGATGGAGCGACTTTAACGTCCAACCAATAAACAAAGGCAGCTTCACAAAAGCAGGCAAACGCGTGTTCTACTCAGCGATATGGAACTCCAATCAAGGACCAGTTAACGTTACTCTGATGCTGTACAAGGATCAAATGGCGTCTCAGATCGTTTGCCAGCAGTCAATACAACCACAGACGCTCAGTTTGAACGCCATCACGGAGTTCTGCGATTTAGTTCCACTCCAGCAGTTTGGAGAGGAAGGCGAGGATTTGGTACAAGGTGAATGTCTTTTAATATTTCTGAAGTTATACTTCTTTTGGCGCGTTTGAGAAAAATTATGAGAGTGAATTTTTTACGATGCGCGCGCACTCCGACATATAACAACGACACCATGAAGTTGTTACGATGCGCGCGCACACCGAAACCTAAAAATTTCGTTGGTAATTGTCTGTCAACTGTCAAGTTTTCGTGAGAACTGATAACTATATTCAAGGTAGTTACATTAATATTTAAATATGTATGAATCTATAAAACGAATTTTATTTTAGTTATTTTTGTTATGTTACGCTAAAAAATAGAGAAAAAAAAGTATAACGTGCGTATTCTTACGTGCGTACATAAGTACACACACACGTTTTTTTTTTGTGACGTGTGGTAGAGGTTAAGATATAATATAAATATTTAATGTAATAAATCTAATAATAATCCATCACCAGTTTCATCAAGTGGGTGTCGTAAAGGCGAGTAAAGGAAATACCATATATTATGTCTACCGTCAAATGCCGGTATAACCATCTCGTTAAGTCAAACGTGCTCACGTCTGATACTGCGATCGTCAATCCGTCTGCCACCCTCTCACGGATGTAAGTGGCCGTCGCCCACGTTCAGCAGTGAACTTTTACGGGTCAATAAAAAAAGTTTTTCAAAGAAACAATAGTCCGTTTTACGACCACGTGACCTAGCACTTGGCTACTACGCCACGGGTTCCCATGCGGCTAGAAGTTTTGATTTTCATGCCTGCAGGGCTAGCATGGGCGGGAGATTTTATCCAAGGGAAAATAGAAAATGTTTATCCCCTCGCTTAGTTTTATCCACCCTTCCTTCCCTTTTTGGCACACCGGTGGATATAATGGATTACCACAGTAGATAAAATGGAGAATCACCTCAAGATCGTTGCTAATTAATAAACACATAAAAACAGTAACTCAAAACGCTGTACTTAGGAATACTGTTCTGTGACTTGCACTCAAGTATACACACTTGAGAGTCGAGTTTCTTTTATTAATCAGTGTGGCACTCAGCTGATATCGTAAACCTAAACCGCATCTTGAGATATGTTTATAAATAAGATCATAACCTCAAGATTGTACTCAAGTGCGTGTACTTGAGCTGAGTAACGTTTATTAATACGGGCCTAAATTTACGTGTGCGTTTGTGGCATAATTTATCTTGTGCAAAGCTTGCACGTAGTGTAATGATCATTTCATATTAGATTTAGTATTAGAAACAAGGACCCAGCATTCGGAAGTTGTAAACGTATTACGATCAAATTCTACGCGGTAGAGCTATACTGCAGCTGTTAATGATTGTAGCACGAATGGGTCGGCTCGACCAGGGAAGGACCACGCTCTCATAGAATACCAGCAACTCAATGCTGCTGTGTTTTGTGTGTTGTGTGTCGAGAACCGGATACCCTTTTTACTGGAAACTAGGCATTCCATCTTAGTCCTCAGGGTGAGAACGCATTCTGCATTTTGATTCTTAATTAATATTAATAAATTTATTTTCAGCAACAATCGTGGTACTCGGGCAGGCCCAGGTGGACACGATCCAGTCTTATGGGGAACACCTCCACTCGGCCGAGGATCTAAGCAGCAAGGAGAACAAACTAGTGCAGACTGAGCAGATGCACGAGGCAATCTTCATGTTGCTGCAACTCATCAACGGACTCAAGTGCCTCCAGGCCCGAGGGGTCGAGGAGATTTCGGACTCCCTCACCTCTTTTATATCCTTGAAGGAGCAGCAACCGACGATGTCCCATGGAAGCACCCTCAATTTACCATCACCTGACGACAGACTAAACTCTCTCTGGGCACCCAAGACTAACTCCTACGGGCGGCTTTGCATTCTACAGGGGTTAGTAACGACTTATATTCATTTCAAGATTTAACCGACTTCAAAAGAAGGGGGTTTCAAAGGTTTAATAGGTGGCAGTACACATCCGCGTAGGAGTCCATCTGGGTAGTTACCACTCCCTGACCTAGTTTCCCCGCCAGATAACAGTTCTTGCACCGCTATGTTTTTGTCGGAAAGATATAGATTGCCAGTACAAATACAGGCTATGTGGCATTCTATCTCAGTCCCCAGAGGTAATAGCTCATCTGTAGCCTCCTTTGTTTAAGTTGTTTGCAGGTGTCCATGGGCTGCTGTAGCCACTTACCACCAGGTGGACGGTAAGTTCGTTTGTCACTTCAGTTTTATATTTAAAAAAAACTCTAAAATAGTTCAACTGACGTCGATAATATTTTTTTTCATCATTTATAACAGTCTATCGAAGACCACTGCTGAACCTCCCCTTAGATTAGGTACCTAATAAGGGGGTTATTTGCCATAGTTGCCACGCTTGGCAGGTGAGTTGGCAACCGCAGTTTTTTATTATTTAGTTCTTATTAGAAAGACGGACTATTGTGTAACATATGCAAGTCAAAACATGTAAGTAAATATTAAAAACAAAGAATTATTTAAAAAGCCGTGTCATTGGTGGTTACATTCCATGTCCAATGATGTTATGTAATGAGATCAGCAGTGCGATTGTGTTACTCCCGCAGGAATCCTGGTTGGCTGCGTTTTGACGCTTGACGTTTGGTTTTGTTGTATTGTGTAAATATATCACTAAACGCTCGTTGTAATTGTCGCAGACAAATAAACAAGAATTTAAATAGTTAAAAACATGTTAAAAATTAAAGAATACTGCTTTGAGCCATTATTTTGTGTATATGTGGGTGACACTGAAAGTTCTTAGAAAATCAAAAACCGAACAAACTAGCAAGTTATTAGTTTTATTATATCTTTTCAAAATAGTGTCCATTTACATCAATACATCGCTGCATCCGATGGAACCACTGAGAAAAGCACTTTGCCCACTCGTCCTTAGGCGTCTCTTCGACGGCATTTTGAAACGCAGCCACTGCTTCCTCGGCGTCCATAAAACGTTTTCCTCGAAGTTTTTCTTTTATTTTCGGAAATAAATAAAAATCGCAAGGTGCGAGGTCGGTGCTATAGGGCGGCTGACCCAGTAATTCCACGTCTGACGTCGCCAAGTAGTCGATTGTTTGCTTGGCGGTGTGCGACGAGGCGTTGTCGTGGTGAAGGAGGATCCTACTGCGAGGTCGTTTCTCCCGAACTTTTTCCAAGACAAGTGGCAAACAATTGTTAGTGTACCACTTTGCAGTAACTGTTTTTCGATCCTCTAAAACGATTGTTGCGTAATGACCTGTCCTTCCGAAGAACGAGGCCACCATATTTTTTCCCACGCTTCGACCTTTCTTCACTTTAGTTGGCAACTCCTTGGAAGGAAACACCCAGACAGCAGACTGTCTCTTAGTTTCAGGATCATAACAATAAATCCAGCTTTCGTCACCCGTAAGTATGTCGAAAACAGCATTTTCAAGAGCCCAAGGGCCACTCCAACCGCACCTTGACCTACTGTCGCTGATATTACTTGATACGTATATCTGTGTTTTTAGAAATTTAACAATACACCTATGTTTTACCAACCGCCTTCAGCTACACTTAGTAGTAGCCGGCTAAACCTAGGTGTATCCGCACTTCGGCTTTTAGCCGTAACATATACACTAGAAACCGAAATACTTACAATTAAATCGCATCCTTTTCAATGATGATGGCACTGTGTGACCTTCTGCGTAACAAATAAGTTCGCCTTAATCCCAACTAGCGACATCTGGTGAGCTTAAGATTATTAGCCCTCATTGAATGGAAATGAGAGGAGGCTTGTGTCCAGCAGTGAGGCGTATGAAGGCTTTATTTTTATTCATTACTAGCGATTCGCCCCGGCTTCGCACGGGTGATATCTGGATGGTCCAATTGTGAATCGTTTAAATCATCCAGGGACTCACTCAAATACACAAAAAAAAATTCATCAAAATCGGTCCAGCCAGCTATAGTATAAATGAATACATGGTTGATAACTCCTGGAAATGAGGCGGTCACTTCCAAGCTGTTTCTAAAATAAATTTTGTGAATAGTTGTACACCTTTTTTTATTGTATAGTTTAATTTTAAAAAAAAGTTGAGTTTCTTGCTGGTTCTTCCCAGGACAGAGGTTTTTTTCCGAACCAGTGGTAAAGTAAAAAATGACTTTCAATAAGAATTACATGTATTATTATTGAAAGTACTAAGTATAGTATAGCACTATATTGAATAAAAAATTATTTTATTCTATTCTATTCATGATGGATCCTCTTACGACCTCACTACACAGTGTTTACACTTCCGTTAAAATATATTATACTGTTCTTTGGACTTTTAAAGGAGAAGGAGACGTCTCCATACATTCTTGGGCCCAGATGTTAACAAGATGAAAGGACCATTTGAAAGCTCATATATAAAGAATTCATAGCTGAAAATCTGGCAAGATTTGTCAATTTAGGAGCAGAGTTATTGTAAAATAAGTAAAAGTTAGGTTATGTATTACTTACAATGTAACAGACGATTTTTCACCGTAATAACACTGTAACAAGCTAGTTTTTTGTATTTTACTTTAGAAAAATATAGCCAATTTTTTAAAGTATAAACCAATTACATAGTTAACTTCAGGTCCAAAAATCAAATTATCCTTTATCTATAAATCTATACAAATAAATAAAATTTTGTTGTAGAAAAAGAATTAGGGTTGCGCGCAAAAAAAATTAAAACCCTAAATTACACGCGGGAGAAGTCGTGGGGAACAGCTAGTTTATTAACTTTAATATTCCTTATTACAGATTGAGTGACGAAGTCAACTGCAACAAATCTACTGACGACGAGCAATACAGCTCCCTTTGTAAATGCGCGATCAAAGCCGTCGAAATTCTCTTACCGGGGGAGAAACTTACCCCTCTCCTCAAGGAAGTGTTACAAGAAGAAAGGGCCATATCCTTGAACCAGGCGAAATCCGTCCTGGAGTTCATGCTATGGGGGCCGCTTGACGTTGTCCAAGGCGTTCCCGTTGAAGAAAGAGAACTGTCTCTGCAAAGATGGCTGGATCTGGAGAGGGCGACGGTTTTGCATGGCTTAGTAAGGACAAGGGTACAGTTAAATGTGTTCGAGCAGCTGCATTTGATGTTCTTAGTGCGATCGACGGCAAAAGCAATGTGCGATGCCTCAGTTTTGCTTGAGAAGGCGAACGTATACTGATTTGTACATTTATTCAAGCTTTAAGATGGATGCTTTATTCAATTGTTGTAATTTCTCTTATATTAGAAATTAGAAAAGAAATTTATTTTTTTATCCTTCGAGTCCGATTCGGATTGATGAAATAATCGATTAGTATTTGGTATAGTTTTGAATGTGTTGTATTAAAATGTTTTATTTCGTTTCAACTTTAGTTCTTCGAGCCGGATTTGCATTGTTCAAACGCCATACATGTTCTTGTTAATTCTTTATATTATAGCTATATACAAAGTGTAGATAGTCACGCACAAATATATATTATGCATCCATCTATAGTTATAGGATTAGTGTTAAGGCACCTGTAAGAATTATTGTGTTAAAAATATTAGTGTTTGTTCCAAAAATACAACCTCGACGGGTTTTTCATTTATGAAATGTCTAAATGCAATCGAGAACTTAATTATAGGAGTATTATAAATATACATATAATAATGACATAGCAAAAAAATATATAATATACATAGTGTACCTATTATGTCAGTATTACCGTTGCTCAAGTATATTTGGAACAAAACCTGAAACACTTCAGTGCCAACATTTATGAACTGAAACTATATACTCATTGAATGTAGTGATCCGGTGCCTTATTATAATGTATTATACACAAGCTTATTGTAAATTAGAAAGTGTAATTTATTATATGTCTATAAATATTTCGTAGTGATCGATTAAATACTTAGTGCAAAAATATGTTTAATCTCTGTAATAGTTTATAAGAGATCATCGAATATAAATATAAAAATTTCTATGAAAAATGTTTGGTTTTAATTCAAAACAATCTGTTCTTCTTGCTGTGGATCAAAGCGTAGTCCCAGGAAGATAGGAAAAGTAAATATTGCTATAATGACTAGACGCGTCATTACACTTCTCTAGTTACGTTTCACATAACACTGGACTTGTTAACACATTATATCGGATTCTGATACAATAGGTTTGTTTTGTAAACATACAATCTTTACATTTTTTTAATTAAGTTTCTTGGCTCGGATACCTGTCCTTTAAGCCATCTTCATTTATCTCAGTATCAAGTGATAATAATCCTTTAGAGTACACTGCTTCACAATATGTTGATGCGTCACATTGCGCAGCTTCTGGGAGATTTTGACGGCAAGTTGATAGTATCTCAAGGCACCTAAGCAGACAGCCACCTTATCTAGAGATTCACATCACCATCGGAGCACTTGTTTCACCCTTCCACTAATAGTTCACATGCGCAGACATTTAATACACAAAATCGCACCACTTTACATATCTAAATCCACTTCAAACCATTATTTAAACAATAATATAGGAGCAGCAATCCGCCGCCGGTCAAGTTCCCGCCAAAACTCCACTACCTTTACATTCATTCATTCATTAAAGTCTGTCAAAAGTCCACCGCTGAACATAGGCCTCACCCATAAATTTCCTCATAGAATTTAGTAACAGTTGCCGTGTAGTGACGGTGTAAGAATATCCACTACCCCATATGGTCCCGTGGGTGTCGTAAGAGGCGACAGAGGGAAACTAAAACAGGAGATGCGGGAGCATCTTCCTGATAACACCTCAAAATAATTAAAAATACTGCGGTTGACAACCCGCTCGCCAGGCGTGTCAACTATGGAAAAATCACTCCTATGTGGGAGACCTATGTTCAGCAGTGGCCTTTTATAGGCCGTAGCTTTTGTTATTTTGAGTGTTATGAGGAAGATACCGTTGACCATCTCGTGTTTCATTTCCTTCTGTCACCTATTACGACACCCACGGGGTAACATAGAGCAGTGGATTCCTTTATACCGCCACTACACGGCCAAAACAATCCATGTGCGGAAACAATTTTTATTTTTATTTTGAGTGAGCAGAACACGTCTTGATGGTAGTGGTACCTCACAATGGTAGTTATAGCTTATATATATCACAAACCTAATTATGTGTATAAAAATATCTATATTATCAAAATGTTTCTTCAGGCATACGCTTTAAAAGTTAGTTCGAACTAATAAATACACATTTACAAAATAAAAATTATAATAATTATATTTTTGTGATCAATAAAAGATATTTTACTTCAAAACAAGTTTATTGTCTTCACAATATGTAATTAATCAAATATTGATATTCCAACAAATTATACTAAACTTACGAACAAAACAATGGCAATATATGAACCAGCAAACAATAATACATACCAAAATAAAACTTATTAAAAAAAAGATTGACCGTTATGGGAAAAAGCGACTAGAAAAATTTTCGTTTGTATCGTAATCGACTAAAATTGTATGAAAATATGAATAGCGCCCCGGCGGACGTAACCGGAACTATGTATACAAAGTAAGTCGATGGTTTTGCGAATTAGATACGATAGAGAATTTATGCTCAGTGAGCAGTTCTTATAATAATTAATAACTGTGCAATTAAATAAAGAAGTATAGCACAATATGTTCATAATTTAAAAGTAACTTTCACTTTACAATAATATGACAGTTACATCTTTAAATATTAACTTCATTTAAGATCTTATATACTCAACTCTATGATAATATACTAATTTAAAAACAAAACTGATCAAAGTAAATACAATTTATAAATTTAAAAGCAGTTTTAAACCGTAGTATCATTTTTGAAATTATTAAGCTATTTGTTTCGAAATAAAAAGTAATGAAACAAAATAATACCAAAATAAAACTGCCTAAATATATACCTTAACAGAAACACTAATACTTTTCAAATTTAATTTAAGAAAAAAACTAAATTGATAATGAACTGCTTTTTTATAATCGGCAAAGTTAAAAATGCTACTACATTTTCGAAAGTCAGGTTTTATGTCTGTAATATAAGATTCATTTTGTAATGATTTATGAAACTACATTAGATTTTCATGTGAATGGCACAATATACGCTACTACTAACTCGGATTCTCATAGTTCAGGCCGGGTTACAATCAGTAGTTAATATTTAAAAAAAATCAAAACATTAAGATATAGATTATACATATTCCAAAATAATACTTTAAGAAATGTGTAGAAGCGAGGTTTGTGGAATGTACATGCACGATATATTTGTGCACGTTAAATATAAAAATATGAAGTCTATGTAAATGAAATACGAACAAAAATATCCTATACATGCTCCAAATATATTTTTAATACGTACGTCTAATATAAAACTGTGTAAAATGGTACCTAGATGAAAACAATAAAACTGTTATTTATTTCCTACCTATATTTGCACTATTAGCCGCATGTTCTAACTAATATGGACAGTGTAATATTTTACATTATATATAAATTTTAACTTAACAAAAAAAGACAACAATAGACACTAATAATGCATGCATCATTTTTCAACAAAATATGCCATAGCTTTACAATTAGCTCAAAACATATTTCATATGAATTCAGAGACCACATAATTTTAACCGCATATTTTATTTTAATTAATGATATCAAAAGTAAGCATGATTCTATTTCATTTACTTTTATTATTTTTAGTAAAACATTTTTCATTTTATTTTCATTAGTAATATTTGCAGATTATAAAATAATACTCTATATCTTTGTACTTAACCGAATAATACTATAAAAAAATATACCTAAAAAGCAGGCAACATTAAAAAGCAAAATAAAAAATACGTACCACAATTCAATCGCAAAAAGTGAACCATCATATATATATGAAGCAATTTAATATAAAAATTTGACCATTATGATTAGTAGTAAAATGTAAGTATTCTTTAACAATTAAATAACAACTACTTACCCATCTCCACTCTACTCAATTCTATATCTACTTTGCTTCTACTTATTCTATACAAATTCAATTATTTATTTATAACATCATTTGGAAATGTACACTCTGTATAGGAATTGAACATTGTCATAAAATATTGTCTGCGAGTTATTACTGTCCTTTTTAAATAAACTGCAAAGTTTTTTTATGAATACTTATGGGCCGTACTTAAGTGCTTAAAGTTGCTCTCTCTCTCTCTCTCTCTCTCTCTCTCTCTTTTTTTTTTTTTACTAAATGACAAATGAGACAGACATAGTGATAATTAACACCAAACTTAAGTAAGCGATAGTTAACGATTTTAAGGCCGTATATCTCTAATGTAATCATCTCTAACTGGACGTAATGCAGGCTATAACTTTTATTAAAGTGAGACTGGTTGTCACATTGTGTTAGTGTGCGTAGGCCCCGGGAGCACTGTGTATGTGCACGGCTAACAACAACCAAAGTCAAACCTTCATCGTGAAATAGAATAACTATATATTGAAGATAAATAAATCGGAATTTATAAGCGGCAACATGTGCTGAAGTAACTTTAAGTTATCATTGTACTAAATTCATCATTATTTATGATTTTTTTTTTACCTAGCCTACAAAAATTTTCTCTACTAGTTATTTTTAAAAGTTAACATTTGATAAATTTTACTATTGTTTATTGTATGTAATTATTTAGGATTCCACGTATACACCTTATATAAAACGAACATTGTTAGCATAACAGCAGAATATTTCGATATATTTACTTAACTATTACCTTAACTTAAACCCGTACGTAGAAAGAACGCTGTCGAATACTAATCTCAAATGAGTTTAAGTGTTGCCATCCTATTAAAACATCCCTAAAATTTGGTTATATATTTTATTTCTTTCTAAAACAAACGTTACCCCAACACCGAGAATTTCTCCTGTATCAAAGATATGTTTTACATACATAAATTATTAATAAGCACAAGTACAAGGACAAACACCCACACAAACAATTATTTGTACGCCATACAAACACTTATTTCATGCGGCATTCGAACACGTTACTAAACTATATTAAGTTAGTATAAACTATATTATAACTACTAAACTATATTAAGTTCAGGGCATATAGCCGCGTCACTTGAAATATAAATAATGTTCCGTCTGTCTTTTTTGTTGGTGTGGGTTTATTACTTGATTCTTAATATTATTATAACATAAGAGTGATAATAAAACAGTAACCTGACGGTGAGTGGATGTTGCAGGCATTACCACCTCCAACCAACTTCAAAAATAGAACTAGTTACTTTCAGCTCTGAGGACTAAGATGGATTTGTCTACTACCATTGATATGTTTTGCTATTTTACAGACCCTTATTGAAGTAGACGTATTTCGGCGGCTTGCCGTCCGTGTTTTTCACGATTTCCTCGTAGTTCTCCTTTTCGAAACGCTTGATCGTGTCAGTTGATAGTTTGCTAAAAGTGAATTTGTTTTTAAAAATGTAATTTTACAACACAATCTACTAAGTTTAAGTTAATCACGATTATTATAAGTAAATAAGTTGTCAGTAATATTCTTCTCCTTTTTTATATCGGCCCGCAAAAGTACACTGTTAGACGTGTTTCGTCAAGTTTGACGATCGCAGATCGTTTGACAGTTAATCAGCATCACCATTACAGCTCATCACAAGTTAATTAAATTAATACCCCAATTAGCAAAGAGATTATAATATAAGCGATGACTTTGATGACTATTTGTCGATAAACAACTAAAAGAAAGACCCTTAATACTAAACAGCTATATGAAAGAATTTTGCTCCATTTTTTAGTATTTATTACATTTCGATAATATACACTCGTCGAGTAAAGGTTTATGGCGTGTATACTCGATTGTTGTAAGTTAGAAGGAAATTCTCTCGATTACCATTACGCAACTTTAAGTTTTATAATAGCTCTTTAAAAACAACTTATCTACTGCCTTAAAGGTTTTTATTTATTTAACAAGTACACTTACAATATACATATTATATGACATTGTCACAAAAATATACACACTTATTTTTCTGATATGCATATCAATAACAAGTGTACATAACATTCACAGATTGAGTCGTGCAACTTAATTTTGGATTAATTTGGAGTAGGAAAAACATCCAATCAATGCAATAAAATGAGAAATAATTTAAGTAAATTATGTGCCAAAATAGGAAAAAAATGTATTGGAAAAAAAATCAGGTTCAATTATTGGAAAATAAAATGGTAGATATTGTACTCTCTTTAGAAGTATGCACATTTTTAATTTAAGTATAAAATAGATTCTATTCAAAATATGTTTTTAACAGGAACTAGACGATAAATGATTAGTAAGTTTAATTTTGAAAGGCATATGAGTCGTGAAATATGTCGATGCTAGGTATGGTTTTAGATGTTTCGTTATATTTGCCACATATACGAACAATAGGAGCATGACTCCCGAGATGAGTTTTCGCGAAAGAAATATAAAATGTTATTGAGATGTGAAATATTTTTAAATTTGTCTGGATAGGTAACACATTAGTGACACATTAGATCCTAAAATCGTACTCAAAACAGAAATAAGCAGACAAACACGCTGTCCTGTCAGATATCCAGGTTTTATATCGAAGTTTGTACTCACCATCTCTGCGGGAACAGCGCGCAAGCGGTCGGCACCATGAATGTTAGGCTGTAAACAAAATTTTTACTTTAAAACATTCCTTGGTGTACAAAAATGCGTGATTGACATATAAGATAATAATTGCATATTTCTTGTTAAGAATTGTTTAAAATATTTAAAACAGTAACTAAAAGTTAACATATAACCATGTAGTGACGGTGCAAGAGTGATATAAAAATTGAAAAAGATATAGGAGAAAGAATACCGCCTTGCGGCACACCAGCTTCCACATGAGCCCATGCTGAGGTCATTTGCCCTACACAGGCTGACTGCTGTCGACCGCGAAGATAAGATGCAAACCATTTCAATGCAGTAGGGCCAAATTTCAAATGAGACAGTATGGAAAGGAGGATTTCATGTTCAACTGTGTTGAAAGAATTTGAGAAATCAACTAGTATCAGTACTGTTTTTTTCCTTCCAAACCTTCTTATATTATCAGTAATCGATATATATGTACTACGCACTAGATTTCGCATTCCGAACATTCACTATGTTCAACTGAACTGTACTGCAAACCTTAATTTAGTGTCATTTAGTGTGGCTTCAATATTCATGCAGTGTGGAGCTACGCTAATAATACGAGATTTCAAATTAAAGTTTAAACCTGGACGTAAATAACAATTCAGTAGTCAAGTAAGTAAAATTATTTGTTCTTCAAGTGAATAAATAGGTAATAATATCGTAATATTACAATAGAAAAATAATTTCTTCATTTAAATGCAACGCTATCTACAATCATAGACTAAAACATGCAGATGTTCCATTACAAAACCGAATGTAGGTAAAATATGTATATGTATATGTGTATGTAGTATGTACTTGTATACAATACCATTTTATTTTATTTATTTATTTTATTAGTTGAGCTGGAATAAACGGATAACAATTCACTTTCTTTTAGTTTCCTACAATATTACCTTACAAGTAATTCATAAGGCACAACACCCGCCCCGACTAACGAACGACGAACGAAACATTATTATATCACAATTACATTTTAATAATACTTTTTTTAAATATTTTAAAAGATAACTATGTGAAATATAAAAACACATTTAGTATCAAAGATAATTATTATTACATTTTATTTACAAATATGTTTGTTTAGATTAAAGTAAGAGTATTTTAAATTAAATTAGCACATATGCAAAATAAATGACAATTAAAAAAAATTGAACTCGATATAATTAACCATACAATCTAAATAAACGATTATTTCTTTAGATTGTATGGTTCATTCTACCTACGTATACCTAATCTATGATTGGCAAAAACTGACCGCGCAGGCGAAACGCGCTTATATCAACTGCGCATGCGCAACTCTACTATCTCCCGCGCATGCGCGAAGACATAGAGTAGCGCACATTTTTTGTTTGGAATGGCATCTCTAGTACGTAGTACATATAACTCAATGGTCGTCTGTAATCTTGTACGTGTTTTGCAACAGTTAAAAAGCTAGTTTTATATCAAAGGCAAGGCGAGCCGTCCTAAAACAAGACACGGTGAAATCTAGTTATCAATATACTCACAAAACGCCCACTATGGCCGTCTGAATAAGGATGTGAGCCTTCTTGATCCTCTGCATCCAGGGCTTGGGTTCGATTCTCTCCATTATCACAGGCAACAGAAGCATTCCCGGCGCGCACATTACGATCCTGAAACAAATCCGTACAATATATTCGTATGCATTAACTTAGCTAAAATGGTACCGAAATAAAATAACATAAAATTAATTAAACTTCAAAAACAGATAGAGAGCAATGCAAGGAGTGATCTTAGTTTTTTTTTTACAGAATAAGAATGACAGACGATCACAGTCCATGGTGAAACATGGCCCAAAAATCTAAATCTGTCTTCGATTAAGAATCAAAATGCAGATACGTTGTCACCCCTGAGGACTAAGATGGGAATGACTTTGATCCGACCTATCTACCTATCCACCACCTATCCGTGCTGCAACTGTAAAATTGCGACAGCATGGCTCTACCATGTAAAAAAAAACATGTGTGCAGTTCACACGCGGTAGAAGCGAAATCTTCAAATGAAATGAAATATACAATAAAAATATTTCACGGCAAATGGTTTATTTAATATGATAATTTTCAACCACAAGTGCGGCATAAAATATAAGATAATAGTTTAATATTATAGCAAATAAATGTTACAATTCCCATTTTTACACTTAATTTTTGTGTAATCAATCAAAAGAATGTTTTCTTACTAATACAATTGCTTTGTAATAACGCCATGGCCTTCATTATATTGGTAAAGTCGTTTTTATTGAACAAAATTTGATTGACTCTCAAGGTGGTACGTACAATAGACACTAGATGGCATGAATTTATGAAATCGTGGATTAGTATAAATGGATTGGTATATTAAGATAATTTTATTCAATATGGTTAATTCTATTTATTTAATAAACTTGTTAATTTTTTTAACTGTTTATTTTTACAGTTAAAATTTATATTAACCATCTTTAAAGCACCGCACAAAGAGCAGATCGTAATAAAAGGAAGCACAATTAAAAAAAAATACTAGCAATAATATTAACATTACTAAAATTCCCTTTAACCACTACTGGTAAGTTTAAAAATAAAAAATGGCGGATTCGAACCCACAACCTTTTGAGTTCGCGGTCCGCACCTTGCCATTAGACTACTGTCGCTTACTACACTGTATTCTATCTCATTCTCTCGCAGGCTAAATCCTATAGATGTATATGTTTGTCTCTTTTTAGTGTCGCTTTTTCGTTTCATCGAGTTTCAAATCACAACGATTCTAAAGAAGTTTGCACTTCAAAAATTCATTAGTGTTTCCTTTTAATATTAATGTGCTTTTGTTTACGTATGAGCGCAGTATAAAAATAATAAACCAGATTTAATGAAAGCAGGTAGCATGACCTTGTCAAGTCGACACTAAAGCCCAACCTCTCCGCTTCGCGTCCAAGGTTTACAGTAAAATTCCACCATTTATAGATGTTGAGTGGTTTTGTGGATATAGATCTCCCCCACTCCTTGGGGGAGGCCTATGTTCAGAGGACTTGTGAAGGGCTGTAATGACGACGATGATGTGGATAAATAATAACAGCTATCAAAATTACCCAATAATGACGCTTTATCAATTCAAAAGTGCTGAACCCCAAAAGCCCTCGAGAACATTCTAATTAGACTTAAGAGGATTGTGGAGTGCCGATACGCAGCACGAGTAGGTATTTTCAAAATGCTCTATGTTTCATACTGCTCGCTCCGTATCGCCGTATCGTGCGATAGACAGAGTTGCAAGTCTTGGCGGCAATTGCCTACAATTCCTTTTTGAAATATTGTTTCGGGCGATAACGTTTTCACCCCCTTAAACCTTTCCGTAATGACACAATTTTGGTCTCATTAGAATCAGTACATCTTAATCTAGGTCTGTACGTTTTTATTTTTTAGTAATTCAGATTAGTTTAATTTCAAAAAAACGCTTCAGGAAGTTTTTTAAGTCAAAAATATAGATATTTAGATGCTATATTTTTGACTTAAAAACTTATATCGTACGCAATATTTGTTTAAAATAAAAACGTACGGACCTAGTTTTTCATTATATCTCCAACATTACCAAAAAATTATGAAAATTAGACTATGTTTACTGGGGGGAAAACGTTATCGCCTTTTGTATGAAAATTTATAGGTTTACAATGCTTTTAAAGCGTCGTGATGAACTTACCTGGACGTCACAACTTGCGATATACCCTTAATGGGCGCTATTTGCGACTTCCCTATCACTTTTCCATTTTCATCCGTCACTTCTAAACCTGCGAAATAAGCAAAAATAGTAAAGTTACAACATATATCTTGTACGTGGTAGAGCCACGCTGCAGTTAAATTATGGTTGTAACACGAATGGATCGGCTCGACCGGGGAAGGACCACGCTCTCACAGAATAACAGCGTAAAACAGCAGCTTAATGCTGCTGTGTTTCGTATGGTGAGTGTAGAGAACCGTAGACCCTTTTTACTGGAAACGAAAACGAGCCATTCCATCTTAGTCCTCGGGGGTGACAATGCATTGCATTTTGATTCTCAATCGAGGATAGATGTAATGTCTATAGTCCACAGCTACCATCAGGTGGGCTGTGTGCTCGTTTGTAACCCTTATCCTATTAAAAAAAAAAATGCGTCCCAAGGCTGAGCACAGGCCTCCTATTACTTCTGGGAGGGTTTAAGAGCAAGGAAGTGTCCGCCGCATTGCCGCAACGGTTGTTGGCGGACTTTACGTCTTTGTCAAGCTAGATTCCTTGTTGGTTCTTCCCAAGACAGAGGTGTTCCCCATACCAGTCGTAAATGAACAAAATGACATTCAATAAGAATTACTTGTAATCTATATTGAATAAAAATTATTCTATTTTATTCTTCGAAATATTTTTTCATAATTTTTGAGATATGCAAGTTTCCTCACGATAATTTCCTTCACCGTGATAACGTGATAAATCAGTATTTAAAATTGCAATTAACAATATCATTGGTGTCAACGGGGATCGAACAAGGGTTTCTCGCGTACTGTGAAAAATACGGCGAGTTCTTAGTCCCTGACCGCGGCTAATCAGTAAGTTATTATATGCATTTTGGAGATGGTCGGGCAACACTATAGTAGCCAGTATTATGGCTGCAGCACAAATTAAAAAAAAAAAACATAAAACAGTTAGGCATATGTGATTAAGACAACATGAAAATGAATGATAACATGTGTTTGACCAATGACTGTCTATTTCTACAAACGTTAACGATAATAGAAAACTATAAAAGTGAATTGGCTTGACATAATATATCAATGTTCTGTGATGGCAGCATAAGAAAATCCATCACCACATCGTCCTGTGGGTGTCGTAGTGGCCACTTTCGTAAAGATCAAAAAAAATCTATGGCTTCCGATAAATGACGGTATAACTATCTCTGTTACGCCAGACGTAAAATACTCAGACTTTTGAGGGCTCTTGAAGATGGAGAACACAAAGGAGACATGCCTCAACGTTGTTCGTTACGTGACTTAACGATGTTGATTTTAGAAAATCAAGTAGAAGTCTTTGCTCACCCCGCTGCACTTACCAACCCACTGCGTGTACACATCAGACAACTTCGGCCATTATGATCTATTTATAATTTATATGATGAAGATTATATTATATTAAGGAGTATATTTTTATTATTATTTATAAGTTTAATTATTGGAAGATTTTTAATATGAATTTTTAATTATCCTTATATAATTTATTTACCATTTAATTTGAAAATAATAGTTATTTATGTAAAGTTACAAATAAGGAATGTACGGGGGAAGTAGAATGAATACATAGGGCGCATTGAAAGTTCTACGCTCCTGGCTCATAAATGTTCGAATTTCGAATGTTATATATTTAAAACATAAGAAACTCATTTTTTCATTCATTATTGAATGAAAAAATTGAAGGGCTGCTTCACAAGTCCACTGCTGAACATAGGCCTCTTGTATATGTCTAAGCATTATTTCTACAAAACGTTCATGTGATATGCAACACTTGCAGAGAATGTAAGATTATTATGCTTTGTGGTTATTAATACAAATCGTTAAACAAATATTCAACCGTGTGGAATATCCACATTCTGTTACGTTAAATTTTTTAAGAATAATAAAGCAGACGTTTTTATAACAAAGGTCTATGCCACAAAGCACGGTCCTGAGCCACCTGCATCTATCGACATCCTGCATGTCTTACCAGGTCGTCACTCCATCTAGTGGGGGGTCGCCCTACACTTTGCCTACCGATACGGGGCTGCCACTCGAGAACCTTTCTTCCGGTTGTTGGTGGTCGGTTCTTCGAGTTATATGGCCGGCCCATTGCTACTTCAGCTTTCTAATCTGTTGTGCTATGCGGATATCCTCATTCCTAAGTCTATCACGCAGTGAAACCCCGAGCATAGCCCTCTCCATAGCTCGCTGAGCGACCTTGAGCAAGAAAGAAACTCACATATTGATTAAAATAATTTTTGGGGGGAAGTCGCGTGTCAACTGTTTTATACACATGTTGAAGTTTGTCATCCGTAGCAAAAATGGAATTAAAGCGAAAAGATTTTAGGGCGATGATTTTTATGATTTTAAAAATTCACTCTCTCCACAAGATTGCACTTCTCGTCTTCAAAATGCTTTTGCAAAGGAATCATTTGAGCTTCATAAGGCGCTGGTACGCAGAATCCTGTCTGCACGATCCTCACTTGATGAGCAAAAGACAGTTAATGCTGGGGATACACCGCTATTTGTTTAGTGTCTTTGAAAAAGTTAGAAAAAAACCGGCCAAGTGCGAGTAGCACTCGCGCATGAAGGGTTCCGTATCATCGTACAAGATTTAATACTATGTATGCAAAAAAAACGTTTCTAGTAGGGGAGTCCCTTTTATTTTTATTATTTTTTGTTATAGCGGCAACAGAAATACACATTCCGTGAAAATTTCAACTGTCTATCTTCATCTTAATCATTGCTGCTGACACTGCTGACAGACAGACGGACGGACAGCGGAGGCTTAGTAATAGGGTCCCGTTGGTTACCATTCGGGTACGGAACCCTAAAAACGACCAAGAAGTCGTATTCTATTGCACTATGAAGAGAGAAGCATCAAACGATATCTTTATTTTCCCAAAAATCAAAGATTTGATGAGAGGTTTGACATTTACGGAGCCAGAAGGGGCCGCAATAGCTTTTAAACAGCACGTGAGAAATACGCCCTCAGACCAATGGCCATTATGTTTTCAAAAATGGTTTGGACGAATGAAAATAAATTGTTTTATTTATGAGTTACGCAAAACTTTCAGTGTACCACACGTATACTAGCTGAAGATACTTTTTCTCAGTATTTCTTAATAGTAATAAGCAAACTTTTTCTCAAAATTTTAATTTTCCGTGTGTATACATACCTAGTAAGATCTCGTTCTGCCTCATAAGCGGGATGTTGACCCAGTTAGCCGCCGCGACTGCAACGAAAGGCACGAATCTCTGGAAGCAAAAATTTTACCACACTCAGCATTACAATATTAGCGGATATACCTACTACACTATTACTATATGTTAGGAGTCTGTCAGGATAGGTTACCTATTTTTTTCCCGCCAAATAGCAGTGATTGTATTGAAATGTTCCGGTCTGAAGAGTATAGAGAACCAGTATGACAACGCACCTGTAACCTTCTTCGTATGAAGTTGACTGCAAGTGTACATAGTTTGCCGTAGCCACTTAAGATTAGATGGACTGTAAATTTGTTTGACACTTCAGTTTTATAAAAAAAATTCAATACAGCTTGAATGAATGCTATACGAGACGAGAATGGCTGTATGCTGAATGATGAAATTTCTAATTTAAAGATATGGAAGGAATACTTTGAAAGCGTGTTTATGAGTGAAGAGTCGTCTGAATTAAGTGAAATAGAAATTCTGAAAGAAGTGGAGAGAGATAGGGAGATAAGTGTAGATGAAATAATGAAAGCAATGAAAAGCATGAAAGCAGGTAAGGCAGCCGGATATGATAGAGTATCACTGAAATGCTAAGGGCTGGAGAGGGAGTGGTGGCAGGCCTGCTGTACACCATGTTTAATTTATGTTAGGAACTGAAGGGTACCGGAAGACTGGTGCAAAGCCGTTATAGTCCCAATATACTGGGTGTCCAAAAATATCACGTCAGAGCGACATGGAAGATAGGTTAGCCTTAGATCATGCAGATAAAAAATACCTTAGTAAAAGTTTTTAGTTTTTGAGATATCGTCAATTATTTTATTTTCAAAATCTCTACTTTAAGTTAGTGTTTTCACCGTTGTCGTTAGAAATACCTTGAAAGTTGTTGGTTTTATATTTTTATTTTCGAACAGTTTTTCCATGCATTGAAAGTAAATTTGCCCCAAAATCTCGTGTATTTTTTAAGAAAAAAAATTATTTATGATACATTTTACCTTGAAAAAATTGCACTTCCAACTTTGATGACCTACCGAAAAAAAAATGTACTGACGTAAACTGGTAAATAATTTAGAAAGACACCCACTTATCGCAGATTTAGAAAAGGTGTAACACTTACATTAATTATTAAAAAAAAAGTAGAAATTACCATTTTTATCATTAAGGGTAGCGCTCTCAGCGGGAAGCTGTACTTTGGTATTGAATAAAAGAATTATTTTTTCAAAAACAATGAAAAGGTATGTTGTTTAGTCTTTGTGTTTAGCATCGCAGCAACCCGTTCTCGGGTCGTAAACTGAGCGAGACAACTGTGAGTAGAGGGAGTACAGTCTCGCACAGGTAGCTTCGGTAGTTGATTTTGTTTTTAGTACGTTATCTTCAGTTTTTTGTGATACACGTGCGGGTTTGTGCTCCCCTCGTTGTTTTTAATATTTTTGACTACTCGGCGTTTATTAATTGGACTTTGATTTGCTTACTACTTGGACTATTGTTGAACTGATTGATTTTGTTGTGAAAGTACTAATAATGGAAAATCCACGACGAGGCGCTGTTAGTCGCTTTACACATCGTGAGTACGCTGACATGTACTTGATTTACGGCGAAACCAGGCAAGTTTCTACTCGAGGCATAGTATCATTAAACGCAAGGTTGGCTGCAAGATTGTATGCGGAACGGTATCCAGACCGTATACATCCGACATATGAGGTGATTGAACGATTGGATTCCGCCTACAGGGAGGGTGGAATAACTGGAACTCGAGGTTCTCAATCTAGGAGACCGCGAACAATTGAGGATGACGTCGTGCTACAGGAACGCGAAGAGGATCCTCGACTTCGATTCGTATGATACAAAGCCGCACTGGAATACCGAAATCATCGGTTCATCGTATTTAAAAAAGGTATCAGTTTCACCCATACCACATTCAAAGAGTGCAAACTCTCCTTCAGGGTGATTATGTAAAACGAGTGCTGTTTTGCCGACGAATGCTGGAACTAAATAGGCAAGATCCCGACTTTTTTCATAAAGTTTTGTGGACTGATGAGTCTCAGTGCAGAAGGGACGGATACCTTAACCTGCACAATATTCATAGTTGGCAGTTAGAAAACCCGCATGAAACCAGAGAAGACCGTTCACAATACATGTTTAAAATCAATTTATGAACAGGAATCTTATATTATATATATTCTCTATATTAGGACCAGTAGAGCTACCTCCGACATTAAATGGTGAAAAATATTTGGCATTTCTTCAACACCAATTGTCAACGCTCCTAGAGGATGTGCCACTACAAACTCGGGCAACGATGTGGTACCAAAACGACGGTTCTTGACGATAGGTTCCCAAGAAGGTGGATTGGGCAATTGGGGCCAATCTTATGGCCCCCGAGATCCCCTGACTTAAATCCTTTGGATTTTTTTATTGGGGTTGTCTCAAGGATAAAGTGTACCTAAAACCAATTCACAACGAAAGGGAACTCCGTAACCGAATAAACATAGCGGCTCAAGAGATATCCCAAACAAGTTTAAGAAGATTAAAAAATAATTTTATCAAAGATGTAGATTATGTATTCGAACTAGAGGCAAACAATTCGAGCATCTGCTTTAATAAATACGTTGATTCAAAAATTCCATTTTTTTTGTCAATATCCCATATCTAAGTCAATAAGTTCGGCTTTAGCGCTACCCTTAATGATAAAAATGGTAATTTCTACATTTTTTAAAATAATTAATGTAAGTGTTATACCTTTTCTGAATCTGCAGTAAATGGAGCATTTTTACAAATTATTTGCCAGTTTACGTCAGTACATTTTTTTCACGGTAGGTCATCAAAGTTGGAAGTGCAATTTTTTCAAAGGTAAAAAAGTAACACCAATCATTTTTTCTTAAAAAATACACAAGATTTTGGGGCAAATTTACTTTCAACGCATGGAACAACTGTTCGAGAAATAAAAAATATAAAAACCAAAACTTTCAAGGTATTTCTAACGACAACAGTAGAAACACTAACTTAAAGTAGAGATTTTTGAGAAAATAAAATAATTGACGATATCTCGAAAACTAAAAACTTTTTACTAAGGTAATTTTTTTTATCTGCAAGATCTAAGGCTAACCTATCTTCCATGTCGCTCTGACGTGATATTTTTGGGACACCCAGTATAAGGGAAAAGGGTCACAGCAGGACTGTAAAACCTACCGTGGCATTAGCTTGCTTAGCATTGTGGGTAAACTGTATGCTAAGGTGTTAATTGAAAGAGTTATGGAAGAAACTGATGGAAAAATTTGGGATGTGCAAGCTGGATTTAGAAAGGGATGGGGTGTACGGATCAAGTCTTTTCCATGCGCATGATTGCGGAGAAGTTTTGGCCAAAACCAGAAAGTTTTTGTGCGTTCATAGACTTGGAAAAGGCTTATGATAGAGTGGACAGAATGTTATGGCAAACACTAACTCATTTGGTTTGAGCGCTGGTTTGATACAGGCATTAAGGTCTCTTTATAGGGCTCTAGTGCTTGTGTCAGGATCAATGGGTTCTACTCGGACTGGTTTGGCATTCAAAAGGTGTCAGACAGGGCTGTGTAGCGTCCCCGTGGTTGTTTAACCTATTTATGGACAGTTGTTTGCAAACTTTGAAAGTTGAAGAATGTGGGTTGAGAATGTGAGTTAGCCTTTTGTACGCCGATGATCAAGTCATATTTGCATCGTCGGCGGCCGAGTTGCAATGATGGTTAGTTTAATGAACTGGTCATTAAAAGAAAGGGTATGAAAGTAAACGCAAGACGAAAGTGATGGTTTTGAAAGAGAAATAAGTAAAACGTTATGTGAAATAAGAATAGCAGAGGTGATGATTGAGCGAGTGGATGAGTTTGTATATTTTTTAACGTGGTAGAGCCATGTTGCAGCTATATTAGTAGTACAGTTGTAGCACGAATGGGTCGGCTCGACCGGGGAAGGACCACGCCTCACAGAATACCAGCGTAAAATAGCAGCTTAATGCTGCTGTTTCGTATGGTGAGTATAGAGAACCGCAGACCCTTTTACTGGAAATGAGACATTCCATCTTAGTCCTCGGGGTGACAACGCATCTGCATTTTGATTATTAATCGAGGATAAATGTAGATGTCTATGGGTCACAGCAACCACTTACCATCAGGTGGACTGTGTGCTCGTTTGTCACCTATACTATAAAAAAAAAATTGGGATGTTTATTTAGCAGGGATGGTAGATATGATAAGGATATAGAACGACGAGTGAACGCAGGAAATAGAGTGGCTCTACACGCTATTATGAAGAATCAGAATGTGTCAAAAAGGCACGTTTGGCAATTCATAATGCTGTGTTAGTCCCTACTTTAATGTATGGTAGTGAAAGTTGGGTCTGGCAGAAGAAGCATGAGAGTAGAATAAATGCTGTAGAAATGCGGTCATTAAGGAGTATGCTAGGTTGAATAATGTAAACTGCATAATGCGGATATAAAAACCAAAGCAGTACTCAGACTAAGATCATTGTTAGTTACATAGTTGCCTCAGGCAGAAACTCTGTCAAGAATATATTAGAGTACAATAAAAGTATTTTATTTTAAACGCCATTATTAAACAAGGCACAAGTTCGTATACTCACGGCCAATATGGGGTTAGTGGCGCGCTTCTGTATGACGAACTTGAAGGTGAGCGCGGTGGACATGGCGGCCGTCATGGCGGACACGTAGGCCACGCCCATCTGCTTCGTGCTCAGCGGCGCGTTCGCGTTGCGGTTCGTGTAGTTCACCAGCGCGTTGAACGACTGGTTCACCCACTGCCAGAACACCACCGCCGTCGCCG
The DNA here is from genome assembly GCA_029286625.1 of Parnassius orleans. Taxonomy (NCBI): domain Eukaryota; kingdom Metazoa; phylum Arthropoda; class Insecta; order Lepidoptera; family Papilionidae; genus Parnassius; species Parnassius orleans. Next base: position 6,332,262 of record JAGSMP010000137.1, read on the forward strand.
TTCTACCAAATTAACGATTTGAGGCTTAAGGCAAGGATTTCCCACGTAAAAAGCTAAAAAGGCTTATAGTGTTTCTTTATATATCCAGCACGAAGTAAACATTCCGTGAACAAAAAGTAACATTATTTGATTTTTTTTGCATTTTCTCTGGAAATAAAGATATTAAAGGAAATAAAAACAAAAAGTAAAGAAATATAAAATTAAAAATTGTAAAGGTTCGCATTTAGCATAAATTTGAATCATCCAACACTACGGTAAGGTACATAACGATATATCATTGAAACAACATCAAGCAAAAAAAGTTGATTCTGGTTAAATTGTTTATATTTTGCTTTGTTTGTAAGATTCGAATTTAAATTAGTGACAAAGAACTATACATGTTGTAATGAAATTCAGATAACTTCATAATTCTTTGGATTTACGTAAAAGGTTATTTTAAATTGTGTCTGTACGCGTGTGTAAGTTATTGCGGAATGATTAATGTGAAACGTCAAAAGGTATTTCTTAGATTTCGTGGAGTATAATTTATATAGCTAAGCTGATTTATCATTATAACTTTATTAATATTTGACAATTGCAAAGATATTTTTTCACTTTCATTTAAGTGAAATTTAATTTTATTGTCATGTTATTATCATGTAATTTAATAAACAGTCGGCTTAGGAACTTCGATAGCATGATTAAGACTTTAGTTGTTGTTCAGTACGTTTGGTGGTGCGATGACAGCGCCGACACTATTCCTCTCCATTCAAATATTTTATTTATTTATTTAATCTTTATTATACACCTTATAATAAGGGATATACGTGGCAAACTGGCCGCCTTATGGCATTCTCAACCAGTCAACACTGGATGATTTGAGAAACTGTGGCAGGTGTAAACCATCACTTCATAGAATTAATAAATATGTAACAAAGATATAAGGTACAATAAAATGCAAATAAATAGAATATAGTCAGTAAAATATACATACTTAACATCTAATATATAACAAGCTAAAAGTACAACCTTGTAATGGCTCACGAATTCTTATTAAATAACATTTAAAAAAGAATTGTTCTGCAAAAAATATATAATTGACCTTGGCCAGACAATAGATTGACTATGTTGGCCCAAAACAATGTTGGAACCTGAGAGGTTATCCGACATTTTTTCATCAAGTTATGCGCCATTCATAATTCATAATCAGCGCCATCTAACGTATCTAACGTGGTACTACTACAAAGTATTATTTTAGTTTTCTTACAGATGGCGTTATTAATACAATAAAAATCTAATTAATGAAAATTGTTATATCTTTTATTTTTTTTAAATGTGGATGAAATAATATTTTTATGATTGATAACACATCTAGACATGAATCGAAAATACTATATCAAAGCGCAAACATGAAAGTGTGATAGTTTCTCAGTAAAGTGTACCACAAAAATGCATAGATTGTGGGATACAACAAAATAACATATTTCATCATCTAACGGTTTAATTTCGCTAAGGTTAAACTTTAGGATTAATTTTCGCTCGCTTCGCTCGCCCTGATAAAGATTGAATAATCAATATATAAACGGGTACTTATATACAAAATCTTCTATCTTCTAAATGTCTATTTTCTATTAAAATATTAATCAATCAATCTATCAAAATATCTATTTTATATAAGAGTATATATCAAATTACCTAGCTTAATTTTGTTAATAAATAATTTTATGCATTTCATTTATTCATTCATGGAATAATATGTACGACGGTGATGTAGTGACGTCCTGATGAAACCCTCAAGCAGTCGATGGAAGCAGGTGGCCCAGGATTGTACTTTGTGGCAATCTATGTGGGAGGTCTATGTTCAGCATTGGACTTGTGATGGACTGTGGTATAAGTAGTATTAGTATGTAATAAAAATATTTAGTTATAATGAGCGTGTCTGAGATGAGGTTCTGCCAACTGATGGCGGAAAATCCAGCATCTCTCAACGACATCGGAATGTGACGCATCAAATAAATTTATTATAATTATATCTTTTAAAATATATTACAGCGTTTGATGTATTCTTTTGGCTGAAGGCCAATTCCATGAAAAAAAAACTTAGCGTAGTAGCGTAGGAACCAGCTGGCACTTATTGAAAAGGCTGCGTGTGAGTGAATAAATATAACTACACTTCACAAATTAGAGCGATACATCCATTACAGCCTATAACAGTCTACTGCTGAACTCCTCTCCCATAGATTGCCTCATTGGGGGGATTTTGCTATAGTTACCACACTTAGCAGGCGGGTTGGCAAGCCCAGGTTTTTATTATTTTAAGTTATTATCAGGAAGATGCTGCTGCCCATCTCCTGTTTCAGCTTTCCTTTGTCGCCTCTTGCGACACCTACGGAAAGATATGGGGTAGTGGGTATTCTTACACCGCCACCACACGGTCAAATTCCATCCATCCATTACAGCCTATAAAAGTATACTGCTGAACAGAACAGGCCTCCCAACATAGTTGACACGCTTGGCGAGCGGATTGTTAACTGCAGTTTTTTATTATTTTGAGTTATTATCAGGAAAACGGTCAAGTTACGTAGTAACTATTATTTAATCTGTGATACAAATACTAACCTGTACCATTGCAACATAGCGCCTGTGGCTAGACAACCGCCAGGCATCTGGAAGGACATCCTACCGAACACGTTCTGCAGCTCACCGCTGTCTGGATGGAATGCAGACTCGTACAGCTGTTTGGCTCTTATCACTTGAGCCATGGTAGTACCTGGCGGTTCTTGGCCTGCTCTGTGGACAATTTTCTGTCATTCAGCTAGCGTTAAGGTTTCAAGTACCTTTAAATGTCAATAGAATATATTTTTTGTAAAGCACATAAGATATTAGTAAAAGTGTTTAATTCACGTCTTGTGAATTTTCTCGAAACACATAGCTTATAATAGATCACAATAAATTTGCCGTTCGTTCTGGGAAATTAACAGAAGTTACTGTAATATGATTAACTGAAACGATTTTATGGAACTTAGACAAAAAGTCCAAATGCCTAGCAATCTTTCTAGATCTTACAAAGGCTTTTGACACAGTTTCGGTTCCAGTCTTACTCGACAAAATGGAAAGAATACGAAAAAGAGGCTTAGATCTGGATATTTTTAGAGATTCCCTCAGTAACCGCAGCCAATGTGTAAAAGTAGACAATATTTATAGTGGAAACGATTATTTGCTCCACGGTGTACCACAGGGTAGCATATTAGGCCTTACTCTGTTTTTAATGTACATCAACGACCTGTGTAAGATGTCTTTGCCGAACTTAAAAATCTTAGTTTATGCAGATGACACTACCTTAATCATCGTCGATGATTAAAGTAGTGTCATCTGCATGGAAAATATAAGAAAAATCCCTGAGCATGCTTTGAAACTAGTAACATATATCTGTATTCAAATCTCCTTACACTAAATATTGCTAAAACTAAATGTATAACTTTTTAATTTGAAAAAAAAATACACAACCGGCGTTAAACGCATATGAAATTAAGGGAGCTTTCACATTAGGTCGCAAGTAGTGCGGCAGCAGCGCGGCAGCCGCGCGACTGCAGCGGATGCCTTCTTATTAAATACAGCCGCGCGACATGTTTAGATTAGGGTGGCGCAGTTCATTTCAATAATGGATTCCAACGAGGAAACATCATTGCTGTTCCTGCTTTGTTGGTTCTCCTTCGGCGCCATCGACGTCGCGTTTATAATAAAAAAGACAATAGGTACTGGATTGATCCTTTGTTTGGAAATCGGCATGTGAACAGTGATTATGTAACAGTATACAAATTGTAAAAATTGTAATAATAAAAATTTTTACGTTCGAATGTCAAAAAAGTCTGACGAATTATTGCGACCTCGAATCCCATAAAGCAGGACGCATTTGAACTTCAATGATAAATTGTTCTGTGTCGAATTCGCTCATTGTGCAATAATTGTTCGAACGTGCGCTCGCAACACGCGACGTAGGCTTGGGTCGAAGTCGAAATATCGATATTTTCTTATAAATATATCGTCGATATTTTAATCGCGATATATCAATATTTATTTTAAGTATCAAATTCGTATCAATTTCGATATATTTTAAAATGTATTAATGGGCAAAACATGAAACAACAAAATGAGCTACAAAAGCATTAATGCGTGGTTGTCGTTTTTTTTCGTCGTCCAACCGTCAGTAATGTAAAATTTTAGGCCTTATCGTTACATCATGGTAAATGATGCCGATATATCGATATTTATCACGCGATATATATCGATACTGTTTAAAAATATCGATATATTTTTTGCCCTTACGCTCATCCCTAGCTCGAAGCCGACTGATCGCACGCGGCTGCCGCGCCACCATCCGCTATGACAATCACGTGTCGCGCGGCTGTCGCGCTGCTCTTTTAGTATGGAAGTCTGCCGCCTGTGAACAGCGCGACTGTCGCGCTGCAACTGCCGCGTCGCTTGCGACTTAGTGTGAAGAGCTCTAAAACACACATGCGGTTTCACAAATAGGTCACATCTATGCTCGTGTAAATCAATAGAAAGAGTAGATAACATAAAGTGTTTGGGTGTCCTCATTAACAGTAATCTAAACTGGAATGGACTAACTAAGAAGGCTCTGTCGTAGCGTACTAGGAAGTCGCGCTTCCGGCGAGCTTTGTGTTCAGCACTGCTGATGCGACATAAGACCTCTCCTTGCCCCTCAAAGTATATGGATTTTTAACCGTAATATATTTATCTCCTTCTTTGTTTAGAGTTGACTGCAGGTGTCCATGGACTAAAGTAACTACTTAACAGCAAGTGGACTGTAAGCTCCAAATAGGAGGCTCATGTTCATCAGTGGAATTTTGTACTGATGAATAAAAAAAGAAGATGCAAAGATATTAAAAAACCTTACTTGTACTTCATATAGAGATCTCGTGCTTCGTACAGCTGCTTTTCTGGTACAAACGTCAGCAATGGATTGGATATAAAAGCGAAGTGCCGGAAGCGGCCAACGAACGTGCTCTGGTCCCATAGAGGTTGGGTGATGTCTATCCTCTTCTCCGAAGACATTGTCTGTAGAATCAAAACTTACTTTAGTACAAACACATCCTGTCCATTCTCGCAAAAAATTACAAAAAAAAAAAACGCGTCGCAATGACCTACCACGACCACATGCATAAGGTTTGTTTACGTGAACGGTGCCGTTGTATGTGTGAATGAATTGAAATACGACACGGAGGAATGTCGGGTAGGTAGGTAACGGAGGTCCGTTGAGACTAAATAAAGTGTCTATTGAATTCCGGGCGGGGTGATAGGTGGGAGGAGGCGAGTGGCCATTCTGTACTTTTTTTATAAAACTGAAGGGACAAATTAACTTACACTTCACCTATATATACGTTATACGTGGCAGAGCCGCGCTGCAGCTATATTATGGTTGTAGCACGAATGAATCGGTTCGACCGGTGTGGGACCACGCTATCACAGAATACCAGCGTAAATCATTAATGCTACTGTTTCATATGGTGAGTGTAGAGAACCGGGGACCCTTTTTTACTGAAAACAAGGCATTCCATCTTAGTCCTCAGGGGTGACAACGCATTTGCATTTTGTATTCTTAACCGAGGATAAATGTGTGTCTATGGGCCACAGTATCCACTTACCATCAGGTGGACTGTGTGCTCGTTTGTCAAGCATATTCTATTAAAAAAACCCTAATGGTAAGTGGCTGTTGCAATCCATGCACACCTGCAACCAACTTAAAACAAAGAAAGTTACAGATATGTTGTCATTTCTGAGGACTAAGGTGGAATGCCTCGCAGGCTATAATTACTGGCTATCTATACTCTTCACACCAGAAAACAGTGCACGAACTGCTTTTTGATAAAATTGGTAAGAAGGTGGTACCTAACCGGATGGAGTCCTAGGCAGAAAAGTAAGACCGCATTCCAGTATTAGCTGCTCCTATCTATTACTAGCATCAAGCCACATAAGAGGTCATTGTGCGGTTGAACAATCATAGAAAAAATAATTTTATCGCAAAATGATTTCGAAATGATTGCTGACAATCTAACACATTCTCTACGTGTTTTAAACTTTTAGACACAATATTTCATGACCAAATGACCAATGCCAAAAGTTTAAAAAAATATATTTATTCGTTATTAGTTTCGATGTATTTAACCTTGAGCAGTGTATTACGTACTCAAGGTTGCATCTAAACTGCTTGCAAAACGCCTTTAGCCACACTTTTTATTACACATGAACATGTTTTATAATCATGTCTTGTCATTATCTGGAGACACCTTAGAAATTTCAAAATTATAAGTAGCTAAAGCGTCTTTTTTGCTTTCAATTCTCATCGTTAGGGTTTCTCTTTATTTGACTGTGGCATTGTTTCAGGACCAATTATTGTTACGATAGCCAGTTGCGTATTTCTCCATTTCTCATTATAATGGGCTTTTTTACTCATCCCGCACATAATAATATATAGTCATATTCGATCGCCATGCAGTATGGTTGGCGAGTGGCGACCGACCTTTCACGCTTCACATTCAAAGCTTCCGCCTCCTCTTTTTAATTAGGCAAACCAATTTAATATGATGCTAGTGAACAAGCAGACTTACTAAAGTAGTAGCCAAAAGTTGAAATCAAAACAATCTTGAGGATTTAACCTTTTTTATAGTCACAGTAAATTATAGCGAAAATATCACATCAATCAACCAGACTGAGCTGTGACGAATTCCCGCCCGATTCTCGTGAGAACAATATTTAAAAAAAAACTGTTCCATTTTTAAATTGATTAGTAAATATCCTGGCTTTACGAAGATGTATAACTTTTCAATTTTAAATGAGTAGGTACAGTACATGGGACCTCGCACGCAGCATAATGTTGCTGTCCGTCGTATGGTGAGTATATAGAACCGGAGACCCTTTTACTGGCAACAAGGCATTCCAACTTAGTCCTAAGAGGTGACAACGTATCTGCATTTTGATTCTTAATCGAGGATAAATGTGGGTGTTAATGGGGCACATAACTTGCCAACAGGTGGACTGTGTCTGCATTTGTCATAATTACTTCTATCAGCCATCTTGCTCATAATCTTCTATTCTCTGTCACCTTCTTCTCATCTACCATTTTGTTATCTAATTATTATATATAAAATATTTGTTAAGATTTAATATAATATTATTCCTACATAATATAGACGAACCATAAATATTAAAGAACAAAACAATAGCTTAAACAACTCTGAACAAAATGTGATCCTACAAACAGAAATGCTAATCAAATAATAAACATTATTAACCAAAATTGTACATACCTACTTTCATTTTAATCACGAAAAAGAAGTAATGAGCCACAATGAAATTGGCTTAATGTGAATCATTGTGTAAACAAAGATAAAATTGCAATGCAATTATATGATTTGGCAACTTAAATTTATTTGATACTATGATATATTTGTTAACCTACATTTTGAACAAGTTTCATAGATTGTGTTTATCTCTGCTTTGCCTAATGGTTGACTGGGAGAGAATGCCTTAAGGCATTAAGTCTGCCATATGTACGATTTTATTTTTTGTGCATAAAAGTTTCATAATAATAATAATAGATTATTATATTTGAAACAGAAATAACACTTTACAATAAAACCCATTATTATCTTCCTGTAATAATCTCTAGGTAAGGAATGTGACAGCCTTGCACCGGTAGGCGAAGTGTGGGGCGGGCCCCCACTAGATGGAGTGACAACCTGGTAAGACATGCAGGAAGTCGATGGATGCAGTTGGCTCAGGACAGTGCTTTGTGGCATTCTTTGGGAGAGACCTATTTTCAGCAGTGGACTTGTGAAGGTCTGTCATTACAGATAATGATGAAGGAATGTGAGAAAGAGATCCTTAGATTCCATTGTATTTTTGCCTCAAACCTTTTTTGACAGAGGGAAATAAAACAGAAGATGGATAGCACCATCTTCCATATAACAGTTTAAAATAATTAAAAAACTGCAGTTGTCAACCCGCCTGACAAGCCTGGCAACTGTCCTGCTATTGCTGTGACAAATATCCCTCCTAAGAGGTAATCTTTGGGGGAGGCCTATATACAGCAGTGGACCTTTGATAGCCTGTAATGAATGAGGGATATGATAAGAGGTAATGAAGAAAGATGAGGCAAAAGGGCTGCCAATGAGGCCATTCACTTTTCCTGTCATAAGGGCAGCGCCACTTTGGAGTGTGGTGAAATATTTGACAGATTTCATAACAGGGAAGTTAGTTGGTTAGGAAAATGTAAGACAGGTTGAAATTTAGAATCGTTTGGCAGGAGGGGGGGAGGGGCAAGGGATGAGGAGAGGGGAGGGGGGCATCCCCTTACCGCCGACACCACTCCCATTAAAAGGTAATACACCATTCTTGATAAAAATCAAAAAGAAAATCCCATAGACTTATCCTCAAAATTATAACATTTATCGTCTCCGACAGGAGGGGGAAGAGGGGAGCAGGAGTGTGAGGAGTCAGGGAAAGCCCCTCTACCCTTCCCTCCTTGCGGAAAAGTATAGTTTATGAGTAATGGTTTTTTTATAAAATCATAACCTCACTTTTTTACACAGGAATATTGATCCAAAGTTACTTCTACAACGGCTTCGGCGCTGCGGGAAGTGCAGCCCCTTCGCCCTTGCGTAGCGAATCACAGGCACCCATGCGAGCAGTAGCGGCTGAGGCTGCGACCAATAAGCCGAAGCTGCGGAGGTGAACCGAAGTTGCGAAGGTGAGCCGAAGGGCGGGCGGGGGCTGCTCTCCCTCCGCGCCTACGGCTTTACAAAAACACTAGGAGTAGGGCAGGCAAGACTACGTGGAGTCAAGGCGTGTTGATTCAATTTTAGTACAGATTCGATCAGATCAGATATCTTATCTATATGCCTTCGCTCCTGCCACAACCTTCTAACCTATTACAACTGAAAGTATTTCTGGGCAGTTTTAAACAATTCAGAAATAAAACACAAAATATTAATATGTCGTGTAAGCATAAAAATTAGTATGTCATGCAATTTGACACTTGACAGAGAGTATGGACAGTAGAATAATAATGTGACACTAGTCTTATGTCCTTGTCGCACTTACACAAAATTCAGTTATAATAGTTTTTATTTATTTTTTCCTACCTTTCTACCTTTTAATGTGAGTGGTATTATTATAATTGGGGACCAAACCTCTATCAAATAAAACACCTTTCTTCCCCAAATTCCTGCCAAACGATTCTAAATCCAACCCGTAAGACTTAATCTTTCTTTCTGCAACATTAGTTAAATTTCATATTAATTTGATTAGAAAATAATAAACCAAACTATGGATATTCCAAAAAGAGAACCTATAAAAAAGATTTATAAATGTGCAAAAAGTTAAAAAGCAAACCACTGGAGGCATTGTTTTGTGTATTTTAGAAACTGATTTACTTTTATTTAAAATTACGTGGTAGAGTCATGCTGCAGCTATATTAGTATAGTTTTAGCCCGAATGGGTCGGCTCGACCAGGGAAGGACAACACTCTCACAGAATACCAGCGTTTGATTACAATACAAAACAGACAATTGAATAATCTATTGGCGCCAATCGCATACCTAATAACTGCAGTCGTAACGTAAGTAGTGGCGCACAGACTTAGCACAAGAGCAGACGCACCGCACTACATCTTTTGGAACTACTTATTTAGTAGTACATATAATGGGTGCGCTGCATTACAAATTAGTAGTTAAAGTTGATACGGTAACCGTGTCAGTCATTGTCGCCTGCCGCACGCCGTCGATAACAATCGACTAACATGGATTGTTATTGAATTTTATCGACTAAATTGAACAATCGACTAATTCAATTAGTTTTAGTAATAATCGCCCATCTTTATTGGAAACGAGGCATTCCATATTAGTCCTCGCAGGTGACAACGCATCTGCATTTTGATTCATAGTCGAGGATAGATTTAGATGTCTATGGGCCACAGAGACTGCTTACCATCAGGTGGACTGTGTGATCGTTTGATTGTTTGTCTACCTTATCCTATAAAAAAAAAACTTCTCAATTAAATTACATTACAAATAAAAGACCTACATCTCACAGACAATAAAACTATGGTCAGTTTTGATGTTGTCACTATTTGCATGCCTACCTATTAAATACTACATCTCATTTGTAACTAGGAAGCTAGAAGAAAACAACATTGCTGCAAAATATGCAGTATTTCTCAAACACTGCCTCACATCTGGCTATCTTTTGTGGAAGGAGGAGTTCTACAAGCATGTAGACAGTGTGGCTATGGGTTTACTTGTATCTCCCATAGTCGCCGACATATTCATGGAGGAGTTTGAGAAGAAAGCTCTTCTTACTGCTCCTGTAAATCCCAGATTCTACAAGCAGTACATAGATGACACTTAGACAAAGTAACTGCGTTTTTAAACCACCTTAACTCCATAAACTCTAAAATACAATTCACAATGAAGTTAAAGGCAAATAAATCTTTAGCTTTTCTAGATGCTTTAGTCATCCAAAATCCTGATAAAACTATTTGTCACAATATGTATAGAAAAAAGACCCATACCAAGCGAGTATTTAAATGGTGAATCTCACCACTAACCATTACAGTTAGCTACCATGAGAAAATCATTGTTTCAGAGAGCACAAGGGATCTGTGACAGAAAACAGCTGACAGAGAACATGGTCAACATCATCTCTGCCATTGCATTAGATTTGATAGACCACAAATCCTTGCATAAGAAAACCAATTCCTTCCAAGGATGATTCACGGGCTAATGAAATTAAAAAACATCCTAAATTCAATAGAGAAGATGGATGGGCGGTACCATCTGCTTGAGATTCTATATTTAATAAAATTAAATCCAAATCCAAGCACACCACTGCAAGACTGCAAGATACTGTAGGCTCGTTCAGCATAGATCGGACCAAAAATTAATATATAACTATAATGCTAATTCTAAGACCTTGAGCTCTTTTCAAACCGAATGTAACTTGAATCGCAAATATGAAATATGTTTGATTATTCGCACATAAAAAAAGATTATGTAAGTAGCAACTTATTATAAATGTAATGATATGTAATGACTAGCTACATGAAAGAGCTTCACTTACTGAGTTCTCCTTAGGTGCGTGTATAACTAACTATAAATAGCTTACGTTAGAAAATGAAAATTACAAATTTACAAAAATTTATCACACCAAATGCCGTCTGTTATAAAATGTCGCTGTCAAGTGTCAATGTCAAAATGTTGTTGTTATAGTGTATAGTAACAATTTGCCAAATATAGGAGGCCAAGGTCAAAGAATATACAGCCTTGTCTGATTTATAGTTTTTTTGCAAAATTTTACAATATGCTGATGGGTCACATTGTGAAGTTTTTGGGAGATTTTGACGACATTTTAACCCAGCGGACAGTTGAAAACGATATTTTCTGAAGGTTCTTAAGCGGATAAAAATACCTGAGATCTTTCTAACTATCGAAGCACTTGTTACATCGTTTTCACTTATAGTTCATACACTTAAAATCACACTTTTACGTATCAAAATCGACTTCAAACTAATATTCGAACCATAAACCAGGATCAGTAATCCGCCGGTAGTCTATTTCCTGCCAAAGCTCCTGTCAAAATTTGGTCAAAATCACGTCAAAATGAGACCTCTACAAGTGGAATGGAACGTAAATAGCAATAGTCCCTCTTTCTTCATGAAGTCAGCCAGCTGCTGGCCCCTTGGGTTCTGTTGCCCTATTCCAAATTTCCCTGCCTTCAGCTCACCGTTCTCTCTTGTGCCTAGTTTTGCATTGAAGTCTCCCATTAACACCGTATAGTGGGTTTCGGAGGAATGCATGGCTTTAGAGATATCCTCATACATTTCCTCCACCTCCTCATCGGGATGTGCCGAGGTTGGTGCGTAAACCGTATGACCTTCAACGAATACCGTTTGGTGATTCTGAGTATAAGGTACGCAACCCTCGTCGACACACTCACAATCTTTACAACGTTGTTAACGAGAGACTTGTGGACGATAAATCCGACACCTCCTTGGGACAGATGGTCGCCCTCCCGGTGATAGAATAAGTTGCCGGATTCGAGGATTACCGTGTCCTCCCCCTCTCTTCGGATCTCGGATAATCCTATAATATGCCAGCGTAACTTGTCTATCTCTTCTTCCAGCTCCAAGATCTTCTCGTCAGTCCTCAGGGTGCGTGCGTTGTATGTTGCCAGATCGAGTCGTCTTAGGTGGCAACCGAACCTCCACCGGAGATTCTTAGCACCCCCTGCCCCGCCGTTACCATGGTCGCCACCGTAGCCAGGAATAGCGGGGCCAGCGGTGACTGGGGGCCATCTCTTCGTAACTCTCATCATGGGGGGATATTTGCCATAGTTGCCACGCTTGACGAGCGGGTTGGCAACCGCAGTTTTTTATTTTAATATTGCTTACCACTTTTTTTTTGGAATAACACAAGACGCGAAGCTTCAATGGAGCCCCCATATATCAAAGTTAGCAAGCAGACTTAGTTTTGCAGCATATGCTGTAAAAAAGATTAGATATCTTACCAGTGTGGAAACAGCTGGACTTGTTTACTTTAGCTATTTCCATAGCATAATGTCGTATGGTATTTTGCTATGGGGACACGCGACTGACACTGAAATTATATTTGTTTTACAGAAGAGGGCCATAAGAGCAATCTATGACTTAAAACCTAAAGAGTCGCTCCGACAAAAATTTAAGGAAATTAATATATTAACTTTGGCCTCTCAATACATTTATGAAAATGTAATGTACGTACACAAAAATAAAAGTAGTTATACAAAAATAAGTGATATTCATTCTGTAAATACTAGGAACAAACACAAGCTAGTAGTACCAGTTACTTGACTCCACCGAGTCAGTAATTCATTCTTGGGGCGATGTATAGGCTTTTACAACAAAATCCCAGAAAATATATAAATTTCGACCAGCTCAAAATTCAAAAATTTTATTAAACATAGTTTATATAAAAGGGTTATTATAATATTAAGGAATTTATGGATGATAATAACCCTTGGGAATGAGGTGTTCGCTACCAAGCTATTTCTAATTTGTTTTGTGTGGTTAATTGTGTAACATACATGATTGTAAGCTGTTATTTTAAAAAAAAAAGTCTCGCTGGGTTTCTTGCTGGTTCTTCCCAGGATAGAGGTTTTTTTTCGAACCAGTGGTAATTAAACAAAAGAGTGACTTTCAATAAGTATTATTTATAATCTATATTGAATAAAAAAGTTTCTGTTTCTGTTTCTGCTGTTATGCATCTCCTGCGTGTTTTCCATTGTCGCCTCTTACGACACCCACGGGAAGACATGGGGTAGTGGATATCCTTAACCGCCAGTACACGGCTACTATAACTATAATGTTCTTATTATCAGCAAATTACTAATATATTGCATAACACATTGGTGTATTCTACTACCAACTAATATCAAAGAATTCAATTTTTTTTCTCACTACACCTAACCCTGCAGTAAGAGCGGCCTTAACAAAGGCGCGTAACGGGCTAAGTGATACAGACCCTTGCACGCGGACGAAAGATGCATTTTGATTTAATACGCGATCCGCATAAATTTTTTTTTCGGCGATTTAATCGGTTGGCTATTTTAACGAAGGTCGTATCCGAGGCGTGCAAAGTATTATGGACATTACCGATGTTGTAACTAGGTTTGAACTCGCAAGTTTGCTATCAGAGAGTGATCCTTCTGTTCTTGTACTATTATTTATTCTGTGCTATTACATAGGATCTTGTCTTTCTGAGACGAAATCTATATCTACACAACGAACTTAAGGTCTGACTCTTAGGCTGTATGGTCTAAGACTTTTCCCTTTCTTAATACGCGAATTGTAACAACAAAAAAGTCTATGACTCTCAAAAGAATATGGCGGCTGTCGTTTCACCAGCCGATATGACGATTCAAAAGAATTCTCAAATTATAGTGAATGTGGAAGAAGCACTAGTTGATTTACTTGTTGTATCGTATTGTACTGAGGATAAAAAATTTCAAGGGGTGCTCCTAGACTCCAGTAAAGGGTTGGTATTAGCGAATTCCTTAAGAAATGCCATTATCGATTATTAGAACAATTCATAAAGTTTCTGTATAATTCTTCATTATTTTACAGTAATTTACCATTTGGAGTATATAGCCTTCATCCAGCTTTTAGTAAAGAGACTGAAACTGCCGTTAAGAAAGATGATAAACTACATTCCGTTAGTCAGAGGTTTACGTATCAAGAACACCAATACGCTGATGAAGGCACTCAAAAATCGAACAAATTGGGATCCAAAGGTAAACCCCAACCTAGACAAAGGATGACAGTCAGACTTAGACCCAGGAAAGTTTTATGTTCAAATTGCCAGGGCATTTGTAATGAGAACAATGAAAACGTAGACGTGTCTAAGAAACGCAAACTAGATTGCGATGACGACACTCCGCAGGATAGTTCCGCAGCTTCAAAAGTTGAAAACAAGCGTCTAATGAGCAGCAGCAGTATGCTTATACCTAAATTGTCTAGGCTCCAGACAAATGACGCCAGTGCCGTGAAATCGACAAACATGAATGAAAAGAAAATAAGAACTGTTAAAAGTGAAAAATCGAACGAGAGTGAAAAAACAACGCGTGAACTGGCATTTGTTAGTGTGTCCGATGGCAATATCTGTGATGAAAGTGATGCTAAGGAAGACAATGATGTGTCATTTAATTCGTTGTTTTCAAGTGCGCGAACATTAAAAATCTGTTTTGGAGAGGGTGAGGGCACAGTGGTTAAAATCCCGCCCCTGAGTGGAGACTACAATGAAGATTCAGGTGTGTCTTGCGATATGGGGAAACCACCTAAGCCTGATTCTAAAGCTGTGAAAAAAGCCCTTAAGAAAGCTAAAAAGCAAGCAAAAAAGAATAATGTGACCGAAAAAGAGGAGGAATTTCATGATCAATCTCCTAAACACATTGGTGCATTGTCACCGCATAATAACATGTCTGATAACCCACCTATTGATCCCTTAGAAAGAAAACATAGGCACAAAATGAAACACAAGAAGAAACACAAAGTGACCAAAAAACGAGATGAGAATAGCAGTAAAAGTGATGGTGATGGTACGGACTACTTTAGCAATATAAAGGAACACTGTCTAAAGCAAAAGCTTTCAATCAGCCTAAGGAGGCTAAGTTGTAACTCTTATGAAAAACGTAACGAACAGGAAACTGATGTTTCCGATGATTGGGAAAGTGAAACAGTGCCAGACTTTCCTGCAAATACTACTGAAAGTATAGGTGGAAGGCTATTGCGTGTTTCCCCGGGTGATATTGTTTGGGGAAAAGTGGTTGGATTCCCTTGGTGGCCAGGTCGAGTGTTGAGCGTTACGCCCACTTCTAGAGCTCATGTTGCATGGTATGCATCTTCAACATCATCCTTAATGCCCTGTGACAGTTTGAGCCCATTTTTAGAAGATTACAAGGTATGTATGTATTGAAAGCATTATAATAGTTTTTTTTAAACATAACTACAATCACAGTTATTGTCCTAAAATATGAAGTTTACCCCTAAATATAAAATTTCTTTTGTTTCCTAAAATGCAAGGTTGTATATACTACCTGTATATGACACCTTTAAGTGGTAGTTGATAAAGGAATATCTTCTCATCACATTTCTTCTATAGGTTGCTACTTTTTGTTTGATATACAAAAAGTTGTGAGATATTTTTGTTGTCTTTTGGTTGTTTGTTTTATGGCATGCTGAGAATATGAAATAGAGAAATTAACTCTATCTATATATGATTATTTTTATATTGTCATTGAGTAGTTATAGAAAAGTACAGCAAGGATATTATGTTATACTGTCTAGTGTCTAGTACATATTATGTTGACAATTAAAAGCTGCCATTGTTATATACTAATGAGAGATTAGATATTTTATCTTTAAATAAACGAAACTACTACCACAGTTTAAAGAGAGTCTAACAGTTGCGAAACAAATGTACTTGTGCAGAGCAACAGCGGGGGCCTTTTAAGTAAATTTGAATTCAAATGACAGCCATGCTTATGTTTCACTCATTATTTTTTGATAAAATTGTTTATCAGAATGCGAATACACTACATAATTAATTTTTTCTAGTAGTAATAATAAATTTTTCTTTCTTATTCCAATTTTTTCATTTTTCTTTATTTTATGCGATTCTCTTCAAATTGTCCTACTGATAATATAAATGCATGTTGCCTTGGGGCAACTTGGTGCCATATTGTTTAAACCAATTTTATTTTCAATTGCAAGGAATTGTTGTTTTCAAACGGTACAGTTTTTTAATATTTTTTAATAAAATATGAATAGAAAAAGTCCTATGACTTTTCACGATAAAGTTAATATTTTCGGAGTTATGAATTTTTAAAGGTTTGAAAAATCCCAAATTTGGATACTTTTCACCCAATAAAAATACATAAAGAAAAAGAATAAAATATTTTTTTATATTCTTTGATGAAATACAAATAAACATGACTTTTCACGATAAAGTTAATATTTTCGAAGTTATGAATTTTTTAATGTTTGAAAAATCCCATATTCTTTACTTTTGTATCATATTCTCACTTTTGACTCATTCATTAAAAATATATTAAGGAGACTAATATGATCTTGTTCAATAAATGTTTTTAACTTATAAGTGTACATAATGTTAATAAATGATTTTGAGTGTGTAGTATAATATCGAAAATTATTTTATTCCCAATTTCGTAACAATCTCTAGCATATTTGTGACGACGGCGTAAATAGTAAATACATACGCGGGCAGCGGCATCGTCTGACATTAAAGACGTTTCACAACTGTTAGCTCTTTAAACTGTGCTACTACTATATTTCAGCACAGTTGTTTATTTTCACCTGTGGCCAAAGTATGGCAAAGGCAGAAGGCCTTGTAAAAGTTTTTAGGCTTTTGATTAAAAATCAGGTAAGATCATTTTTACATTAAGGTGGTCATTTGTAATTTCTTATCTTCTAAGTCATCATCATCATCATCGTGCAGCGCTACAACCCTTAGTGAATTGAATATTCTTGTAAATAAAAGAAAATATTGATTTCATTTATGTAGATAATTTTAGGATATACAAACAACAGTATGGAATTTGTATTGTTATCGCTTGTTGCTAGTGCTAGAAGAAAGTTCTAAATATTGTTCATCCTTTGGCCTTGGCCGTAGGTTATAGCAATAGACCAACAATCGGCTTCAGCTTTTGCCAAAAACTGATCTTCGGTCAGATACTACTTATTATTATTTTCAACATGTCAATGTGGAAATGCTTTATTATGTTTATAGTTACCAAAATATGGGTAGAGGCAGATTTATCAGACTGAGAAGACCTCGTACTGTAATGATAAAATTGATAAAGCGAACTGTTGCATATCACAAGCCGTGAGCTGTAATTTACAAGCTGAAATGAGATCTTTAAAAAGCTGTTGGCTCTTAACTAATCTTTACTCCCAAGCAGCAATGCAATGTTATGTTTCTATATAAGAGACCCCCTATAAATGCAAGCTTTGAGACATTTCATCTTAGTCTTTATTTATTTAGACTCATGTGGCAGTCATCGCCCTCCTCGGGCATATTAAATGCCGCCGCAAGAACAGATGAGATGTATCTCTTAAAAAATACAAAATTAAGATGGTTTACCGAACACTTGTAATTTCCCATGGATCCACTTTTCTAAAAACTGTGTAGCTACATATTTCTTATGTATACAAATACTTATCTATAAGGTCGGTGAAAAAAGTTTCTTAGTATTTTATATACAAATTCTAGACATTTTGTTTTCAAAGTTTAATTACATTTAATTATAATATATATGGGCCATTTTGTTCGATAACTTGTTTGCCATCTTGTAGGTAGTAACATAATCCCGTTGCTGTAGAAATCTTGGGATTTTTGATCAAAAAAATGCGACAGGTAATTTTGACAGTCCTCTCTTGATGTTCTTCTTCTTCTTCGTTTATAGCGGTTACGATGAATTCGCCAATGACATATTACATGCGAAAAGGTTTAATTGAGACAAAAACTCTGCTTAAAAAAGGGAAATCGATAATACAAGAAATGGTAACAACGAAGATTATGTGAATGATTTTGGTCAACTTATCTGTTGAATTACCTAAAACAAAAGACAGACAATGTTGTTAGGACAATACTAATGTGTTATTATATGACAAACAAATTATAGTTTAATGTTGTTAGAGTTACTAAAATCACATAAAATATATACAAAAGAGGTATTTGTGAAGATTAGAAGGGAGTTAAAATCTATGAGACGAGGGATGTCAGGGGCCAGATAATCGTAAAGAGATGATGACAATTTGGTGCAGTTAAAAAAAATATGGTTAGTGTTTCCCTCATCTAAACCACATTCGCACAAAGAACTATCCCTAATCCTGAGTTTAGCTAGGTGAACATATGTACAGGCATGTCCAATTCTCAACCGGCAGACAATAGAAGTAGCATGTTTGTTTGCTTTATTAAATATGAAAAACCAATATCTTGATGGAATATTATCTTGTATAGCAGCATAGTGCTTGCCTTTTAGTATTTGTGATGCTTTCCATATCTCATTCCACGTGTTAACAAGCTTTTTCCTAGCAAGTGAAAGCAAGTCATGGGAATAAGTAAAATTTAGTGGGGTGCCATTTCTAGTAGCCTCTTTGGCACACAAATCTGCTTTTTCATTTTCACAGATACCACTATGACTAGGTATCCAGGCTAAACAGACAGAAATCCCTTTAAGATGACACCTATATGGAATGCTTTTTATATCAAGAATTACGGGAAATTTATATTTACTTTGAAATTAGTTAGCCAAAATAGCAGATAAACAACTCTTAGAATCACTAAAAATCACTGTCTAGTCTAGGCTATGTGATTCAACATATAGCAGGGCATCATGGATTGCAATTGTCTCAGCAGTAAAAATGGAACATAATGAAGGGCACTTAAAGCTAAGGATTATTTTAAACCTGGGGATCCAGACAGCTGCACCAGTACAGCCATCATCAGTAATTTTGAATGCATCTGTATACATGGTCATCCAATTTCTCTCTATGGCTTCTTTTAATTTTAATTCTGCCTCAGGGGAACCTTTTCTAATATCTAGGTCAAGGTGAATGTTAGCTTGATATATAATAGCTTTGAAAGGAGTATTAAAGAGTGGACTTGTATTACAAGAGAAAATGGGCCCAGGAATTTGGAGAAATGAGACTAAGCTATTAAATAAATCTGGACAATCTTTATGAAGCCAGTACCTACTTGAAGATAAGAATTCTGAGAGGAGGTGTGGCCTGGGAATTAGGGGATGAGGAGAGAGTTGACAGATCTTAAAGAAGAATCTGTCTGAAAGATATTGTCTTCTTATGTTGAGAGGAGGATCAACACACTCTACCTGAAGAGCATTAATCGGGGAAGATTTCATTGCACCAATTATAATGCGGAGACATTTAAACTGTATCTTGTCTAAACTTTTAAGTGATGATTTATTGCATGGCTCTAAAAGAAAGCATCCGTAATCTAAATGACTACGAATTACAGCATTGTACGAGGGGTGATCCCAAAGTAATGATAATCGGTTACTTCAGGTCCGCATAAAAATCCAAAAAAAATATTTTTTGCTTGCTTATATACTCACTACGTCAGCCTAAAAATCATATAAATAGATCACGATTTCCGGGAGATACATTCATTTGAATACGAACTGTCAAAGAGATAACATCAACATGGAGAAAAACGAAATTAGAGCTGTCATCAAGTACCTCTGTTTGAAAAAAATGTCTTCAAAAGACATACACAGTAACTTAGTGGAAACATTGGGGGACTCTGCTCCTCCATATTCTACAGTTGCACGCTGGGCCAAGGAGTTTAAACTGGGCAGAACATCCACTGAAGATGAACATCGCGAAGGACGCCCATCCACGTCCCTCACTGAAGATAACGTGAAAAAAGTCGAAGATGTTGTGTTGGCAGATCGAAGAGTGACCATCAGGCATGTAGCTGAGGTCACAAGGATCTCATATGGCAGCGTTCAAAGAATCCTTGCGAACGAGTTACATATGAAAAAGGTCTCTGCGCGTTGGGTACCCAGAATGTTAACCGACGAGCAAAAGAAAAATCGAGTTGACATTTCGAGGGTCAATCTCGAAAAGTTCCAAGCAGATCAAGAAAATTTTTTGTTCCGTTTTATGACTATGGACGAGACCTGGATCCACCATTTTGATCCTGAAACGAAATAACAATCGATGACTTGGAAGCGAGCCTCCTCACCGACGCCAAAGAAATTCAAAGTTTCAAGTTCGGCGGGAAAGGTTATGGCATCTGTTTTTTGGGACGCTCAAGGCATAATTATGGTGGAATATTTGGAAAAGGGAGCCACTATTACGGGCTCTTACTACGCAGACCAAATAAGAAGATTACGGGAGGCCATTAAGGAAAAAAGATGCGGAAAACTGCGAGCTGGAGTGCTGTTTCACCAAGACAACGCACCGGCTCACAAAGCCGCAGTTGCGATGGCTGCCATTCAAGAAACGGGATTCGAACTGCTCGAACACCCTCCCTATTCGCCAGATCTAGCTCCTAGTGATTTCTACCTCTTTCCTCGGCTCAAGGAACGCCTCCGAGGCAAGAAATTCGAAGACGATAGCGAAGTAATGGCCGCTGTTGATGAAGCGTTTTGGGAGGGTCAAGACAAAGATTTTTTTTCAAAGGGAATCCTGGGTTTAGAAAAAAGATGGACTAAATGTATTGATTTGTTAGGAGACTATGTAGAAAAATAAATTATTATTTTAACTTTAATTACCGTGTTTTATTTTCATTATCATTACTTTTGCTTCACCCCTCGTATAATAGCTTTTGTGAAAAGGGGTGAGATCCCCACCATACTCCTGAATGGGAACGAAGAATATTTATATTCTTCTCACACTTTTTAGAAATGTACTCAATGTAGTGTGTAAAGGATAATTTAATGTCTAGTACCATACCTAAAAATTTTACCTTGTCCCGAATAGGAATAGGTAAGCCTTTATATAAAACTGGAATATTAGGGACATTCTTATGGCGAGTAAAAATCACTATACTGCTTTTGGAAACAGAGAGAGATAGACCATGATCAGTTAACCAGCATTGTAAATATTCCATTGTAGAATTTAACCGGGAATTAGCTGTAGTCAGGTTGTCTGTAGAAATATATAGGGCTAAATCATCTGCATACTATAGGGCATTACAAAATGAATTGACTGCAAGATCTAAATCGAAAGTGTTGATAGTATAGAGAATTGGGACTAAGGACTCAGCCTTGTGGAAGACCTTTCCAAATATGTCGGGGGTGGAGTAGTGAGTTTTGAAAATTGTTTAAAATAGACCGAGAAGAGAAAAAGTTTGATATATAGTTTACTATCTTCACTTGTATACTCAGCTTCAGCATTTTTTGCCTGAGTACAGGAAGAAGTACATTGTTGTATGCGGAGAAGAAGACATTTCATTTATTTAGACGCATGTGGCAGTCATCGCCCTCCTCGGGCAAAAACTCTCCGATCACACTCTTAATCTCATGGCTGTTAGACGGGAAATGAAGCTGCAATCTTCAGTAGATTTGATAGCATACAGGCAACTGAACAGACAGATCTCTAAATGCATGCGTCGAGACTTACGCAACTACAATACAGCTAGTATTGAAGAAGCGATCGAGCGGAACCAAGGCTCCAAAGTCTTTGCCAGAGATCTGTCTGCCAGAAAGAGCCAACTGTCGAAGCTGAAGACCGAGTGTGGCAGCGTCGTTTCCGGGACACCTGAGATTTTGAGTGAGATTGAGAGGTTCTATGGGCAGCTGTACACATCGTCGTTGGAGCCACACGCAAGTGTGAGTAACGATCCAAGAGCAAGTCTTATCCGACACTATTCCGATGATATTCCGGACGTCAGTCTGAGCGAGATTAGAATGGCTCTCCAGCACCTTAAAAAACGGCAAGGCCCCAGGCGAGGATGGAATTACAGCGGAGCTTCTGAAAGCGGGTGGAAAACCGGTACTTGTAGTCCTTCAGAAGCTCTTTAATTCCGTCCTCCATGGTGGCACTACACCGGAGGCGTGGAGCAGAAGTACGGTGGTCTTGTTCTTCAAGAAAGGCGACAACGCTCTCTTGAAGAACTACAGACCGATTTCCCTTCTGAGCCGCGTCTACGTGCTGTTTTCGAGAGTCATTACGAATCGTCTCGCATGCAGACTCGACGACTTCCAGCCTCCCGAACAAGCCGGTTTCAAAGTTTAATTACATTTAATTATAATATATATGGGCCATTTTGCCATTTCATTCGATAACTTGTTTGCCATCTTGTAGGTAGTAACATAACTAACTTGCTGTAGAAATCTTGGGATTTTTGATCAAAAAAATGCGACAAGTAATTTTGACAGTCCTCTCTTGATGTTAACGTAACACTACCCAAAGAATTCTGAAGAGACCGAAACAGGTGAAAATCTGAAGGTGCAAGGTCAGGACTGTATGGTGGATGCATTAACACTTCCCAACCAAGCTCTCTCAATTTTTTCTGAGTGGGCAAAGATATGTGTGGTCTGGCGTTATCATGATGAAAGACCACTCCTTTTCTGTTGATCAATTTCGGCCGTTTTTTCTCAATTTCTTGCTTGATTCTCATTAGTTGTTTGCAGTAGAAATCCGAATCGATGGTATTGCCCGGCGGTAAAAGCTCATAGTAAACGATGCCCTTCCAATTCCACCATACACACAGTATCACCTTATTGCGTGTTAATCCGGGTTTCGCTACGTTCTGTGGAGCTTGGCTACCCTTTGACTATGACCTTTTTCACACGTTCTTGTTGCAGGTGATCCACTTTTCATCACCAGTGATCAATCTTTTCAAAAATGGTTCGGTTTCATTATGTTTCAATTGAGAATCGCAAATGAATACACAATTCATTAGGTTTCTCTCAGTGAGCTCGTTTGGTACTCAAATATCGAGCTTTTTTGTATAGCCAGACTTTTTCAAATGGGTCAAAACTGTATTGTGGTCAATCGTCAATTCCTCGGCTATGTCGTAACTACAAATATGGTGATCTTGCCCCACTTTTTCAAAAATGGCATCGACTTTATCCGTATTAGGGCAACCAGAGCGAGCTGCATGTTTGACATCAAAATTCCCGGACTGAAAACGCTTGAACCAACTTTGTGCTACTCTTGCTGACATTGTATTAGGTCTATGAACGTCACAAATTTTTTTCGCGGCTTGAGTCGCATTTTTCCCCTTTTTTTTAATAAAACTTCAGAATATATCGAATTTCTTCCTTAGATTCATTCATTTTGGCGGATATAAAAACAATTGATAATGGCGAGAAAGTGTTTTTTTACATTTTATTTTTCTTCATGTCTTATATGTTTTGATATTTATTTATTTATATAATTTGCATGCCACAAGAAATACATCATACATCAAGTGACGCCCCGTAGGGGCATAGCAATTTATAAGAGGGTAGTATTTTTTTTTAAATAATATTAACTACTGCATACTAAATAGCTAAATACCAACTAACTTATTTCTTAACATTTACTAATCTAACATATTCTTTTTTTTATAATTATTACACATACATTTACTATTTATTCGCATCTATAAAGAATTCACTTAAATTATAATTACTTTTATCAGTCAAGAATGACTTTAATTTTTTTATAAAAGACTTAGTGTTGTCTATATTTTTGAGGTTATTTGGAACATTATTAAGTATATATTTGGGTTGGCTATAGACGTCCGGTACTTGATTTTAATTATGTTTTCAGTTTAGGAGGCTTGTTAGGGTTAAGCTTGAACCTTTTACACTGTTTCTGGATGTCGGAAATGCGTTTTGAATTAATTACGATAAAAATAAATTTCACTAAAAATTGCGTATTAACGAAACGCAAATATGTCAATTTGGTCTAGTATTATGAAGTGGGCGTCTGGTACTTGATTTTAATTATGTTTTCAGTTTAGGAGGATTGTCAGGGTTAAGCTAAAACCTTTTATACTGTCTTTGAATTACGGAAATATGTTTTGAATTAATTACGATAGAAATAAATTTCACTAACTAAAAATTGCATATAACGAAACGGGTCACCCATAAAAAAGTTAATTACTCGGACCCAGACAATCCATTTGTGGCTGAAGATGGGACTCATACACAACGATTTGAGTCGCAGTGGAGAGCAGTCAAAGAGATTTTTCAGAAAACAAAATTATAACAATTCACATTACATTGTTTCATTTACCACTATCATAGCAGAGTTTAGGGCAACCTGACTTTATAGATAAGATAGGTCGAATCTGTACTAAAACCGAATCAGAACGCCCCGACTCCACGTAGTCTTGTCTGCCCTACCCCTAGAGTGTTTTTGTAAAGCCGTAGGCGCGGAGGGAGAGCAGCCCCCACCCGCTGTAGGAAATCGCAGGCATCTGTGTGAGCCGTAGCGGCTGAGGAGGCAATTTAAAAATATTATCTATGTCAGTACAGTTGCCCCAGATGACTATTCCATAAGTTAGTATAGACTGAGCATATGCATAATACGCCGAAAGAGCTGTTTTTAAGTCGGTAACTTTTTTCAAATGTATGAGTGCAAATATAAATGAGAATTTACTCGTTAATTTTTGAATGTGGGGTTTCCAATTTAGATTTGTGTCTATTTCAATACCGAGTAGTGTTGTAGAGTTGACCATATCAATCGTAAAGTTTTTGTAGTTAAAGTTTATTTGTAGAGGTTGTTTTTGATAAGTTTTAAACAGGATTAATTTTGTTTTGTTAAAGTTTAGTTCTAAATTATGTAATTCTAACCAGTTGTGTATTTTAGTGAGTGATGTATTTAATTTTTTGTTTAATTCACAATTGTCTGTAGATGAAAGCAAGATAGACACATTGTCTGCAAAGATAATACATTCTTCTTGTAATTGTTGTGGGAGGTTGTTTATATATATATCCCGATACATTTTTTCTCTTAGAGAATGCTTAAGATATGATATAAAAATGTATTATAATATATTTCTGTTGATTGCCCCATGAGGGCCTTCTTTATCTTAGTTCATCTAAATTTCAAATTATCAATCTTATTATTTTAAACAAGGCATTCGATTTTAATCCTCAGAAGTGATAATTAATTTGCATTTTGTGCCTGAGGATAGAATAAGGTGTCTATGGATCAGGTATACTCGTTTGTCACCCTTACTACAATAAAATGTATATTATATTGCTTTTCAGATTCGTTTTAACAAGAAAAAAAGAGGTCCATATAAAGAAGCTGTGAAACAGGCGACAATTGAAGCTAGACGGATTGAATCTCACATGGACCCATTAGCAAGTCCCACTCACCCCAATTTGGCCACAGTCTCACCACGCCCTATTGATGTGTTCTCATAATTGTGACTGTAAATTATTCATATCCGAATTTATTAAAATTGATGTGATAATTCAATAATTTCGTTATCTGCACAAACTCATTGACCATTTAGATATAAGTAATTAGTATTGGTTCATTATTATTCATGTTAAAAATACAGCTGTCTATAAGTTATTCAAAGCATTGTAGCAAAATTCCAAATCACACTTACTAGAAGAAAGGAAATACTTGAATGAGTGACCGTGCAATAATTTATTGAATCCTTGCTTTACTGTATAATTTGACATATTTTGATAATTATGTTATATTACAGAATGTAGAAACTTTTACATAAAATCATGTTCTTGTTATGTTATATTTGATTTTTATATTTTTCTGTTTATATTGTATAAAACAGGCATGTTATATATTGTTTTATGTTTATTGTGTAAATTTATAGTTATTTAGTGTTACTTGTATATTGCCA
Organism: Parnassius orleans; assembly: GCA_029286625.1. Classification (NCBI taxonomy): domain Eukaryota; kingdom Metazoa; phylum Arthropoda; class Insecta; order Lepidoptera; family Papilionidae; genus Parnassius; species Parnassius orleans. The sequence continues at coordinate 6,358,154 of JAGSMP010000137.1, forward strand.
TTCCTTGAAATCACTTAATCAAAGATTATATATTTTTTCTAGAAAGTTAGTCACTTTTAAGTTAAAAAAAGAAGATATTATCTGTAGTGCAGACTCCTTTGCCAACGAGTTATATCAGAAAATAGAAACTCGACCGCACATGGACTGATACACCACATGCCGCCAGCCTACACATATATTGTTGTTCCGATAAAAGTTTCTAGAGGGTTTTAGTTAGCAAAAGTGGTGCAATTTTCTGTATTAAATACCCACGCATGTAAATTGTTTACTTTTAATGTAATTGACGATGGTGATATAATCCTTAAGACACATGTTCATTTTGGAACCTTGAGATAATATCATCGCGTGCTGTTGCTGGCTTTAACTGTCGTCAAAATTCTGCAGGAATTTCGCAATTGGAGGCATTTACTTATTGTAAAAAATTACTTATCTTTTATTTTAGATAATGCATTACATCACTAGATGTATTCTGTTTGGTCAAAGGCCTTGTAGCCAATGCCATAATAAATAAAGTAAAAAAATCCTTTGTCAACTTTAAATCATTTTGTTATTTATTTTTAAGATTTAAATTGTTTAATTTCTTTTTTAAGTTAGGCATGGTATTTACTGACTATAGGGGCATTTCACGTCAAGCGGACAGGGAAAAAAAGTGAGGTTCTGAAATTTGTTCATATTAGGTCGAGTTATACTTCTAGTAGATATAAATACGTTATGGGCTCCTGAAGAATCGTCTAAATCGAAATTAGGATTTCTTTGAAGAATTTTTCGTATTGAAAACAATTACAATAAATTTTCAAACTACGCGATTTGTACAGAAAATTTCATGATCTTTTCAGAATCAATTACTTTCAACTAGTAGCGCCATCTCTTAGCTACGAGCGGAATTAATTGCTTATTATTGTTAGAGCTTCAACAAACATGAACAGGATGATAAATGTTAATACTGTCGCATTTTTATTCCATAATTCGCATATTAACCGACATAAACAAGCGCCTAACATTATACTGACTGCTACATGTACATACATTAATTCACCTATCTCCTTAACTAATGCAGATCCCATTTCAAAACTTCTGGTGTATTATTTAGATACCCTAAGCTATATTTTGAAATAAGAAAATTAAAAAAAAATAGTTGAAGTTTCCAAAATTTTGTTTTGAAATGTTTACTTCCGGTTTATAAGACTAAAAAAAAATTATTTTCTAATTTGATTCCTTTTTTAAAAAGATCAGGAAATTTTCTATACAAATCGCGTCATTTGAAAATTTATTGTAATTGTTTTCAATACGAAAAAATTCTTCAAAAAAATCCTAATTTCGATTTAGACGATTGTTTAGGAGCCCATAACTAGACAAATACACATCATATGAAAAAAAAATGTGTTCGTATTTATATCTACTAGAAGTATAACTGGACCTAATATGAACAAATTTCAGTACCTCACTTTTTTTTCCCTGTCCGCTTGACGTGAAATGCCCCTATACATATATTGCCACATTAAATGTTACATGTTTATTTTCAATTATAATGTATTGTGTACATACCATAATAAATTTATAAAAATCACTATTATAGTATATACACAAAACATTAGATTTCACCGTTTTTTACTTGATAAAGTATTTAACTATTGAGTGTGCTATTCCTTCCCTTCATCACAATAAGTTTTTTTTTACATAAGATCTTAATAAACAGGATTAAAAATATTTAGAGCAAGAACGCACTAGCGACTGGCCGTGAGACGGCAGGCCCGCACTTCGATTTTTACAAGAAAGCGCATGATATCGACGCACTGACTTGCGGCCAGCCGTCAACCGCTCCGGTTGTTGTCATTCTGCATTATAAAGTAGGTATATAAAACAAAAATACAGAAACTTAACTTTCATTACGATAGCATTCTCAAATACGAAATATGTAGATATATTTACATAGTTAATGTGTTCATGTATATCTTTACTTATAACATTAAAATAATTGTGATTGGCTTATTTTACGACTGTAAATTAAGTAAAGCTAAAATTAAAAAGAGTTTTCGAACTAAAATAGATTTATAAACATATAGACGAACGGACTTTACGGAAAGACGGCTTGGACGATTATAGTTACCTTTATCATATACCTAGATATACATTGTAAAAAGTCAAGCACATGATGTTGGTGTACAAGTAAAATGTGCAAAGTTATTCTAATATTTTCTAAAGTTTCAATGTTTGTTTATAATTTTAATTGAAAGTATTTTTCACTTCACCACCCCGCTTAATAGGGAAATTAAAAAAAATTGACTCGTTTTTTTTTCAATTCTTAAAATTGATACCTAAAACTGGAAGTTAGACGCCGTGAGACATTAGATTATTTTAGGACAAAAGATTATTAGACGGAACGAAATTATAAGAATACTATTTAACAGTGCAGTCTTAAAAATACATTTTCGCAAAATGTTTAATATGTCACTTTATTTTTGGAAAGACATTTTTGTCACAATAGTAAGCTATAATTTGTTAAAAATATAACAGACTACTTTTCGAGTGAAGGGTACAAGGGCAAAACTAGGAATGTCAATAAAACAGGTTTCTGTGTAATTAACATTTTAATGTTTGAAAGTTTATAACTTTGTCTTACATATCAATTGTTTAGAAACTACTAATAGGAACTTTAGTTTACCTTACAGAGATCAGCTGTGGATACAAATAAACTTTTGGCAAATATTAACAAAATGTGTGAAATTTGAAAAAAAAGTAAATTAACTTTTATAAAGTACTAAAACATGGAATGTCCTTTAGAACACTTATGGGTAATGCCTTCAAAATAGGCTTGTGCTTCAACAGTACAAAATCTTTTTAAGTCCATAAGGTCCTTGTGCTTGTTTGCACTAATTAGCAAGTAATCTTGGTAGGCAAATCCAGGCAATTCAAATTCATTGCTATATTCCAGTTGATTCGCTCTTCTCTTATTCAATATGGGTGACTTCTTCCACAAACCATTATTATAGTTGCGTCGATGAAGAATGAACCTTGGATGTTATCGCACACTCATTATTTCTCTTTGGGCCTGGAAGATTGGAAAAGAGTACTTTTTTCATGTACTGATTCTAAAAAAAATCTGTAAATTTCCTTATAATTTCACCCTTACCCACTACAATAACTTCAAAGGGTTTTGGTCTTTGGCAACTTATTTTTAGCAAGTCATACCATTGATACCATGATTGAGACTTCCATGTGATTTTTTAAATTGATCAGGCCCATATTCTTGTCGCATTCTAAATATGAATGTACTCTGATGGGGTATGTTATTTTAATGGGAGTCCAAACTTTTCATTACATGGACTACAAAATGAATGAACCTTGTTACAGTATAGTTCTTGTTTTGTCCTGCATTCACAAAATATTTCTAAGTGCTTCACACAATGATCTAAATGGTTTTTTAAATAGTGAAATAAAAATGAAACCATTTCATCTGAACCCTTGCTTCCACAAGTCTCAAGGTAAGTGAAAAAAAGGAACTAGCATCACTTAGCACATGTATATTAAATAAATACATTGTTAACTGTTGTTTGTAATAAACATCATTTGTAGTGATTTTAGGTAGTGGCACATTTTTTTGGTAGTCCATAGCAATAGCCTGAAATTCAATATCTGTCTTACTCTTCATTCTAGCATTCTTCTTTCTATCATAAAACGTTTGAGCTTTTTTCTTTTGCAAATTGTTAAGAATAGTTAATATTTTTAGCTCATCCTGATTTACTTCAGGCATCAATGCTTTTGCCTTAATTGTAAATTCATCACAGGCACTACCAAGTATCAGTGCGGAGAGTATCAGTGTTAAATTCAGAGTTAAAGATGTTCCTGTATGTTTCATAGGAAAAATTCTCAGGGTATGCATCCAAATATAACTTATGCATTTTTTTAATATTTAAGTCATCAGGTAAATATTCTTTCTTGGTATCTTTCATACTGTTGTGACTTTGCCTTCCTTTAAATGATTTTATATGAGTACATAATTAATTTTTTTGTATTCATATCCAATTTTTTGTGAGAACTTGTATTTCTCCTTCTATTATTTGGTGCAATACCTGTCTCTTTCAAAGACTTTTGTAGGTGTTCAAGTTTTCCTTTAGTTATACCAAAAATAGAAAAGCCTTGTAGCATACAGGTACTTCTTGCATCTGATCATCTTCTTTTACTCATACTTTGTAAATGAAATAGTTTTAGTGAAAATTGGCATCCATTTCATTTTTCCTACTACGCCTTCTTTTTAGTGAACAAACATTTACCAATCCACTTAAGAATATATTTTGCTCATCTGTAGACTTAAAGCTATTAAATTCTCTTAACAATTTTACACAATTTTCTGATGAAATCCTTTCAAAACACTTATGGGCCGTTTACACGAGACGAATAGCTAAGACAATCCACTAAGCCAATCCAATAAGCCAGTCGAATGAAAAATGCAGTGTCGTTTATACGTAGGCCTGAACAGCAGGCAGTTTCTAGTATATACACGGTCTACAGACGTTTGTAGAGATGGATAGGCGTAAAAGTGTTATTAAAGCGACGTTAAAAAAGGCATAAATATTGACACAGAAAGAAGTCCTGGATATTCTACAAGATGAAATAAATTTTAAAAGAAGATGGTAGACTCGACCGTGGCTATTAAGGAGATCTGCATTTGGTTAGTCGAGTCTTATTTTAAGAGAACTTCAAGGCGAAGATCCTGAAGAATACAAATTGTGCATGAGAATGTCACCGGACATGTTAGAAACTCTTCTTGGCATAATCGGTCCTGATATACAAAAATCGAATACGATGATGCGTGATTCCATCCCTGCTTTAGTTAAATTAGAATTGACTTTGACATATCTAATTTGTGGATGCAGCTTTCGATTTCTACAAAGAAGTTTCAGAGTTTCAATTCCGGCTATTTCAATTATGATTCCAGAAGTATGTGATGCAATTACCAAGGGATTAAAAAACCAAACAAAGGTAAGTATCTAATAGTCATCCATTTATTTTTCTAGAAACTTTTATGATCTTAATATGTAATAGTAATATTTCATCTAAATCCGTTTAGTAATTTCTGCATGATTAAGTGTCAAACATAGAAATTTTCATATCCTATCTTATTAAATCTTCCCCACTTATTGTACTAATAAGATGTAATATGAATTTAAACGTGTTTGTTATTCTTAAAAAAAACTACTAAACGAATTTGGATGAAATTTGGCACAAAAATAGTTTATATTAATACAAAGAAGAGCAATTAGAAAAAAACTGTGAAGCTGTCTGTGCTTCTTTTGTATTGTCTTCAATGGAAGAGTGATCTAATTAATATTTTGATCGTTATAGGTGTTTCATTAGAATGAAGAAACTGAAGTCAAGAGGGTTTGATTATCAGAATCGTATGACGCTTGAGGCCGACTCGGTGCACGTATTATTTGTGATAAGTATGGCATGCGTGACTGTTGTGAAGCGAGTGATTGACAAAACATCTGTGATTGTTGTGGTAAGGGTGATTGGTGAGGTAGAGGTGACTGATCTTGTGCAAGTGATTGGCATGATATTTGTGATGGTGGTACGGGTGATTGGTGTGGCAGAGGTGACTAATCTTGTGCAAGTGATTGGCATGACATGTGTGATTGTGGTACGGGTGATTGGTGTGGCAGAGGTGACTGATCTTGTGCAAGTGATTGGCATGACATGTGTGATTGTGGTACGGGTGATTGGTGTGACAGAGGTGATTGCTCTTGTGCAGGGGACTGATATGGCAGGTAAGATTGCGCGCTTCTACGGCCCTCGGAAGGTGAATCGAATAGTTTCTGACAAGATAACTAGACAGCCTGAAACTGGAACGTCATCGCTAGGATTGATAATACAGTGCAGCAGCAAGAGTACGATGATTCTAGTTCTGATACATCTTATGTCCCTAGTAGTGACTATACGAAGGACTCGTTATCAGAGGCTTCGTCAGAAGACGAAGAAATTCATCGTATTCAAGTTCATGAGCCGCCTATTTTATCGAACAATACTGACGATGACGATGAATGGCAAGATATTTCGGACGATAAACCTCAATTTGAAGAATACATCGGCAATAGTAAGCTATTCGCCCCCTCTGACATCAAAAATCCAGACCAATTTTACAGATTATTTCTGACAGACGAGATTATTGATAAAATTGTCCTTGAAACAAATAATTACGCATCTAAACGTATGCAATCTGATCAACTTAAGAGTAAGTCACGTGCAAGGCAATAGAAACCAACGGACCGAGAAGAAATGCCAAAGTTTTTTGGAATTATGCTAACAATGGGTCTTGTTGAGGTACCAAATATAAAATACTACTGATCAAAAAAAAAGATATACCGGAACGAATATATTGCTTCATTAATGAGAAGGGATCGATTTCTATTGTTGCTAAGATTTTGGCACTTTAGTAATGATAACACAAACACACAAAGCGACAAACTTAATAAAATTCGAGAAGTTTATAATATGATGTTGCAACAGTTCAAAAAAGTTTTGACTCCTGGAAAAATTCTGGTGATTGACGAATCGATGATACCGTGGCGTGGAAGTCTGCGGTTCCGCCAATATATTAAAAATAAATCGCACAGGTACGGGGTAAAGTTGTACAATTTGTGTACTCCCGAAGGATATACGTTTAATATCATTGTTTATACCGGAAAAGAATATGGTGGGCGGAATGTAAACCACGCTCAAAATGTCGTTTTAAAACTTATTCAGGGACTGGAAGAGAAGGGAAGAATTTTAATTGTTGACAACTTCTACACGTCTATAGGACTAGCTGATACCCTGATTAGAAAGAAAACTTTAATTTGTGGTACATTGAGATCCAATCGAAGAGGTTTACCGAAAAAAGTTGTGAATTACAAATTTAAAAAAGGGCAAATTTATGGTAAGATGAATGGCCAAGGAATAAGAGTAATAAAGTGGGTATATAAGCGACCTGTTTTGATGTTGAGTACCTGCAAGAATCACGATATAAATATAAAAGATACTGGGAAAAAAAGAGAGGAACAAACGAAAATATAAAGAAACCGGAATGCATATTATGTTATAATAATTAGAAAAAGGGGATAGACTATAGTGACCAAATGTCTTCCTAGGTGAAAGGTGATGATGGAAATAATATTCGGAACTGCTTTGATAAATGCGTGGATTGTTTATAATCTAAAGAATGAGACGAAAATAACAAAATTGGATTTCATAGTGTGATAGTAAATTTTACAAAAGCTCCACTTACGAACAGCATAACTATTCCTCCCAGAGTAGATTATGTACAAAATGAAGATACTAAACATTTTTTTAAAAAGGCGATAAAAAGAGAAATTGCAGTGGTTGTTACAATAAGTTGAGACAAACATTAAATAGCAGAGAAGCTGCAAAAAAGGTTAAAAGTAATGACTTTCTGTCCAAAGTGCACGAAAACTAACTGACAGAATTGTTACAATGCTTCACATTCTGTTTCTGGGCGAATCTAATGTGGTAAAGCTTGGTTCATTAAGGTAATTTTTCTGTGAATCACATCATTTTAATTAAAAAAAAAATCAAGAAATATTTGACTTTTTATTTCCAAGGTAGAGCAGGTCTTTTGCACCTGATAACGCACAAGAAGAAAGTTCATCAACAGGTCCAATCAGCCCCATACAGCACTAATCGACGGCAAGACAAATTAAGATCCGCACTGTAAGTGTTAAAATCGACTATATTTCTTGTTGTGCAAGAATTGCATCTTCTTCATTCAGGGATTTTAATTGCATGCTAACACTTTTTCCAAAAATGTCAATCTCGTCACTTTCTTGTGCTTCGTTATTCAAGGTCTCGGCAAGTGTTTGCATATTTTCTACAACAGAACTCAGAAAAAATATTTAAGCGTGATCTTTTACCACAGGCTTGCATATTGTTTCTTTTCTGACTATCTTCTTGCTTCCTATTATTATATATTTGTTGGTCCACTCTCATGCTTCCTGTATCTTTTTCATTATTTGTGTCAGTCACAGAATGTTCATCACTTTCAGTGTTCTCGAAATCCGGTTGAGAGATCTGAAACAATAAATGATTGTAGTGAAATAAATATAAGTTCTCCCACTAAGATACTCAAATTATTTTTTCAGGTTCCCAGTTCAAGCCAAGAATGGAAATTTATAGAAGAAAGATTCCGTAAGCAATGGAACTTTCCGAAGTGCTATGGAGCGATTGATGGCAAACATTTTAATATAATTGCCCCTCCAAACTGCGGAAGTCAGTTTTTTAATTATAAGAAACAAAACAGTATTGTACTTCTTGCTTTGGTAGACCAAGACTATTGCTTTTCGTATATAGATGTAGGAGCAAATGGAATCGCTTCTGACGGAGGAGTATTCAATAATTGTTCTCTATCCACTGCGCTAGAAAATTAAACATTGATCCCTGATGGGGGCATGATAGTAGGAGATGATGCATTCCCACTGAAGCTGTACTTAATGAAACCGTATTCAAGAAACAACCTCACATTAGAAGAGAAAATTTTCAATTATAGATTGTCACGGGCTCGAAGGATCATGGAGAACGCATTTGGTATTTTAGTTACCAGATTCCAAATATTTCGAAGTTCTATTACAACAATACTGGAAACTGCTGATAAAATAATTTTAGCTGCTTGTGCCCTACATAACTGGCTCAGACGAACAACTAAAAAAACCTATAGACCAAAAAATTATGCTGACTTTGAAGATGTGAACACTTGGCAGGTTATACCTGGTCAATGGCGTGAAGCTAATGTGGTGTTAAATGACATTGCGCGAGTTGGAGGAAACCGCTACTCCAACGACGCGAAAGTTGTCAGAGATGCATACAAAAGTTATTTTTCTAAAGAGAGCTGTTCCATGTCAAAACAAAATGATACAATAAACAAGAACTCTATGTTGTAAGCAAAGTAAACATAATATAAAATATATACTTACCGATGAGCTTCGTGTGTTTCGTTTAACATTTACGTACTTGATGAATGCATCCATTTCATTAAACCATGACAAGGATGACTTATAAATTGTTGAAGTACCAGCGCCAGATCGTAGACTTTTTTCTTGTTTGTTTACTTTAACCATATAAGTAGATCTCAAATATTTAATTTTCTTTTTGACATCATCAATAGTCAGATCGGGGAGCTCCATACCGGCAATTATATTTCTTAAAGCAGTGTTCCTAGAGTCTCTGTCACGATAGGTTAAACTATCGATTCGCCACAAACATTATTGTTCGCGGTACAGAGATATGAATTTCGATGTCATTTCTGGAGTCCATTTGGTTAAAACCATGGTCATTTAAATCGTGTGTAATCTATAATAATTAATACAATACGACGTAGCCCAAATTCTGAAAACAAACACGTGTTGTCGGGACCGGCATCGATGGCTCACTGGCATATTGGCTTACTGTCTAGGAACGCGCGATCACACGGAGCCATTGGGCAAGCCAATCCACCGCGCGAGTGGTGGGGGTAGGTATTGGCTTCGAAAAGTTTGAAATCGTTCTATTTCAATGGATTGGCTTGGTCAATGGCTCAGGAAAATCCAATGCAACGGATTGTCTCCATTTAGACAAGGCCAATATTGGATTGGCTTAGTGGATTGTCTTGGCTATTCGTCTCGTGTAAATGGCCCATTAAGTCTTGAACACCTACAATCTTCACGTGACTCGTGGGTAGCTAGTTTCATTTTTTTCATGACATCACGTATTCTTTCTCTCTTGTTTTTTTGCTTTTTCGTTTCTTTTACTAAATATTGATTAATATCTTCGTCGCATTCATTCAGTTTTTTTCACAAATCGACAGAAAAATATAAATCTAAACTACACCGACAAGGCAATTACAAAACATAACCTCTCTTCATCTGACATTGACAGTAGGACATTCCATGTAAAGCTGTAGCAAACCGTATGTATTCGGTACTGAGTAACGGGCGCGCCATCTAGTACCGAGTAACGAAACGTTACTCACGAATGCATTTCGTTACTCGCATTTTTCGTAGGATGGGTACCTACACTGTTTCAGTTCACGCAAGTACCATTGATGCATGTAAACATTTGCTGATCGCATGTTTTACCCATGCGCACGCTTATTCAATGAATTTTAAAAACGTACGTTACAAAGAGCGATGTTTCTTTATTAAGTAAGGTATAATTTGGAAATTCGTCGTCCAAGTTGTTTACTGTTTATTAAAGGTATTTTGTGTGTAGACAAAGTTTTGTTAATGTATAAGTATGTTCTCTACAAATTATGAATGTTGCGATGCCGCGACGTCATACTGTACGCGTACGCAATACGACTTGATTCGATGCTCTAACATAACATAGCATGTTATGAGGTATCAGAAGTAACGAGTAACGTAACGATACGATAGTAACGAGTACTAATTGTTATAGTAACGAATACATACGGGTACGGTTTTTTCGTTACTTTTACACCTCTAATTCCATGTTACGTTCCGTTTCACTAGAGACATTCCCACTTTTGCTCATGTACATGGTTTTGAAATATTGAAGATATGAAGGACTATGATTGTTTTATGCTTTTTACATATTGCTATATAGAAATACGTGCGAAAACCTAAGTGTTGCTATACTTAATTTATATTTGAATTTTTTGCGACATTCCTTGTTTTGTCCCTGTACCCTTCAAGTTATAGTGATGCAGATTGTATAATATAGGTACTTATACTGCGATTTCTGCAATTCCTAAAATATGCTTGCCAAAGATTCATAATCTTTGTCATAATATAAATATGTGTATATTTATAATTTCTTTGGTGATGTTACAAATATAACAGTCTACTACAGGTTTTAGTGTATTGCCTATAACTACAGGCATTTTATTTTAAATAAACTTGAAATTATAGGAAACTTGTTTTATTTCTCATAAATATTACACGCCTCATAACGCGAAGCGTTATTAGCTTATTAGGTAGTGTATTACTCTTGACACGTCAAGGTCAAGCAATTTTGTGGTCTTAATATACCTCTATCATAACCATATTGCATTTATAGGATAATATGAGTAGCTATATATCAAGAAAATACTAATGAATCCATCTTATATTTTATAAAATATCATTTTATATTGCTACTTTGTTAAAAACCGGTTTGAAAAAAAAATTACGTGATTTCCCGAAAAAATTGACGTATCGAGACCGGGTTTTTTTTTATTAGCTTTAGAAGTACAACAATTAATTCCCTATTTCATATCAATAGCTGATTTTCAAGTTTTATATGTAGTTTCGGTTTATACAAAGGTACTCGGTGATTGTAGGTTTTATTGTTACTAAAAATTTAAAGGCGCTTTCATTTTTTCTTTAGCCCTTGATAGACAAAGGACAAATGTACCATACAGCCTAAATCGATTTTATGCTTTGTGTAATCGATTTGTTTTTTTCATCAAAACTAAATGAAACGCTCATGAGGCGTGCACTTTTGGATTTTCCAAACTATTTGATTATTTTCTTACAAGTGTCTAGTAGATTCCATATCTTTTGCTCAGAAAGTAAAATATTAGTTTTAAAGAAGCGAACGCTAAAATAAGCGCTTTTACAAGCAGTAGAAATCCTTTTTTGTTTTTTGCGGGTTTTACACGGGTCGATTTTATCAGTGCAGCAATACACCAGCTGCATCAATTGTAAAAATCGAATCGCCACCCCATTTACACCGGTCGACAAAAATTGCATGCGACTTGTTCATTTCCGAAATTTTGATCAGAGCGGGTGTTTTACATGCCGTTGCAAGCAAAGAAAGAAGAAACAGAAGGAAACGTAAATTTTGGGTACGTGGATGGATTTCTCGACGTAGAGTACTGGGTGCTTTGCATACTATAGGTACTGGTGGAATTGAGTTAGACGATCCAAATTATTTTAGAAAACGATAAACAATTCGATACTTTACTACAGAAGGTTACTCCGCTTATCCAAAAAAGGGATACCAATATGCGTTAAGCGCTTTCACCGAAAATTAAATTAGAAATAACCTTGAAGTTCTTGGCTACCTGTGAGAACTACCCAAGTCTTGCAGAATCATTTAGAGTTCTAGAATGCACTATTTCTCTATTTTTAAAGGATGTATTGGATGCTATCTATCATGTTCTACAAGAATATATAATGGTAAGTGAAACTCGTAATTAATATCTAAACGGTAGATGCTATTTACTTAAGTGCACAAGAATCATTTTGTAAAATATTTTCATACAAGCATGATCTAACAGCTTGAGATAGAATATCGTCGTTTACTTCGTATTGTTGTCCAGTATTTTCTTTTTTTGGTAAACAGTCGGCAAAATAATCTTCTTCATATATCCCAGAAGTTGGGTTTCTGGGATTCATTCTGAGTTTGAACTCGTAGATCTGGAAGTTGGACGGTTTCGAGAAGACGAAGGTCCGGGAGTCGAGGTATAGCGTGTACACTCCGAGAGCGAACTCGTAAGTCTAAGAGTTATATGTGGTTGTGCATTAAGGTTTTTGAGCCTTTGTTATACAAATATTTATTTCTAAAATCTTGACAAATAATAGCATTCGCTAATGGTAAACTACGTAATTGATTTGCCACATGTTGCCCAAATGTATCAAATTCATCTTGATGTATATTTTGAACCAAAGATTCTAATCTCATCTAATCAAAGATAATAATTCTAAAGAATGGACCCACCTGCTTTACAAGTAGTCGGTAACTACTAGTAAAACAGGTGGGTCCATTCTTCAAGCACGCTCTGCACTTTTCTTTGGAGACACTTTCCTTTTCTTACATGCATCCTCTGTATTAGATCCTCGTCTTAATTCATTGAAATATGATGACGATGCATCACTATTTGTATTCACCGCTGAATCTTCACTTTCCCTTGATTGTAACAAAAAAAAAAAATTGGTTGCCTGTAAAGTCGGTATACGGGCGAAAGTTTTACGTGACAACGACTTTGAGTGGTAAAATAATTTTATTATGTCTGTCTCTCTCGCTCTTAGGCGGGCTAACCATGCCCGAGTGGAAGGGACGCGTGCCTCTCACTCGCTCTCATTGTGAGCGCATAACGTGAGCGGAGCGTAACGCAGTTTCTTGAAGTGTCACCCGGCAAACCAATTTATAAGACGTTGTCACGTCAAAAAATAAGTTTATTTATTTGTTTCAGGTGCCATCTACAAGAGATGAATGGATGAAAATACAGGAAGATTTTTAGATCGCTGGCAATTTCCTTTTTCCTGCGGGGCTATAGACGGGAAACACGTTTTAATACAGAATCCACCACACGGAGCTTCCGAATATTATGTGCTATAGTGTAGTGTTGCTACCGTTACATATAGGTATAGATGTCGGAACTAATGGACGCATGAATGGTTCGCATATTATGGAAAGTGTCAACGTTCTACAATGCTCTTGAAACTAATATTTTCGTTGGTGATAACGCTTTCCTTTTGACAACAAATCTACTGAAACCCTATTCAAGACATGAAGGTTTGGTATATAAACAAAAAGTCTTTAATTACGGACTATCAAGAGCACGCCGAATCGTAAAGAATGCCTTTAGTATAATGGCTTCCCGATTCAGAGTATTCAGAAAACCTATATTTGTTTCATTGGATAAAACTGATTCCATTATTAAACTTGCCTGTGGGCTGCATAACTGTAGCTTCGGATAAATAACACATACTTGGACACTCCTGAAATAATTGATGAAGAGGACTTCATTTCAGGAACAATCAGACGGGGAAGTTGGAGAAGCATTCCTATGGAAGAAATTACCGAAGTAACAACCCCATTGTCTCCTAACAACTATTTACGAAATACGAAAGAACTGCGCGATACATTTGCTGACTATTTTGTCAGTCCCGGACAAGTTCCATAGCAAGATGCAATGATTGTGTAAATGTTATAAAAATAACACAGTTGATATGATAATGTATGCCTAATTATAACTTTAAGAATAATTAATAAATAATAATAATACTTAACACGGCATCCTTACTTTGTCTTCCTTCTACCACTGGCTTTAAAACGGGGTCAGCTGTAGAAAACCATATTAACTGAGGTTTTTAAATATCATCTGTGCCCGCACCACTCTTCTCTGACTTCGGTGCCTTGGTGGCCTCCTATTATACGAGGTTCGTACATTTTTTATCTTCACCTTCAGCTCTTGAACTGTTAAGGTCAGACGCATTTTTTGAATAATATATTTGAGAGCCGCTAAACGAACATTATTGTTCTTGTAATCTTGCAGACTTGGGTTCCATAAGCATGAATGCTTTTTTTAGCACTCCAAAAAGAGTATGGTATTATTTTTATCCATGGTTTTTAAACAATCTGTACCGACAACGTAGCGGAACAACACAGCTCAAAACAAATATCATGCGGCGGGCGATCGCCTGCAACTGACCATTTACAAGGTCGATTTTAGTCACCCGCCGCATGCGACTTGTCCGCCGCAAGGTCTTGGATCCTTTTGGAAACACGTTCTTTTATTGGAAATAGATAGGAATATCTCTTAACAAACAAACAAATTTCAAAAAGAGAGACAGGGCAGTGGAAGTATCTTTAATTTTTGAAATAATGGCTTACAATGATTTAAGTAGTCAGCGCCACACATGGCTCTAATACATTTTTTGTACTTTAAACGCCCTGCCCATATCCACTGAATTGCCCCATATAACTAATCCATAGCGTGGTACTGAAGAGACGTATCCATGATATGCACTAAGGACTGTTTCTTTACTGGCTGTGAGTCTTAGTTTGCGAAGAGCGAATACAAATTAAAATTGTAATTATAATATTATAATGAAGGTTACTAAGCCGTTATCTGCATTGATTCTGAGAAGCTCATTGGTCGTAAGTAGTGGACCCCTAACTATTCAGCTGGTGTGGATAGAATTAACAGTTATATCTCAATGTTAATTATATCAAATTTAATAGTAACAATATACATATCCTTTGTATTACTGAACATTGGCTAAAATATTATAATTTCATGTTTAATTTCAGAAATCACCAGGTGGTCAGTTCCTTCAATAGAGAAAAAAGTTTACGTGGTGGCTCCTTAATATTAGCAGATAAATCTTTATTATATAAAGAACGTAAGGATATTGTGAGCCTCTCTGTTGAGCGAACTGTAGAAATGGCTTGTGTCGAGCTCGAGCACCTCATTGTTGTAAGTGTTTACAGACCCCCATGTGCTACTTATGACTATTTTGAAAGAATTGTGGAAGAAGTTTTGCTCAAACTTAGTAAACAGAACAAGTCTGTTGTATTGAATAAAACTATTTTTACGGATTTTATCGCGTTTAATTTTACTAATTTTGATTCCCGACGTTTCGGGTACTTTACAGCACCCACGGTCACGGGGGGGACAGATAGTCCCCCCCGTAAAAATAGTTTTATTCAATGTGTAGTGTTCGCGTAAATATAAGAAACCATTAAGTCTGTTGTAATATGTGGAGACTTTAACATCAATCTCCTTGAAACTTCTTCCATTAGTATTAAGTTTAGCTCATTGTTTAAATCGTATAATCTTGTTAATTTATTCTTAGAACCAACACGTATTGCTGGGCCTAGTGCAACCTGTATAGATAATATTTTTACAGATATTAAGCCCTTGCATAAATCTATTATTCAAAATTTAAGTTCAGATCACTGTGGACAGTTGGTATCATTGCCTTACATACACAAAAAACAGAAAAATAAGAAAGTTGTGTTTGTTCCAATAAATGACCATCGCTTGGAGAGGTTTAGAAGTAATATAATAAAAAGACTTCCATCACTTTCATTTAAAAATAGTGCTAATTATTTGTATGGTATGTTATTTAAAATTATAACTTGTGAATTTAGTACAATATTTACTTCTAAAACTTTCTTTTAACAGTCGCAAATCATTTAATGAATGGGTGACAGTAGGAATTTATAAAAGTAGGCGAAAGTTATATGAGCTTTATAATGAAAGATCATATAATACTAGTGTTATATTTAGAGATTATGTAAAAACATATTCTAAAATATTTAAAAAAGTGTGCTACACAGCTAAGGCTTTACATTTAAGTAACAAAATTAAAACTGCATCCAACAAAATTAAAATGACCAGCAGGGCTAGCATGGGCAGGAGACAATTTTATCCCCGGGGAAAGGAGAAAATGTTTATCCCATCGCTTAGTTTTATCCACCCTTAGAGCATGGGCACACCGGTGGATATAATATCCACAGTAGATAAAATGGGAGATAGACTTAGACTTAGATAGATTTTTTTGTATGAATATAAAATTCAACCTGCGTCCAATGAACTAGGATAAAATTGTCCCTTTCAAATTTCAAAAAAGCATAATTTTTTATCTTTCATTTGGTTCCATGCTACGGACGGGGGATATATGTCTACTCGTTATGTCAAACGGGGATATACTTCTCCCCGTTTGACATAACAAAATAATTTTATCTCTTGTCAGTGGATATAATCGGGGGATAAAATTTTAGTCCCCCGCCCATGCTAGCCGGGCAGGAGAATAATAAATAGTGAAACGGGCAAGGTCAAACCGCACAACTCGGATTTTCAATTGAATATTAACAACAGTTTAACTCGATCTGATCAAGAAGTTGCTATGGCTTTTGAGAAACATTTTACTGATGTTCCTTTTTTGACAACAAAATCATTAAATTCTTCTCCTACTGTCGCCGAATCATTGCTTAAACAAAATGTAAAGGCTTGTTCAAATACTTTTAAATTCCATAGAGTATTGCCAAAAGATATCGTTAAATATTTTAAAACAATGGATGTTAAGAAAACGGCAGATTTATGGGGGATTTCCGTTAAAGTTATTTTATCTATAATAGATACAAAAGCACCTTATCTAGCCACTATATTTCATACAAGCGTTGAATCTGGTGTTTCCTGATTTAATGAATCATAGTATAGTCATACCTTTATTTAAATCTGGTAGTACATTAGACCCCACCAATTTTAGACCGATTTCATCAGATCTTAAGTTTCTTTAATATTAATAAATTGCTTCATAAAAATCAATTCGGTTTTACAAGGGGTCGCTCGACAACTGACGCTGGAGTTGAGTTTATTAAACATATTTTTTGTGCATGGGAGAATTCAGAGGATGCTTTGGGTATATTTTGTGACCTTTCCAAGGCCTTCGACTGTGTTCACCATGAGACATTAATCAGGAAGCTACAGTACTATGGTGTCAAGAACACAGCGCTTAAACTTATTATTTCATATTTAAGTAATAGAATGCAGAAAGTTATTATCAATGGTAAAAGTTCTTCCGGGTCACCTGTACTAATGGGTGTCCCTCAGGGCTCGATTCTCGGCCCATTTCTATTTCTGGTATATATTAATGACTTACCTTCCCTTGTAGGGGATAATCATGATATAGTATTCCTTGATTTTTAAACTTAAACGTCAATTATTTAAATGTGACGAAGTGAATAATGCTATATCAAAATTAGTGCATTGGTTTAACGTTAATAATCTACATTTAAACGGAAATAAAACTAAATGTATTAAATTTACAACAACGAATGTTAAAAATCTGGGTACCAATGTGTTTTTAAATGGGGAAGAACTGAGCCCTGTTGAATCCACTGTTTTTCTTGGCATCACTCTCGACGCAAAGCTTCAGTGGGGCCCCATATATCCAAACTAGCAAGCAGACTAAGTTCTGCAGCCTATGCTGTAAAAGATTAGAGGTCTCACTAGTGTCGAGACAGCTAGACTAGTTTATTTCAGTTATTTCCATAGCATAATGTCTTATGGGATTTTGCTATGGGGAAATGCGGCTGATTCAGAAACTATTTTGTTTTACAGAAGAGGATATTAGAGCTATTTACAACCTAAAACCGAGAGAGTCTCTTAGAGATAAATTTAAAGAAATAAATATATTAACTTTGGCCTCTCAGTATATTTACGAAAATTTAATGTATGTTCACAAAACAAAGGTAGTTTTAGTAAAAAGTGATATACATTCTGTAAACACTAGGAACAAGCACAAGCTAGTGATACCAGTTTCTCGACTCCACAGAGTCAGTAATTCATTTTTGGGGCAATGTATACGCTATTACAACAAGGTCCCGGAAAGTGTACAGGCTTAAATGTTTTGTTAAGCTGAAACTGTATAAAAAGGGTTATTATAGTATAAATGAATATATAATTGATAATAACCCCTGGGAATGAGGTGGTCGCTACCAAGCAGTTTCTAAAATAAATTTTGTACTTAAATAGTTTGTACAACCATTAATGTAAAATTTACTTTAAAAAAAAAAGTCCCGCTGGGTTTCTTGCTGGTTCTTCCCAGGACAGAGGTTTTTTTTCGAACCAGTGGTAAAGTGGTAAAGTAAAAAATGACTTTCAATAAGAATTACACATGTAATCTATATTGAATAAAAAATTATTCTATTCTATTCAAATGAACGATGGTGAAACTTTGCAACCTCAGAGTTATTACTAGCATAGAGAGAGTCCTAAAATAAGAACAAAATTCTTATCGCTGAACTGAACATATGACGTTTAACATGGTACAAAATAAGACAGCTATATTATTCTCACCTTCTTTCTTTTACAAGGTTGTTGCCATAGACTTAGAATATACTGGCGGTATAGACCATAGACTTAGAATATACTGGCGTATTAGCTTGCTACATATTTATTTATCTATGCTGGCGTATAGACCACCTGACAGCCCGAAAACGCGTGACCAATTTTGATTTGTCATTGTGTGCGTTAGCTAGTGATGTATATTTTACTTAAAAGGACTATCGAAAATGATTGTTAAGGAAGCTGTTAAAAGATTATAAAAAATTGTTTAGTGCATGAAGTTGAATAACTTCAAAAATTAACTGAATTTTACCATGACAGTTCTAAAATAATTAAAAAATATTCATATAACATGTTCCTGGGAATAAGCTGAACCTACCTGTCTTTTGTTGGATTTTTTGTATAAAATCCCAGGTGACTATACCGAAAAACTTAAAAAAACTCCCCAATAATCAGATCAGAATGTTGTATGTTCGAGCTATGATCTTTGGAGAAAAATATTTACTGCCGTGGGCAGTTTCCCCGGAATTTATTTTTTAACATATTGTTATTATAAATAGGTAGATACATAACTAAGTATATACCTATTTATATTTTATATAATTTATAAAATGTTTTGATGGGGAAACAAAAACGGGGACACGGAGTACATAATGGCTGCTTTATTTTTCATATAAGTATTACTTGTGATAATTACAAACATTTAATAATTAATAATTAAATAGATTATAGAAGTTTATTTTAACATTCGACTTAAGTATGAATGTAAACTTAATAATTTAAGGAAGGAAACTTGTAGGAATCAGTTAAATAAGATTGCTCTGTTTAAAGGCCAATATGTTTATGAGGCTTCATCATGCTTCATGTTTATATTCTTTCATCTGTCCCTGAAAAGTATAAAGTAATAATAAACTTATTATCATTTTAGCTGCATGAATTTTAAAAACATAATGATCTTAACATAGTAAAGTGCACTAAGTGTCTGAGGATACAGATGCACTCTCTATTCTCTCAATCTCGGTATGTTAAGAAAATGGTCACTCATTCATGGACTGACCGCGGCAAGTGCAACTTAATTTCGCAGATCTATTGATCTGCGCAGCTATTACTTAACCACGAGTTCCTCTTCTCTACGACTAACGCTGTAGGGGATGAACCACGCTATTTAAGCCCTCGCGACAATGTCGTCAGCCATCAAGCATGAATCGGGCATTGACCGTTGTGAGTATCAAATACTATGGAATTTATACTATCAAGTCTCATGCGCGGTCGTCTAGTAGCGCTTGAGTAGCATTACTAAATATATATACCTAACTACGCTAAAAGTTTTATCGTTATGATTTGGGAATATAATCCGAAGTTCCGAAGCTCCGCTCAACCCCTTGGGGAAAATAGCATGATGCTATGAATATTGTACTAGTGTGACCTGTGGCTGTGCGGTTGGTTAAACAAGGTTATACATTTATTTTGGTTGATAAATAGATACTTAGTTGGGTTCATAATGGCTTAAAGAGGATAATCTCAAGATTTTTTTTGTCTTTAATGTACTACAGTTTTATAATGTATGAAAATCTGTCTCTATATTTATCTAAAGTTTTGAAAGTTATATTTTTGAAGTCTTATTATAACAATATGGTACAAATAATGTAGAAATGACTCCTTTTAATAAAATTGTTTTTATTCTACTTTTTCTTTTATACTTCTCAAGAAAATGTTTGCTGCAAATTGTTGAGTTCTTCTTTGCATTCCAACCAACCCGTCCAATGAACCTTAACCACTTTTTCTAATTATAGAATCCGGAGGAATCTGTTTGAAAACGGCAAAATAAAATTACGTTTTAGAAGGCAAACCGAGGATTTATTTTCTTGTTGTGTAGGCAAGTCTATCGATTCATTATAAACATTCAAGATAAATATCGACATTAATTTTGATATACTTGAGGCAATCCCTAGCGTACATGTAAAATATTTTGTATAAAATGTATTTACCAAATTCATGCAAATTATCAACAACGTGACTTTTTCTTTGCAAAATATCAAAATTAACAAAATAATTGAATATATTCTATATTTTAAACAGTATGTAACATAAATTTTAACCAAAAATAAACGCGTCATAACATTGACGACGTCTTGAGAATTTACCTGTGATATGTGAAATTATCAGGATTATTTCTATTATTAACAGCACAGTCACTCACGGAACAATTAACCATTTTGGAAAAAAGTTACTTATTAAAAATAACCACTATTATACTTTAAAAAATTACAAAATATCTCGGAGCAATTTCTTGCGTGCCGAATTGTGCCGACCTGTCATTCAAAATCGGTTACAGAGTCATGAGATTTGGTATCCTTTTCTATCTTGCATTTTTGCCATAAGGAATTTTCTTCTCCCTTGCACACTATGTTGGTCTATACGCTAGTATATCCTAAGTCTATGGTATAGACCACCTGACAGCCCGAAAACGCGTGACCAATTTTGATTTGTCATTGTGTGTTAGCTAGTGATGTCCATTTTACTTACAAGGGCTATCGAAAATGATTGTTAAGGAAGCGGTAAAAAGATTTAAAAAAAAAATGTTTAGTGCATGAAGTTGAATAACTTCAAAAATTAACTGAATTTTACGATGATAGTTCTAAAATAATTAAAAAATATTCATATCACATGTTCCTGGGAATAAGTTGAACCTACCTGCCTTTTGTTGGATTTTAATTCAAATGTAAAAAATCCCAGGTGACTTTACCGATAAACTTAAAAAACTCCCCAATAATCATATCGGAAAGTTGTATTTTAGAGCTATGATCTTTGGAGAAAAATATATACTGCCGTGAACAGTTTCCCCGGAATTTCTTTTTTAACATATTGTTAATATAAATAGGTAGATACTTAACTAACTATATACCTATTTATATTTTATATATTTTATAAAATGTTTTGATAGGGAAATAAAAACGGGGACAAGGGGTACATAATGACTGCTTTATTTTTCATATAAGTATTACTTGTGATAATTACAAACATTTAATAATTAATAATTAAATATATTATAGAAGTTTATTTTAACATTCGACTGAAGTATGAATGTAAGCTTAATAATTATTACGTGGTAGAGCCACGCTGCAGCTATATTAATAGTATAGTTGTAGCACGAATGGGTCGGCTCGAACGGGGAAGGACCACGCTCTCACAGAATACCAGCGTAAAATAGCAGCTTAATGCTACTGTGTTTCGTATGGTGAGTGTAGAGAACCGGAGACCTTTTTTACTGGAAAAGAGGCATTCTATCTTAGTCCTCACGACTGACAACGCATCTGCATTCGCAAACGAAGATAGATGTAGATGTCTATGGGCCACAGTAACCACTTACCATCAGGTGGACTGTGTGCTCGTTTGTCACTCTTATTCTATTAAAAAAAAATAAGGAAGGAAACTTGTAGGAATCAGTTAAATAAGATTGCTCTGTTTAAAGGCCAATATGTTTATGAGACTTCATCATGCTTCGTGTCTATATTCTTTCATCTGTCCCTGAAAAGTATAAAGTAATAATAAACTTATTATCATTTTAGCTGCATGAATTTCAAAAACATAATAATCTTAACAGAGTAAAGTGCACCAAGTGTCTAAGGATACAGATGCACTTTCTATTCTCTCAATCTTGGTATGTTAAGAAAATGGTCACTCATTCATGGACTGACCGCGGCAAGTGCAACTTAATCTCGCAGATCTATTGACCCGCGCAACTATTACTTAACCACGAGTTCCTCTTCTCTACGACTAACGTTGTAGGGATGAACCACGCTATTTGAGCCCTCGGCACAATGTCGTCGGCCATCAAGCATAAACCGGGCATCGAGCGTTGTGTCGTTGTGTCTAACTACGCAAAATTTTTATCATTATGACTTGGGAATATACTCCGAAGTACCGAAGCTCCGCTCAACTCCTTGGGGAAAATAGCGTGATCCTATGAATATTGTACTAGTGTGACCGTGAGGCTGTGCGGTTGGTTAAGTTACACATTTATTTTGGTTGATAAATAGATACTTAGTTGGGTTCATAATGGCTTAAAAAGGATAATCTCAAGATTTTTTTATCTTTAATGTACTATTTATAATGTATAAAAATATTTCTCTATATTTATCTAAAGTTTCGAAAGTTAAATTTTTGAAGTCTTATTATAACAATATTTTACTTACTGGTACAAATAATGTCGAGATGACTCCTTTTAATAAAATTATTTTTATTCTACCTTTTCTTTTATACTTCTCAAGAAAATGTTTGCTGCAAATTGTTGAGTTCTTCTTTACATTCCAACCAACCCGTCCAATTAATCTTAACCATTTTTTCTAATTATAGAATCCGGAGGGAATCTGTTTGACAAACTGCAAAATCAAATTACATTTTAGAACGCAAACCGACGATTTATTTTCTTGTTGTGTGGGCAAGTCTATCGACTCATTATAAACATTCAAAATAAATACCGACATTAATTTTGATATAGTTGAGTCAATCCCTAGCGTACATGTAAAATATTTTGTATAAAAATGTATTTACCAAATTCATGCAAATTATCAACAACGTGACTTTTCTCTTTGCAAATTATTAAAATTAACAAAATAATTGAAAACATTCTATATTTTAAATAGTATATAACATAAATTTTAACCAAAAATAAAGGCTTCATTACATTGACGACGTCTTGGGAATTTACCTGTGAAATGTGCAATTATCAGGATTATTTCTATTATTAACACCACAATCACTCACAGAACAAGTAAGCATTTTGGAAAAAAGTTACTTACTAAAAATAACCACTATTACACTTAAAAAATTACAAAATATCTAGGAGCTATTTCTTGCGTGCCGAATTGTGCCGACCTGTCATTCAAAATCGGTTACAGAGTCATGAGATTTGGTATCCTTTTCTATCTTGCATTTTTGTCATAAGGAATTTTCTTCTCCCTTGCACACTATGTTGGTCTATACGCCAGTATATTCTAAGTCTATGGTTGTTGCCGTTTTTCCATAGACTTAGAATATACTTACGCCAGTATATTCTAAGTCTATGCGTTTTTCCTATATGTTTTATAGATACATCTATTGATGTGTCATTAGTATAGACAGAGAAATATAGATAGACAAGACCCATAGATTTAGAATATACTAGCGCGAAGAGAAATTAGTTGTAGTGATCATTTTATTACAATTTATCTAAGATATCCTCTCAGAAGCCGCGGCCAATTTACATCATTTAGGACCGGGTTTAGTAAGCTCGTGGGCTTTCGAGTGTTTATTCTATATTTATAGTTCAACACGTAAATAGTACAATTAAATAAATCATAATCAACTCATAGCCCCAAATGTATTCTATTCGCGCATGAATGATTTTATAGGTACAATAAAACAACCATATTGATTAAGTATATTTTAATTAAATCCTTGAATGTCAAAAGTATACATAGTAAAATTGTCAGAGAAAAGATATCTTTAAAAAGTAAAAAAATAATATTTTGATCCACGCGTCATACACGGCGTAAATAGAAACTTTTAACAGCCGCTATCAGTTATCCTTACAACTGTGTACTGTCAAAGGCCGCATTTGTCAGGTGTGTGCAACCGGTGTGCAGTCAGGGCTTGTGGAGGGCAATTATTTCATTCCAACTGGAATATCTCTAATTCTAATGAAAATTATGGATATTTATTAGTAAAGTATGAGTCTAAGATAACGATCCTACAAATTTTATTCTATTTCTTTATCATTAGTATTAAATTGCACGGTTAAATATAGCTCCTAATGTGGGTTTCTCTAAATTTGATTGTTTTTATTATTTATTGTAAAAATAAAACAATTAATAGCTTTTATATGTTATTTTATTAACAGAATAATATAATACATGTTTGTATTATTTTATTGTTTTAAATATATATTTAAAACAATAAAATAATACAAACATCACATCTCATCATACATTTTTTTACACGCCACTTGTTTTTATAAAAGGCACTAACATCAACCACTCTGTTTGGTATCTGAAGTGGCCTTCATATTTCTCAATGGTTTAAAAAGACTCTTTGTATTAGGGTCAAAAGTTTTATGTTTACAGTAAGTTGAACATATCAGCTACAAGTTAAAATAGCAACATAGTTCTAAGATAAATATTACTTGAGTAAGAGTTACACAAATATGGTACTTAAAATGGGCACAAAACACAGTGTTCATTTAAAACTTTTCTCTTTGTTTTTAGGTACATACTATCAAAAGAGTATTATATTTACCAAGATTTACATAGAACAAGGTATCAAATTCAAACAGAAAATAAGTTTGCTTCTTAGAAATATTTTAAGAACAATGTTGATAAAAATTCTGAAAAAACAATTGATTGTGGTGCTAATAATAGAAATAATTCTGATAATTGCACATTTTTCAGGTAAATTCTCAAAACGACGTCAATGTTATGAAGCGTTTATTTTTGATTACAATTTATGTTATATACTATTTAAAATATAGAATTTTTTCAATTATTTTGTTAATTTTGATATTTTGCAAAGAAAAATGTCACGTTGTTGATAAATTGCATGAATTTGGTAAATACATTTTTATACAAAATATTTTACATGTACGCTAGGGATTGACTCCACTATATCAAAATTAATGTCGATATTTATCTTGAATGTTTTTATTGAATCGATAGACTTGCCTACACAACAAGAAAATAAATCCTCGGTTTGCGTTCTAAAATGTAATTTTATTTTGCCGTTTGTCAAACAGATTCCCTCCGGATTCTATAATAATTAGAAAAAGTGATTAAGGTTCATTGGACGGGTTGATTGGAATGCAAAGAAGAACTCAACAATTTGCAGCAAACATTTTCTTGAGAAGTATAAAATAAAAAGTAGAATAAAAACAATTTTATTAAAAGGAGTTATTTCTACATTATTTGTACAAGTAAGTAAAATATTGTTATAATAAGACTTCAAAAATTTAACTTTCAAAACTTTAGATAAATATAGAGATAGATTTTCATACATTATAAAACTGTAGTACATTAAAGACAAAAAAATCTTGAGATTATCCTCTTTAAGCCATTATGAACCCAACTAAGTATCTATTTATCAACCAAAATAAATTTATAACCTTACTTAACCAACCGCACAGCCTCACGGTCACACTAGTACAATATTCATAGCATCACGCTATTTTCCCCAAGGGGTTGTGCGGAGCTTCGGAACTTCGGATTATATTCCCAAGTCACAATGATAAAACTTTTAGCGTAGTTAGGTATAGATATTTAGTAATGCTCCTGAAGCGCTACTAGACGACCGCGCATGAGACGTGATAGTATAAATTCCATAGTATTTGATACTCACAACGGTCGATGCCCGATTCATGCTTGATGGCCGACGACATTGTCGCGAGGGCTTAAATAGCGTAGTTCATCCCCTACAGCGCTAGTCGAAGAGAAGAGGAACTCGTGTTTAAGTAATAGCTGCGCAGATTAATAGATCTGCGAGATTATGAATGAATGAGTGACCATTTACTTAACATACCGAGATTGAGAGAATAGAGAGTGCATCTGTATCCTCAGACACTTGGTGCACTTTACTGTGTTAAGATTATTATGTTTTTCAAATCCATGCAGCTAAAATGATAATAAGTTTATTATTACTTTATACTTTTCAGGGACAGATAAGAAAATATAAACATGAAGCATGATGAAACCTCATAAACATATTGGCCTTTAAACAGAGCAATCTTCCTTCCTTAAATTATTAAGTTTACATTCATAATTAAGTCGAATGTTAAAATAAACTTCTATAATGTATTTAATTATTAATTATTAAATGTTTGTAATTATCACAAGTAACACTTATATGAAAAATAAAGCAGCTATTATGTATCAAAACATTTTATAAAATATAAATAGGTATATACTTAGTTAAGTATCTACCTATTTATATTAACAATATGTTGAAAAAGAAATTCCGGG
Organism: Parnassius orleans; assembly: GCA_029286625.1. Classification (NCBI taxonomy): domain Eukaryota; kingdom Metazoa; phylum Arthropoda; class Insecta; order Lepidoptera; family Papilionidae; genus Parnassius; species Parnassius orleans. The sequence continues at coordinate 6,384,689 of JAGSMP010000137.1, forward strand.
GAAACTGCCCACGGCAGTAAATATTTTTCTCCAAAGATCATAGCTCGAAAATACAATTCCGATCTGATTATTGGGGAGTTTTTTAAGTTTACCGGTAAAGTCACTTGGGATTTTATACATTTCAATTAAACTCCAATAAAAGGCAGGTAGGTTCAGCTTATTCCCAGGAACATGTTATATAAATATTTTTTAATTATTTTTGAACTATCATGGTAAAATTCAGTGAATTTTTGAAGTTATTCAACTTCATGCACTAAACAATTTTTTATAATCTTTTTACCGCTTCCTTAACAATCATGTTCGATAGTCCTTGTAAGTAAAAATATACATCACTAGCTAACACACACAATGACAAATCAAAATTGGTCACGCGTTTTCGGGCTGTCAGGTGGTCTATACGCCAGTATATTCTAAGTCTATGGTGCCAACTGTAAAACAGGTATTTTTTACAATTTAATATGGCAAGTTTTGAAGAACATTGATGGTGAGTATGTTGCATAATAATCATCATTGCAGTCGATCACAGATCCACTGCAGAACTTAGATCTCCCCCAAGGAATGCCTCAAAGCTCGGTCCTGAGTCTCCTGCATCCATCGATCAGCATATCTTATGAAATCGTCACTCCGTTTAGTGGGTGGCCGTCCAACACGACGTTTACCGGTATATCGAAGTACTGAAGTGTATGGATAGTAGGGCTATGGTGGCTATCCAAGTACAGAACCAGAGTACGAAACCTATCCAACTGCGGAGAGGTGAAAAACAGGGTAACGTCATATCCCCGAAACTCTTCACCTTTGTATTGGAATTGGGATACATTTTCACGCTACTGGACTAAAAAGGATACAGTAGCAAAATCAATGGCGAGTACATCATTCACCTTCGATTTGCTTACGGCAGCCATCATGGCAGAATCGCTAGAGAACCTCAGCATTATGCTCAATGACCTTAATAGAGTCTCCCATCAGATAGGTCTTGAAATAAAAATAGACTAGCTTGCTACATATCTATTTATCTATGTAATAGACAAGACAAAGATCATGTGTAACGTCCATGTCATACCTATGCCAGTAGTAGTTGAGAACACTTCGCTCGAAGAATAGAATAGTATCATTTTTATTTAACATAGAAGATTACAAGAATACTTATTGAAAGTAATTTAAGCTTTACCACTGGTAAACTTACTGGCTCAAAAACCCTCTCGTCCTCTGTCCTGGGAAGTCGCAACCAGCAAGAAACCTAGCGGTATTTATTTTTTAAACATATTTCACTTTACAATAAATTTGTACAATTTTTTAAATGAATTTTATTTTTAATAGAACCAGCATGGTGTCGATCACCTCATTCCCAGGGGTTATTTTCATTTATGTATTCTTTGATATTATAATAACCCTTTTTGTATAATTTTTCTTTAATAGAACTTTTAAACTTGTTTATTGACAAACTTTAAACATGTTCTGGGATTTTGTTGTAAAAGCGTATACATTGTCCATTGAGTTACAATACCTATAGAGTCACAATCTCTAACTGACAATACTCAAAAAATGTCCGAGCGCCGTTCCATATACCTATATATTTTGATATTATATAGTTCAAAATGACATTTGCTCGAATTTAGACGTTAACCTGCTTGTATAATGTTCAAAGTCGCTCGTATGCAATGTCATCATCATTCACTCAAGGGCTTGCGTACGAGCAGGGAACAAGGCATCAGTGGAGACGCTATTTATACTAATATTATTAGGAGTTTATAATAATTGTGAAATATGAGTTTGTGAGTTTATATGTACCTAGGAGAACTAAACAACTGATTTCAAATATTACACTAATTTTCTTTTAATTTACTTATCATATTAAAAATCATAACACATTTATAAGATTTTTTATATGATAAGTAAATGAAAAAAAAATTGGTGTAATAATTAATAGTATTAATAGCACTAGTAAACCACTAAGGTTTGTGAATTAGGTACTAAAATGCTAAGTATTAATTACTACTTTAGAATGGACATTTAGAATTTAGGATGGACATAATTATATTATTCAACTGGGTGGAGTCGAAGAGTCAGCTAGTCACACTAATATTATGAAGGGTATGTACGTTTTAGTGTGTATGTTTGTATTTGTTCGTGCTCTAACAGATCGACGGATTCGGATGAAAATGTAAATAGCTTATACCCTAAATTATAACATAAAACTAAAACAAAAAAAACATATAAAAAATAATAAAACTAAAACAAAAAAAACATATTTTAATTATACTTAAAATAATAAAACTTTTCGACCTACATTTTGTACGGAAAACTAAAAATAAAACATTTAACAACATTGTAATATTAGTACATTGTTTAAAATCTGTAAAATATTTATTGTATCAATCCACCCATAGAACCGTTAGAACATAATTTGCGAGTCACTCTCGTACGCGTGACTATTTGTTTCTCTTTACTCTTGCATATTTGTCTAACGCGAGTAGAGAACGTTATCGCGGCGCCGCGCGGTCGGCGGTGAGTGTTTTAGTTTGCTAATAAAATGAAAATTATTGAAATTTAAATGAAAACATGCACTGTGGATACATAAATACGTAAATTTGGTATGATACTTACCTAAAATATGAAACACCATCCTTTTTTCGCACGTGTCTGCTGTTATTTGGGCAGGAAATCACCGAACACTTTGGCATCGCGGACGTTATACGAGGATTGTGGTCGCCTTACAACTAAACAAAAACTCTGCGCACTTCGCAGCGTGCGCCGAGTTTTGGCGCGGACATTTTATTTGTCTGTTTGTGACTCTATAGGTATTGTAACTCAATGACATTGTCCCATGAATGAATTACTGATTCTGTGGTGTCTAGTAACTGGCATTACAAGCTTATGTTTGTTTCAAGTATTTAAAGTATGAACATCTTTATTCTTATCAAAGCTATTTATGTTTTTATGTACATACATAATATTTTCATAAATATATTGCGATGCCAATGTTAATAAGTTTATTACTTTTATTTTTTCTTTGAGGGATTCTTAACAATTTAAGTTATAAATCGCCCGTACGGCACTCTTTTGCAACACAAATATGGCTTCAATGTCAGTCGCATTACCCCATAGCAAAATTCCATAAGACATTACGCTATGAAAGTAACTAAAATAAACTAATCTAGCAGTCTCAATATTCGTGAGACTTCATATCTTTCTTACAGCATATGCTGCAGAACTAAGTCTGCCTGCTAAGTTAGATATATGGGGACCCCATTGAAGTATATCAATACTAATACCAAGAAAAACAGTGGTATCCACAAGACTCAACTCCTCCCCATTTAAGAGCACATTGGTATTCAAATGTTTAACATTAGGTATTGTAAATTTAATACATTTTGTCTTATTGCCATTTAAGAGCAAATTGTTGGTGTTAAACCAATGTACTAATTTCTATAGAGGATTATTTACATCGTCATAAATAATTAACTGCCGCTTGAGTTTTAAAATTAAAGAGATATCATCAGCAAATAATACTACATTGTGACTGTCTCCTACAAGATAAGGTAAGTCATTAATATAGATCAAGAACATGAATGGGCCAAGAATCGAGCCCTGAGGAACGTCCATTGATTGGATCGGTAGGATCCAGAGAAACCTTTACCATTGATAACGACTTTTTGAGTTCTGTTATTTAAATATGAAATAATAAGTCTAAGTGCAATATTTTTGACACCGTAATGTTGTACTTTCCTGATTAATATCTCATGATGAACACAATCTAAGCCCTTGGAAAAATCACAAAAATACCTAAGGCATCTTGTGGATTGAAGATATATGTCATAAGCTCCACCCCTGCGTCAGTCATCAAGCCCTTATAAAACCAAATTTATTATTATGGAGTAATTTATTTGTATTTAAAAAAAATTGTGGAAACGACGAAACACGCACTCCAATGTTGATATAAACCTTAAGTTATTTTGTTCGCTTAGGCTTCTTAAGAACTTGAGATACTGTCGAGATCGATCAACCGTTAAGTCAGGCTGTCGTCAAAATCTTTTAAGAATTTCTCAATGTGATACATCGGCATAATGTGAAGAAGATTTTGAAGCAAATTATTTTAAAGGATAATATCTTCTTACTTGACACAGGCAAAAGTTAATCATACGAATCCATTAACAAATAAAACAAACCCATTGTGAAAATATGTGTGCCCTTTGTCTTTAATCATTAAACCAAATCTCATCTCTATCCAAATCCGATCAATAAAACAAAAATGCCAAAAATCTTTCATCATTTATTACATCAATGGAAAATGACATTTATGTAATGTACTACATAGACTTAGAATCAAATAACCAATTACCAATTATTTAACTCATTTCATTATAATAAAAAAAAAACAACTTAGTATTTAAATAGTGTTAAATTAATATTGCTTGCGTAAGAAATATAATGTAATAAAATAAAATGTATTAATTCCATAATTAGTTACAATTAAAATGATATTTACATTACACAATTTATAAAATAAAATATATACTAGAACTATGAACCTAAAACTAAAAACCTTAAAAAAATATATTGTAATAACTAAAATATATTATTAAAAAGGAGTCCTTTTAGGCAAGGTTCCGAAGATACTGGCAGCGTTCCCCTTTTGAATAGCTAAACTAATTCATTGTCCGAGGTAGCTGCCAGCTCTTCGGTCTCCTGTGACGTCGACTAACCTTTTTGCTATCTCCTTAAAAAGCCTTATAGCGCTAGGACCCCACGGACCAAGGGTCTCGACACCGAATGGGACAAAAACATATTCGGAGCCTAGACCCCTGTATTTGCATGCTTTAGCTTTTTCAGCCGCTTCACGAGCCGCACCAGCTCTGTTGTTGGTTCCATGTAGATGGGAAGGGGCCAGTGTGTCTGAACAGGTTGCATCCCATACCAGCACCCGGCCCATCTTCCATGGAATCAAAATCATACCGTCCGGTCTCTTGCCATCGTCTCTTGCAATACCAGACGGCTCAAGTAGACTTGGCACGTTGACGGTGGCAAGGGACCGGCGTATGATATCGTTAAGTGCAGTGTGATAGTAACAATATACATATCCTTTGTATTACTGAACATTGGCTAAAAGATTATAATTTCATGTTTAATTTCAGAAATCACGACAATCAGAGACAATCAGAGAAAAAAGTTTACGTGGTGACTCCTTAATATTAGCAGATAAATCATTATTATATAAAGAACGTAAGGATATTGTGAGCCTCTCTGTTGAGCGAACTGTGGAAATGGCTTGTGTCGAGCTCGAGCACCTCATTGTTGTAAGTGTTTACAGACCCCCATGTGCTACTTATGACTATTTTGAAAGAATTGTGGAAGAAGTTTTGCTCAAACTTAGTAAACAGAACAGTCTGTTGTAATATGTGGAGACTTTAACATCAATCTCCTTGAAACTTCTTCCATTAGTATTAAGTTTACCTCATTGTTTAAATCGTATAATCTTGTTAATTTATTCTTAGAACCAACGCGTATTGCTGGGCCTAGTGCAACCTGTATAGATAATATTTTTACAGATATTAAGCCCTTGCATAAATCAATTATTCAAAATTTAAGTTCAGATCACTGTGGACAGTTGGTATCATTGCCTTACATACACAAAAAACAGAAAAATAAGAAAGTTGTGTTTGTTCCAATAAATGACCATCGCTTGGAGAGGTTTAGAAGTAATATTATAAAAAGATTTCCATCACTTTCATTTAAAAATAGTGCTAATTATTTGTATGGTATGTTATTTAAAATTATAACTTGTGAATTTAGTACAATATTTACTTCTAAAACTTTCTCTTTTAACAGTCGCAAATCATTTAATGAATGGGTGACAGTAGGGAATTTATAAAAGTAGGCGAAAGTTATATGAGCTTTATAATGAAAGATCATATAATACTAGTGTTATATTTAGAGATTATGTAAAAACATATTCTAAAATATTTAAAAAAGTGTGCTACACAGCTAAGGCTTTACATTTAAGTAACAAAATTAAAACTGCATCCAACAAAATTAAAATGACCTGGAGAATAATAAATAGTGAAACGGGCAAGGTCAAACCGCGCAACTCGGATTTTCAATTGAATATTAACAACAGTTTAACTCGATCTGATCAAGAAGTTGCTATGGCTTTTGAGAAACATTTTACTGATGTTCCTTTTTTGACAACAAAATCATTAAATTCTTCTCCTACTGTCGCCGAATCATTGCTTAAACAAAATGTAAAGGCTTGTTCAAATACTTTTAAATTCCATAGAGTATTGCCAAAAGATATCGTTAAATATTTTAAAACAATTGATGTTAAGAAAACGGCAGATTTATGGGGGGATTTCCGTTAAAGTTATTTTATCTATAATAGATATAATAGCACCTTATCTAGCCACTATATTTAATACAAGCGTCGAATCTGGTGTGTTTCCTGATTTAATGAAACATAGTAAAGTCATACCTTTATTTAAATCTGGTAGTACATTAGACCCCACCAATTTTAGACCGATTTCTGTACTACCAACATTTAGTAAAATTTTGAAAAAATAATTTTAGATCAGATCTTAAGTTTCTTTAATATTAATAAATTGCTACATAAAAATCAATTGGTTTTACAAGGGTCGCTCGACAACTGACGCTGGAGTTGAGCTTATTAAACATATTTTTGTGCATGGGAGAATTCGGAGGATGCTTTGGGTATATTTTGTGACCTTTCCAAGGCCTTCGACTGTGTTCACCATGAGACATTAATCAGAAGCTACAGTACTATGGTGTCAAGAACACAGCGCTTAAACTTATTATTTCATATTTAAGTAATAGAATGCAGAAAGTTATTATCAATGGTAAAAGTTCTTCCGGTCACCTGTACTAATGGGTGTCCCTCAGGGCTCGATTCTTGGCCCATTCCTATTTTCTGGTATATATTAATGACTTACCTTCCCTTGTAGGGGATAATCATGATATAGTATTATTTGCTGATGATACTTCCTTGATTTTTAAACTTAAACGTCAATCATTTAAATGTGACGAAGTGAATAATGCTATATCAAAATTAGTGCATTGGTTTAACGTTAATAATCTACATTTAAACGGAAATAAAACTAAATGTATTAAATTTACAACAACGAATGTTAAAAATCTGGGTACCAATGTGTTTTTAAATGGGGAAGAACTGAGCCCTGTTGAATCCACTGTTTTTCTTGGCATCACTCGACGCAAAGCTTCAGTGGGGCCCCAATATATCCAAACTAGCAAGCAGACTAAGTTCTGCAGCCTATGCTGTAAAAAAGATTAGAGGTCTCACTAGTGTCGAGACAGCTAGACTAGTTTATTTCAGTTATTTCCATAGCATAATGTCTTATGGGATTTTGCTATGGGAAATGCAACTGATTCAGAAACTATTTTTGTTTTACAGAAGAGTGCCATTAGAGCTATTTACAACCTAAAACTGAGAGAGTCTCTTAGAGAAAAATTTAAAGAAATAAATATATTAACTTTGACCTCTCAGTATATTTACGAAAATTTAATGTATGTTCACAAAACAAAGGTAGTTTTAGTAAAAAGTGATATACATTCTGTAAACACTAGGAACAAACACAAGCTAGTGATACCAGTTTCTCGACTCCACAGAGTCAGTAATTCATTCTTGGGGCAATGTATACGCTATTACAACAAGGTCCCGGAAAGTGTACAGGCTCTCTATTACTAGGTTTAAATGTTTTGTTAAGCTGAAACTGTATAAAAGGGTTATTATAGTATAAATGAATATATGATTGATAATAACCCTGGGAATGAGGTGGTCGCTACCAAGCAGTTTCTAAAATAAATTTTGTACTTAAATAGTTTGTACAACCATTAATGTAAAACTTACTTTTAAAAAAAGTCCTGCTGGGTTTCTTGCTGGTTCTTCCCAGGACAGAGGTTTTTTTTCGAACCAGTGGTAAAGTAAAAATGACTTTCAATAAGAATTACACATGTAATCTATATTGAATAAAAAATTATTCTATTCTATTCTATTCTATTCTATTCTATTCTATTCTATTCATGTCTCGAGAAGCGGCCTGCACTTTTTTGGCATGACAGTCCGTAATGTCCTAGCTTGTCGACGTCACTGCCACACGGACATTTATGAGGAGCGCAGACCGGAATCCCAAGCCGTAGACAGGTTGCGATTCGGAGCGTGTCAGGCTCAAGAAATGTTCCTGTATTTGACGAAGGGTACGCGTGAAGCCAGTAGCCGGCCTCATGCGTACCCACGGCCAAAAGCCTAGCACGCGCCGAACCTGTACTACAGTTCAAAAGATTGTCATAAGTCAATTTACAGTTTATGTCGTCCCAGCTCCTCTGTGAATTTGGAGAAACTGGAAAATTTTGACCTGGGCATGCAATTAAGTGTGAATCATAATGAAGTGAAGTACTGCCACAGTGCCACGGTTCACATCGAGTCCGTATTTAAAGTGAATAAAATATTGTTTTCCGTATATTAGAAGCTAAAGTGTATAAATCCGTAAATTTGCATTAAGTGCTACTCAGACGATATGGAAAATCAAGTGAAAACGCAGTGAAATACAAATATTTTCAAAATAAAATACTTAACGGTCAACAGTGCTGTGTTAACTTAAGACATATTCCCGATACTTTTTACACAGAGTATGCATCTCCATAACAGTGCGTATATCAACAAGTGCATTGTTAAGCTAAATAATTAAACTTATATCATATAAACATTTAGTGGTGAACTTTATGTGCAACAGTAATAGTGTGATAAGTTGTGGTATTTGGAGGTAGTGCTACAGCGTTCGCAATCATTCTACCGTCTCATATCACATTTACATTATTAACCCAATATTAGAAGCCGTATTTCGCTGTTTCTGTTAATAACAAATTGGCGTATTGCGTCGAGCGCTTGGTCTACGAACCGCAGGACCTGACTTCAAATCCAGCGCACTGAAATTAAAAATAAATTTTTCTACAAAATTTTAAATTTAAATTTTAAGATCAAGCAAAATAATTAGTTATGTCTTCCAAAAGCAAGTTTGAATGTTGTCATCGACTCCCGAACTCAACAGAAGTAATGTCATGTTGCACATGCAAAAAGCGATATCACTACAACTGTATTACTACAACCAAAATTGCTACAATGAACTAACTGAGAATTATAAGAGTACATGGCTATGTCCGATCTGCGCCAGACCTAAAAGCGACAACACTAATACTCCAATTAGAAGCTCCCCTAAATCACACGGCTTTAGAGGAACACGCTAATCAAAGCTGCAACGTCACTCGTCGCGTAAAGGATAGCGAACGAAAAATAAACGTACCTACTACAGCGGAACTAGATCTTGATAACGTTCGGTCTATAGTCAGAGAAGAAATGAAATCGCTGCTGGATGTGTTCAAGAAAAGTATACTCGATGAATTTACCGCAAAAAGCAATGAAGTTCTGGCTTCAATCAATTTTCTTGAAGGCCAATACGAAAGTATTAAAAAATGAACTGTCGGCCAAAAACGAAGTGATTAAGTCACTACAATCTGATAATAAAACTTTACAGGCCACAGTAGGTGATCTAAAATCTAGACTTACATTACTTGAAAATCAATCCAGAGCCAGTAACCTAGAAATTCAATGCATTCCCGAACATCGATCCGAAAATATTGTCTCGACAGTAAAACATCTGGCCGCAACCGTTAAATGTAACATATCTGACACTGACATACAGAGTTGCAGCCGAATAATGAAGTTCAACAAGGAGAGCCCTCGACCACGCTCTGTAATAGTCAAATTCAGTAGCCAAAGGATCCGAGATACTTTTCTTGCAGCTACAATAGCTTTTAACAAGCAAGCAAAATGCAACGAGGACAAACTTAATACCAGCCACTTAGGAATTGGAGGAAAAAAATGTCCTATATACGTTGCCGAACACTTGCCACCATACAAAGGCATTGCATGCAGAGGCACGAATCAAAGCCAAGGAACTTAATTACGAATTCGTCTGGATTAAGAACGGTCGAGTTTTTATGCGAAAAAGCAAATCATCGGACTATAAACTTATTAAAATTCGGAATCTCTTTTAAATTTATCCTAGTTTACTGATAATCTTTGACATGTGTTGGTAAACTAATTTTATCATTAAATTCGATTCATTAAAATGTTATTATCAAAATGTCCGAGGACTTCGCTCTAACTTAACGGATGTAAATAACCAAGTTCTTAACTCAAACTATGATATAATTATTTTAACCGAGACTTGGCTTAATAATAGTGTATGATGCTGAGATCTTCGACGATAGATACCATATATAGACGCGATCGCGAAACATCTCCTATCTAGTCATAAGAAAACTGGTGGCGGGTTTTGATAGCAGTAAAAAAGAACAGATTGAACTCGCGCAGACAAATTAGTTGGGAAAGTCTTGGTGAAGACTTATGGGTCACAATCGAACTTAACACTAGTAATTTAAAGGAATACTTACATGTGTGCGCAGTATACATCCCACCACCGGTTGATCGTAACACACTGGAAACATTTATAAATAACACTACGGAAATCATAAATAACAATAATCTAGGCTCGGCTAAAAACTTAATTTTGCTGCTTGGTGACTTCAATATGAGTTCTATCACGTGGGCACCTCAACCCGATATTAACGGTCAGTACGCATCCCCAAGTAACTACTCCAACTGTCTTCTCAAAAGTAGTTTAATAGATTTTTTCACTTTGCACGATCTGAATCAATATAACACTAACTGGAATGCGAGGGGAAAGATATTAGATCTAGTCTTGTCTAATGCAAACATCAATGTGGTCGAAAGTCAGTTTCCTATACGCAACGTAGACATTTTTACATCCACCATTAGAATTTTTCTTTACAATCAACGTATCAACTAATTTCTCCGCAACTAAGAATAAATGTTCCCACAATTTTGAAAGAGCTGATTTTGATTCCATTATAGCATTCTTGAATGGTGTTGATTGGCTACAAACTTTAGGCGTACTTAATAATGTAAATGAAATGATATCGGAAGTTCTACGAAATCCTGCAGGTAGCTATAAACAGATTCGTTCCCAGATCGTGCAAATCGTCAAAATCTTATCCTATCTGGTTTACACCCGCTCTAATTAGACTCATTAAACAGAAACACAAATGTCATAAAAAAATTAAATTATATAATAATCCACTAGATAAAATTGAATTTTCTTACCTAAGGAAGGATTGCGATAAACTAATAAAAAAATGTTATCATAATTATATTTTACACATCGAGGAATCCATTAGCAACAATCCGAGGTATTTTTGGACACATATGAAAAACATGCGTCGTAAAGGCTCAAATTACCCTAATAAAATGTCTCTGAATGATCGTGAGGCAAACGGTAGGCAAGAAATATGTGATTTGTTTGCAAGTCATTTCTCATCGATTTTTATTAAGAATGATATTAATAACAATTTAGATACACAACCAGTCTCCAAACCAAAGAAATATTTAGGCAATATTTACGTATCTAAACGAGAAATTGAGAAAAGGCTGAAAAGATTAAATACCACAAAAGTGCAAGTCCAGACGGTATTCCGCCTATATTTATATACAGGTGTGCAAATTCTTTGACTGTTCCGTTGACTATTATATTTAACACTTCCTTGAGCTCTGGCATTTTCCCGAAAGGTGGAAGGAGGCGCGGATTGTACCAATTTTTAAAGCGAAAATCCTACAAGTGTTACTAATTATAGACCTATTTCCATATTATCTACTATGTCAAAGGTCTTTGAGAGCTTGGTCTATGAATCTGTTTTCAAAATCTAGGACGACGTATTAGTTGGCAGCAACATGGTTTTTGTCTGGTAGATCTACTGTCACAAATCTATTTTCATATGTCACCAATTTAATTGAGAACGTTGATGACAAACTACAAGTGGATGCTATATACACAGACTTCTCTAAGGCCTTTGACAAAGTAAATCACGCACTACTTGTCAATAAACTAAGAACTTTTGGTATAAATGGGACATTATTGAACTGGTGTGCATCATACCTTCAAAGTAGACCTTCGACCGTGGTGATTGATGGTACCGCAGCCTTATATTGCCTACTCCGGTGTACCGCAAGGCTCTAACTTAGGTCCAGTATTTTTAACATCTTTATAAACGACATTGTTTCGATATTTCAACACTCAAATGTCTATCTATTTGCTGATGATCTCAAGATAGTTAAAACCATTAGAAACAACTCTGACGTCGAACTATTGCAACATGACCTCAATCGCCTCATACAATGGTGTAATAACAACCAAATGTTTCTCAATGGCAATAAATGTCGACTTATTAGGTTTACCAGAAAACATAATTACATACAAAGTCAATACTATATTGATACTGAGAAACTGACTGCGGTTCGAGCGATACGTGATTTAGGCGTTATATTAGACAGCGAATTAAGATTTACCAACCACATCGATAGCATAATCACTCGGCTACGAAGACACTGGGTTTTGTATTGAGGAATTCCAGAGAGTTCATGCAGCCATCTACTACAATCAAACTCTTTAGCAGTCTGGTTAGAAGTAAACTAGAATACTGTAGTCAAATTTGGAATCCGCACTACAAAATCCATAGCATTAGAATTGAAAGAATACAAAAACGACTGCTTCGTCATCTTGCGTACCGTTCGAATAGCTATCAAACTATTGATTCCTACGATAGACAGTTGGCGCAATTTAACATCACATCATTACAATCACGTAGAACTATCTCAGACATGATATTCCTATACAAAACGCTCAATAATAGTGTTGATTGTCCAGCGATAGTTCAATTATTTAATTTTAAAGTTCCACCAAGACTGCCTAGAAACCGAAGCCTTTTCAATGTATCACTTTATAGATCTAACTTGGGAAAGTATTCCCTCTAGCCAGACTGGCTCGTACTTATAACGAACTGTCCTCGAAGATTTCTGGCCTCGATATTAATGCGATAGTTTATCCACCTTCAAATCAAAATTAATCAATTTCTTTAAAAATAATGAATCAATTAATTAAAAAGTATAATATTGGAATTATAATGTTTTTGTCTTCTGTTATGTGGTCAATGTAATTTAATATGGTAATGAAGTTATCTAAAATATTGTTAAATAATTCTATTTCTTTTTAACAATTTAGTTATTCAATGAAGTAGTTCAATTTTTTTTCTCTCTTAAAATCTTTTCATTTACTAAATAATCAATACATGTTGTGGTTACCTATAAAAGAAATACAATTATAATGTTCTTAATATGTTATGAAAATGATCTTTGTATTACTGTTGTAATTTCTGTTGGTAATCCTAATAAATAAATAAATAAATAAATAAATTAAGAAAGCGTTTCTAGCTTCTTCCAGGCCAGCAATCTCAAAGTTTGAAGGGATGCACTTAAAATTTTACTTATGAGATTTGCTGAACTATGGACAGAAGATAGGAAGGCTGGTAAAGAGACGTTGAAATTTTGCGAATCCTAAACCACCATAACGGATGGGTAGGGATGCTTGGGTCCAAGATTGCTCGTTCAGGTGCATATTAAGAATCGATTCTAAACTAATTTTGATTAAGTTGTCTACTTGTGTCAAGAGATCTGGGTGATTCCAAAAGGAGCAGCAACGGAGCACATACGTAAATTTTGGGACGAAAAGACAGAATTTTAAGATGCAAAGTGCATAATGTGGACTAATTTCAAGGAGACGATCAGCAGAATTTTGAAATTTAGTAATTGAATTATTAATATATTCAGAAATAGATTCATTAAAAATTGGAGAACCTAAAAGAATTACTGTTAACTATTGTAATATTTGGAGCCAAAATATTAAATTTTTGTTTTACGTCATTTAAATTTAAGTTGCAGTTATTTATAAAAAGTTCGCATTTGCTAAAATTAAGCTCCAAACCAATGGCTTCAAATTTATTTTTGATTAAAAAAAGGTCCGAAAACACAGTATCCACATCACCTCCTAGCGTTCCGTCGTCCAAATACCAAACGTTGAATTTAGAATTTAAATTTTTGATTATCGGATTTATAGCCCAAACTAAAAATTGCAGGCCCAAGGGGATCACCCTATTGATAACCTACTTCCGAGGACAGTTCATTAGAACGATATAACAATTTTGTTGGGTCAGCGTAACTGAGAAGAAGATAATTGTATATTTCCGGTATATGTTGTTTTATTTCAGTCAGCAGGGTATCCCTATTTACCGAAATGAATGCATTTTGACATCAATTTTGAGCAACACGTCAGGATGTCCGTAAGTTAGGAAAGAGCGTAGGGCATGGACGGCTGCCTCACACCCTCCTTTTTCACCGAAGCCTAACTGTACGGGTTCAAATTCCGGATTTAATTGTGGTAAAATATGTCGAACAGCAATTTTGGAGGCCGACGCCTGGCCTCCAAAATTGTTGTAGTAGTGTTGATCCAACAGCAATTGGTCTCACCCCTCCGTCCTTTTTGGTGAGGGCAATGAGGTTCGCGCCGAAAAGAATGGGAACAATTTCTGGATTGACATTACCGGAATACATAAAGTTGATTAATTTAATGATCGAATTTACAAGTTGCTCGCCAGCATCACCCACAGAGTGCGATGTTAAGTCTTTCAGATGTTGGGGTGAGATTCCATCCAAACCTGCAGCCGAACCTGGTTTAAAAGATAAAATGGCACCTGTGACATCTTTGTTTTGAATTTGAAGACATGTTTGCCCTGCTGTTGTTCGGTCGAGAAAATATGGGTTTACTGGAGCTGGAGGTTGGAGTTATTTTTAATTTTTTGTGTCAAGGATAAATTCGGTTCATCAGTTTTTATTATATGTAGTGTGCTGTATGAAAATAAAAATAGGTTCTACCAGTCTTGAGTAAAATTGCTTATGTAACATTTCTGGATTAATTGTGACAAATGTGTAGCAACGGTTATTCGAGCTCCTCGAGGGATTCTTTTAACTATCGGTATACTATTTTTCAAATGACTAAGATATGTGTGGAAAGGAGTTGAATCCTTTGCTACATAAGTAGGCGCACTCGGAATAATGGGATGGATGTCTAAAGGTAAACTGTTTTGGCTAATACATTTCCTGTGTGTTTTTGTAGTGTGTATGTTGAGGCCTTTCAAAGATTTGAATGACTTGTTGCACTGTGTACATGTATGGGTCGCGTTCGACGTGCCATCACAAGATTGGGTCACAGACTGCATTCATAACAGTTAAATACAATCACAATATATTGGCGTAATTCTAAGTCTATGATGTAGTATTACTCTGTGATGACATTTTTATTTTTAATCTAACTTGCTACATATTTATTTAATCTGTGTTTTATCCTTTTGACAGAAACGTTTTGTGTTTGAAATTTGAATGAAATGAAAGATTGAATGTTTACCTACGTATGTTTCTAGCACAAATATTTATGTTACTAGGAAATAATCAATGAACTTTCCATAGTTATTTAATATATCATTGTGTAAAAAGATAACATGAGACGAACGTATAGATCCAAAAAGGATGTCGGTGGTGGTTTAGAACATAAAGATTTACTTTCTACGATAGACGCTAAAAGTTCTATTTTCGATGCTTTTTACATTCAGAACATAAAGCAAACTAAGCGGGATATGTCTTGTATGGGTTCTTCTAATCATAGCAACGTCGCCCCTTATAAGGTTTGCAAAAGGAAGTATGTCAAGAGGATTATTAAAGATATTTCAACACGGGAGGAGTCGCTGCGTGATTCTATATCTCAATCGGCATACCTGACACCTGACAAATCTTTACATGTAAATAAGCCTCCAGACCCATTCGATCTGTTGCTCAAATCTTCCCCTGCAGTCACTGACAGCCCTAAATTATCCTTCAATGTGTAAGTATTAACATTCTGTCTTAATGTTAGTAAAAAAGTAAAGTTAAAGTTACAGCCTATGTACGTCCCACTGCTTGGCACAGGCCTCCTCTCATTTCTGAGAGGGTTTTAGGGCAAGGAAATGTCCGCCGCGCTGCCCCAATGCGTGTTGGCGAACTTCACACGTCTTCGAAATATTTTTTTTTTGATTTCTCAGACATGCAGGTTTCCTCACGATGTTTTCCTTCACCGCCGAGCACGTGGTTGTTAGTATTAATTCACATATGTATGAAATGACTTTCTATAAGCTATATGAAAAAACCAATCAATGAAGAAGAAAAATGTGCTAGCCTTTCAATAGATAATGTGACAACCTGACAATACATGCTGACAGTTGATGGCTTCGTCGTTCAGGACCATGCTATGTGACAATCTATGGGAGAGACTTGTACTAAAATGGAAATTACAATGAGATGTGATGATGATGTAGAAAATGAAAGTTACTAGTTTCTCAATTAATTATCTTATTTAGGTTAGCTTATTATTGTGACTTATATCCTTTTCATACACATACTTAGTTTATTATTATTTGATCATTTCAATGTCATGCATGTTACAAAATGTTTTAATAATATTGTTTTAACTATATATGGCATCATACTATTCACACAGATAAAGAATGGAGTTATAAATGGAGTGGCCTCTATTTACTTCACTCTTATACAATGTCACTATCTTAACTCTCAAAATGTAAAAAAACAACACGCCAACAAACCATAAAAAATTGTTATTCTTGTATTGTGATAAGTATTATTGTGCTACCATTAATGTAACTAATCTAGCCCATGAAATATTAAGCTTACTACCATACAATTATGACCTAAATCCTATACATACATATTATATTTTGTATGCATTCTCAAAAATAATATAATCATTTTGATCTACATTGGAAAACATCTGAAAAAGGTAGTAATGCTAAAATAAACTTTTAGCATAACATATTGTGTAGGCTATTTTGACATTATTTTTCTTTCTAAGTTATATATATTTAAAAGTAAAATAAAGTTACAGCCTATATACGTCCCACTGCTGGGTACAGGCTTCCTCTCATTTCTGAGAGGGTTTTATATATTTAGTTAAATATATTGACTATGGTCTTTATAGTTTTTACTATAAAAATATTATAAAACCATGCCACATTTTTACATTGGGTGGTCAAAGATAATTGTATTATAAACTATAACAAACTACTAAAATAACAACAACACTGAAATGAAGTATCATGCAAAAGCTTCTTAAAAATACAGTTAATTATATTATGTATAACTTGGTAGAATTTCATTCTTATTTATATTATTTATTATTTATCAATTTATTGATTTAACAGCAAGGAAAAAAAATATAGTAGAAACAAAACTACAAAAGTAAAGAAATTTAACCTTAAAAATGATGACAATACAGGTATTTACATCACATTTCACTTCATCATATATTTTTTTAATTTGTATTATATTTTATCAAATATCATTTTAATTACAGATTCAGATAAAGAAAATACCAAAGCTAAATTTAGCGATTCTTCTCAGAATATGACAAATTTAAATTTTCATAGATTTACAATTGAAGAAGAAAATGCAAGAAGTTCTAAAAACCATGATGAATCTATTTATAATATAGTAAAACAAATGCCCCTTTTTTCAAGTGTCATTAGAAGTACTCAGAAAAAAAGCATAAGAGACAACCATAGACTTACTTCGACTGTAAATTTTAAATCTCCAGCAATTAGAAATTCTCCATTCTGCAGTACCCCATTTCAAGAAAAATATAGAAGTAAATCAATTTATAATTTTTCGCCAATTATAATGAATATCAATGACAGTCCAAAAGTTGGTTTATATGATACCAATAAATGTAGGAGTCATAAGAGAATTAATTTTAGTGGAGATAAAGCTAGTGATAATTCTCAGCAATCTACAATGCATGCTCAACCTTTACTTGATATAAATTCACCATCCAACGATGATAGCTTTAATTTAGAAGGTAAAGTAATAGAACAAATTAATGCAAATAAAAGTAAAGAGAATGATGAACTATCTGATGTAGATACACATGAAAATAATAGTTCTTTTTGTACCACTGAAGCAGAACCTTTTTATGGATTTGCTTTAACATCAGTTATAAAGGAAATTGATAATAATGATAATAATATTCAAAAGGAAAATACAAATAATGAATCACTTAAAAATACCTCAGTAAGTGTACTAACCCAACCCTTTTTAGGATTTGATGATGTTGAAATTCAAGACTTAGCACATGCAAATAAAGTACCAAATACTTTAAACCCTGAAAAAATTGATAGAGTAACTAATCTTTCAATGGATACTTCTATTAATTGTAGCTTATATGCTATTAATAATAGCATTAATAGAGAAAATATTTCTGTTATTGATTGTTCGGTAGTAAAAGATAAAATTAATATTACAAAGGAAAGTGTTATGAGTAATAAAAACTTGAATATGAATGAGAGTGATAAAACAGACATCAGTACAGATTCATCAAAGTCTGAAGACATAGATTCACAGTCACTTTATGATACTTGTAGTAGTGATGAATCTTCTATTGACAATGACAACATTTTGTATTGTCCTAAGCCAATAGTTATATTAGAGAGAATGAATAATTCTGTATTTTACAAGTATTATAACAAAATGGAAAATAACACAATGCAAAAAGAAGAATCGGACATAACCAGTTCTAGTGGTGATTTCTCTGATTACTCTCGCTTTGAGAAAAAAGATATATCACATATCACAGGCATATTCAGTGAATCATGTGCCACGGATAATGAAAACGATGACAGTGTTTATTCTGATTATAATATTTCTAAAGAAAGAAAAGCTAGCTTAGAATCTGATGAAGATATTAAATCAAATAAAAGTGAAGAAGAAGATAGATGTATAAGTTTTGTCACAACTAGAAGACGAAATGAGATGACAAATAATTCATTAATATTTATTTGTGATAATTCCTATGGTAGCACTAGTAGTGTTGATGTTGATAAGACTATTATTTCCAAATTCAAAAATGACTTACATGCTGAAAATTATAACAATGATAATTTAACACCAAAAACAGAAATCATTGATAATGAAATAGCTTTAAATAATGACCTATCCAACATGGATCAAGGTAATTCTAAACCATTATCAGAAAACATAAATGTAGTAGATTTGCCTAATGTGACAACAAAAATAGCACATGTATAAGAGAAAGTAATGACATAAAATTAGACAGTGATATTGGAAATGAATTAAAACTGCCTATAGTGCTACAACCAGGCAAAAAATGGGAAAGATCATTAAGCATATACAAGAGAATGACAACAGTGGCTGATAACTTTGATCATTCAATCTTAGATGATGAACCTATGAAATGCAAGGGAAGAAAGTATAGACAAAGTGTAATCAGTACTATGGAAATGCAAAAATTCCAAGGTGGGTGGGTACATCATATTATGTTGATTATCTTTAAATATAACAATTTTGGTGAAAAAAGCGGTATTTATTCCAATTTTTGTAGTTGTCAAGTTAAATAAAATGGAATATCAATAACTTATTATTTGTTAAACTTTAAACATTTTTAGTTCTAACAAATAAGATTTTACAGTTCTAGTCAATTTTATGCCTAATAATAATTTAGAACTACATTATTGCAAAAGTCTCTTATCCAAAAATATCTGCATCATCGTTTTCATGGATGCATCCTTGGGCTTAATATTAAGTACTTTTTAATAGTTCCAAATATACACACAAATTAATTTCAGAAAAAATGTACATACGCCCTTTCAATTTATGATGGCAGTGTTGTGACCATGATGTAAATATCAAATATTTTATTACATAATAAAAATTAAGAATGAAATGAAGATAACTTCTAAACATCTATTTAAATTTTATTGATTTTGTACCTCAATAAAAAGTTCTGAGGTATGCATGTTGCCCTATAAGAACTTTTTGGAAAATAAATAGCTATGCAATGCAAGTTTTTATTAATATACCATAAACCATAACATTTGTCACATTACATGAAAGTAGCAGTGTAATGTCAGGTTTGGACTTGTATTTATTAATGAAAAAATATGTATAATTTGAATTTAAACCAAGTTTAATTGGATAATGTTTTAAAAATAATTTCAACAGGTTCCCTCCACAATGAATCAGTTAATAGCAGAAGAAGTACATTTGTTTGTAAACCTAGCAGAACAACAATTAAAATTGTAAAAGTAAGCTGTTTCGTTAAAATAATATGAAAAATGTATAATAACTTTGTATGATTTTAATTATTTTAACATATTATATGTTATTGCTTGAAAATGTTATTATTTCAGGAGAACAGGAATTCACGAGCGAGTTTATATTCTACTACAGTATATGACGATTTAAAAGGTAATTTTATTTAAGTAATTGGTTATTATCCATATTTAAATGTTACATTATACATAGAATATCAATAAAACAATTCGTGATTATTTATTATGGCTCCAAACCTTTCATATAATATAATGATTATACTCTTTGATCGTTGTAGAAATTATAAACAAAAAGCTGGTAACACTGATTCTAAACCTAAAAAAAAACATTTTGAGTATAATGGATTCTTAATCTGTGACATTCGTTCGCGGAAGAAAGAAGACGCTGTCGAGTGTCGTTGGCCATCTTCCCCAATTTTTATTTTTTGTTAATATATAAGTAATTTCAACTAATTTACTCACGTTAGTGAGTTTAACGGCTACTATTGACGTTCAATAGTAGAACATAATTAATTTTTGTGTGAATCTCGGTGATTGTCTTGGACTTTATTGACTGCCATTATCCCTAACGGGATAATAGCCTCTTTCTACGCCTTTGTTCAACAAAAAGTGTTTAAAGCCAAGTGCATGTATCTTTCCCTGCAATACACAGGTTAGTATTATTATAAAAATTTGTTTTCTTGGACATTTCGACCCTTTGTGTGGCTTAATGATTTTGAGAAATTACGTGTTACGCGTGGGGAAAGGCCGTCATTCACTTCCTATTGTGTGTCATGCAGCGTTTATTTAACGCTTACGTGATTTCAGGATTTCTGTCCGACGACTGTGATGATACGATTGTCGAATTATCAAAATTGTCGATTGGTGACTCTGAACACGAAGTTACTGTGTTAGAGAAGTTTCATGACACGAGTCGAATAGCTACTGCACGCGATTACGTGCTACGGCGCTGTAATCAAACTGAGGCTATACTGTTTGATGAATGCTATCCAGATACGTATGTACTGATTTTATTTATTTATTTCTCCATGTAATTACTGTCACTGCTCTGACAACATAACATACATAACTTTTTACGTGTATGATATAAAATATTTGCGTTTAAGTGGGTCAAACATATAACAAAATGGTAGCAACAAAAAACGTGTTTGTAATGATGTATGTAATTTAAAAAAATATTTTTTGTTATTCTTGTATAATTGTAATTTGTTGCTTAACATCAAGATATTTTCACTTTTACTTGTCATAATTGTTACTACGTAGGTTCTGTTGACAATCGTTCATTGAGGTTTATAGTATTATCATTATTACATTAACATACTAGCAGTTAGAAGTTGATGCATTTGCATCTTAATGTTTAGAGATTTCATCCAATTTGTTCTTGAAGTTGTTCACTGTACAACTCGGTTGAGCTAGGTTTGTACCTCACTGCAATGCGAGACGCCCTCCGTTTCCCAGCTCTGAACCCCCCGTTCATACAGTTGCATCAGTACAGTTTGCATCTTTGTTACCAATATGCTTGTCTTAATTTTCGTCTCCTATTTGTTTAGTTTTTAGATTATATTTATTGTTACGTCATCTGTACCAAGTGCACTCTTAGCTCAACCAAGTTATACTTTTTGCCATAATCACTCCAAAATAGATTTTTAAGTTTAAAAAAGTATTCAAAGTCAGTCAGTCAGTTGTATGTAGGTCAGTAATTCTTAGTATTAACCTTTCAAAATGTAATCACATTAAGTTAAAGATTCATTAACTTTTTTTGCTTATGTTGAGATTGCATTGTTGTTGTAATAATGCCATAAGTCCTAAAAAAAAGGGTAACTAAGACGGAGGTTACACGCTTATTCTGGCGTCAGTTCAATCCATGATTGATGTCAGAATGACGGGAAACTGACTGTATATGCATAGACTGATGGATTGATGGTCTAGAATGATGGTTATTTAAATATTTTAATAATTTTTGTCAGTCTGGTCAGACTGATTCCAAATTGAATGTGTGTTTAATAGGTATCAGTCTGATGTCAGTCACCGCTTAGACAGCGATGGAGTCGCACGCCGTATCACCGCGTGCGCCGACTCCCCCGCCACCCCTGACGTCCCCTTCTCAACCATTAGCCAGAAAGAATTTATTCCAGCTTTTTTTTAAACATTACCCCCACACTAGGATTTTCTCCTGTATTGTGGAGGCAGTTTACAAACATAAATTGCACAAGGACAAACATCCAGACCCGGAACAATTATTTGTAGGCCATACAAATACTTGTTCCGTGTGGATTCTAACCCGCGGCCCCCAGTGCTACAACTCATTGCTAAGCCACTGCGCCACGGAACCGTAACTTTAGAAGAGAACTTTAGAAGTTTTACCTATTCTTTGGGATAAAACGAATAACCAACTTGTGAATAAATATAAGAGAAACGAGGCGGTGCAGAAACTATTAGTAATTTTGAAAAAAAATTCAAAATTATTAATAGTTTATGAAAAGAAAAGAAGATGTGAAAAAAAAATTAATACCCTAAGATGCAACTATCGCCGTGAATTCTTTAATTTTTTTCTTGTTAAAATTCATACCTAATGCGTATGCGTGTTATCGCATAGAAGTTTTCGGTTGGACTGATCTTCAGTCTGACTTACCGTCTAATACCGCCTGTCAGTCCATCATTCAGCCATCAGTCTATACATGATCAAGGTCACAGACTGAACTGACGCCAAACTTAAAGTGTAACCTATTAGTGTTATTAAATTAATTGACTGATTCTTTTAAATGTTCTTGTACTTGAGTTTTCTATTAATCTGTCATAACTAAATGTATAGGTATATAATATTTCATACTTTCTATTGAAAAATATATTATACAGTTCTATTAAATTAATGAAGTGATCTTTACACAATAGTTTTTACTCTACCTTATAATTTTTATTTTCAGTGGTTACATAAGTAATATAAAGCAAGTAACAAATCAATTCACAATTTCTTCATGCAACATTTCTTTAAATAGTTAGTATAGTGCATTGATTGTGTTTTACAGTAAAAGGATATCCAGTACCCCATATTGTCCCATGGGTGCTGTAAGGGGTAACAGAGGGAAACAAACCGGAATAGAGGCAGCAGCATTTTTCTAATAACAACTAGAATTAAAAAATTGCATTTGCCAAACAGCCTGCCAAGTGTGGTGAATATGGCGAGTATCACCTTTAAAAGACAATCTATGGGGAGGTCTATGTTCAGCAGTGGACTTTAATAGGTTGTAATGATGATGATAATGTAGTGCATTATAGTTTTTCTTGCATAAATTTATCACTAAGAATTCTAGGTACAGTGAGATAAAATACAGCTAAACTATAAAAATAATTTAAGTATATGCACTTAAGTCATGATTTCCTTATTACATTCTTCCACCAAATTACATAAAAGCATTCTCGGGTTAGTTAATTTAAATTACAACATTTATGTCTAGTGTGACAAATTTAAATAATAGTAAAAAACCATGAGAATTGTTTCTTAAAAGCATGTCTAAAAGAGAACTGTTATTATTTCCAATTAGGAAACATAATGTTTTAAAGTCATTAGCCCAAAAATGTTAATAATATTCATTAAAGCTTCTTCGATAATATTAGGGACCATCATTATAGCCAAGCATAAATATATAGTAATAATGGTCATTTTAAATAATTATGCAAGAGGTTATGTTGCTGGTAACAATTATAAATTACTTGGAATAGAATTTTTTTGAGGCATAAGTTGGGCGAAATCTTTAATTATTAGTTTTCAAGTTTACATGTTTCATTGATGTTTTAGATATTGCATACAAAGCTGTCACTAATATTATTCCATAAGTGTTTCTTAAGTTATTATGGTATAAATTAAAGAACATTATCAATTTCTTTAATTTATTTTATTTATTATTACATTTAAATTTTAAACACCAGGGAACTGAAGAACTGCCACAAGATTGGCGAGGGTGTTTACGGAGAAGTATTCCTGTGGCGAGCTCGCGATGGCCGTGCACGTGTTCTAAAAATCATCCCTATAGCTGGGGATATAAAGGTCAATGGGGAGCCGCAAAAGGGATACCACGAAATTATTTCTGAGATTGTGATTGCTATGTAAGGGCACTTTCTTTTTATTTAAATTTAATGCTTTGAAGCACTTTTTTACCGCAGTATGTTAATCCTTTCGCTGTCCTGCTCCTGTGCACTACATATAGTTCATTGCTATTGTCTTACTATTGTGTCTGAAAACCAGACAGTGAAAGTGTTAATGCAGTTCCTGTACCTAACAAAATTTCTGACTTTATAAACAATGTTTTAAGAATTTATTATTTCCTTAATTAACCATAGTAATGCCTGGTGGTTACAACAAAATCCATCAGTCTATTGTGTTGCATGGGTGTTGTGAGAGTCGACTATGGAAAGGTAAAAGAAGCTTGTGACATCTGATAGATGATGGTATATGTTATGAAAAAAGGTGTCAAAGGTGTAAGACATCAGTAGTTGAGTGCTAATCTGTCTGGCATATGTGGCATGTATTATGGTAAATCCTTCTACAATAGGAAAGATCCTGTCCGGCATTGGAATGTTACAGGCTGATAAAAAAAAGAAAGAAATGGTTTAGCTTTAGTAATGAAAGTTTTAGTAATCCGCTGTGTAAAAGGGTGGGGAAAAGAAAAGGTAGGGTGTGAAAGGCAGTCCCCCTTGTTATGGGACTTAATGTCTAAGGCATTGCCATGGCCTATAGGTCGCTCAGAAACAGAAATCAGTTATTTATTATTCAGATCTAACTACACCTAGCTTTAGATATAATGTTACATAATTGTAAAAAAACAAAATCAAAATCGCACGCGAAAAAGGAAATGGAATTACTTTCTTTTCTTTAGAACATCCATAATTTCTGTATAATATGTATACGATATATTCATAAAATACAATGTCAGATAGAGACAAGTTTTACCGTTAGTACATCTCTATCTATCTCTTTCTATCATACACCCTGTTGTTTTAGTAGGCAATAAATATGTTCCTCATTTATAACCCCAATTAAATTTAATTATAAAAAATAACGTCTTGAAAGTTGTTTATATATGTATGTACATCAGAGCATTATTATACTTTGAACAACAATCAAGACCAAAATCACGATATTCCTGCCCACACGCAAAATACGCGCCTAGGCATGGAGTTGCGGAACAAGAGTTATTGTAGGGACTTACGAAATTAAAAATGTGATAGATTAAAAATAATTTAAAAAAAATTATAATTGTGAGTCTCTTTGTGTATTTTTGTTGTTTATATGAAATTTTACCAGCTTATCGATTGCAGGGAATTGAGCGCATTGCGCGCTCCTATAGCTGAAATAGAAAAACGCTTAGATGAGGGAAAGGAAATTGATGCATTGGATTTACATTCTGTAGAGAACGCCACTGACGTCTTTAATGAGGTGAGTAAAAATTTTCATTTAATTTTTGTATGCTATAATAGTGTCTATATTAGTGTCAGCTGAAACTGAGTTACTAACACTAGAGAGCTACCACGGCGTTAATATATTGAGTATTGTTTGTATTAACGTGACTTTTTCTCCCGCGGTGATAACTACAGATTACTATCGATTTCATTGACAAGACGTGATATATCAACGCCATGTAATGTGTCGCAAGCGTACGCCGCAATTACTAATCAACTATTATTTATTACCATATTCAATATATAACTTGTACAATAAGATAATATAGATATGGTGATTATTACACAGACAGGTTTAAAAACCTTTATTTCGGGTCTTGTATAAAATGTTTGCTCTTGAATTCAACTTCCATTCAAAGCTCTTGAAACAATTCATCAACCAGTATATTGACTGTTGACCACTGAATACAAATGTAATGTCATTTAAAAAATGAGCGTGTGTAAACTTTTCGCACGGTAGAAATAAAACTTATTAATATTTATAAGTATTGATCTATTTCTGTTTTCTTTTTACTTCTTAATTACATATTTATCTTAAAAATAATAATTGTTATTAGATAGAATTAAATATAAAAATACGATAGAAATAAATTTCAGTATAATGTATAAAGTTTGTAAATTTATAAATATGTGTACATATGCATATAACACTAATGAAATATCACCAGATCTAAGTTACCCTCAAAACGCGCACTCACGAAGTTTTACTTTAAAAACATAAAGAAAATTAGTAAAAAAAACTGGTTACAAAAGAGTACAGCTTAAGTAACTGACAAATGTGGTATAGCCATTCGGGATCCTACAAACTTGTGATGGGGTGACAGCATTACAAGTGAGGGTATAAACTCCATGGGTGTAGCTAGGAAGGGACACAATCTAAAAAATCTAGTGTTCCCGCTGAAAACTTGATGATTTCAACTCTACAAATGAAAAAGTTCCAACATTGCCTAGCAGTGCTTCAACTGATAGAATCTGTAGGCCCTTGGCTCCTCGGACTGTTGGCTTCGCCCATGGGTCAGCTCTCAGTTGATAATTACCTGCCCAGTGTGGTGAGAATGAGCAAATATTTTAAGGTATATATCCCCTTCAAAAGTAAATGTCAACAATCCTGGCTATGTGTCAAATATTGACAATCTATAACTGTCATCCATCGTGGCGGTCAATTCCCGCCATTTTCTGCTATTTTTTTTAAATTACTGGATTATAATTATACTTCGCTTTTAGCACTAATGTTATAATAATATATAAATTTAGATGAGAAAAACGTTTTTTTATATTTTATTGTATAAACCATAACATTATTCACCCATATATTTAAAAAAAAAACACGAATTAAGTAAATTATTTCTCCCCGGGCAGTAAAATACAGCCGCAATTGTTGATATATATATATATATGAGGGCATTTAATTAAAAATTGGGATGTGTAGCATTGCTTTATCCACTGACGCTTGAAAAGACCTATTTCCTTCAATTGAGTTACAGAGAAAGGAAATACAACAGACATAAGGACATCTTTGTTATGTATTTTCTGTGGTAGGTCGCACTGAGCAACTGTTAAGATAGAGCAATTAGCAGGGAGCTCTTTGAATATTCCTTGTGAGCAATGAGCATGAATCACTTCATTCATAGCCTGCTAACAGCTTTACTGTGCTAATTATTGTTATTTGATAACGGAAAACGTGTCGCGTATGCGGAGCTTCTTATCTTTAGTCTTCTTGTCTGCCATTTACTGCTGTCTGTTATAACCTAAATATGAAAGATATAAATTCGCTATTTTTATTACATTTATTTATTTATTGTTTATTGTACACCAAAATACATAATAACGAGTAGAGTTAAATCTTAAGTATAATATGTACAACAGGCGCTCTTATCACTCTGAAAGTGATCTCTTCCAGACAACCTTTGTGCAGAGAACTGATGCAAACAATAATTAAAATAGAGGGGGGCAATACAAAAAAAATTATGAAAATACGTATAAAGATAAGTGAAAATTATATATAATACGATATAATATATTAAATGAAAAGAGTACGAAAAAGCAAAAGTAATTTATTTAATAGCGTTCTAAGTAATACAAGTTAACAAGACTTAAGAGGAGATTTAATGCCATTATGCTTTGTGATTGTTTTTATAAACAACTTTTTCAACAGGACCAAGTTGAAAAAGTAATCCAGAATGAAGTAAGCAATTATCTATAAAATTTAAAGTTTAAAAAATAAATTTGCCTCAATATATATTATTAAAAAAATACCTAAATGCCGTGAAGTGAATGGAAGGGCATTTTTCAGAAATATCTTACCGGTAAATGGCACAATAACAATGAAGAGACCAAATACGCTAGACTGGACCATACCAAATTCAATCATCTGTTAACACTATATGACGTAGGCCGGTAATAAGAGACAATCTCTAGTTCAAATCCTGCACAGAACAAGTATTTGTATGGCCGACGAGTAATTGTTCCAGGTCTAAACGTTTGTCCTTGTGCAATTTATGTGGGTATGTAAACTGCCTCCATCACACAGGAGAAAATCCTAGTGTTAAGGAGTAACATTTGTTTTTTAAAAAGAAATTCAAACATCACAATGGCAGTGTAACCTAAAATGGTCTAAGACTCAAATTTTGTTATTGTAAAGATTGAGTTTAAATTCGCATTTGTCTCTATACCGACAACCGCCTTAACGAAGCTAAAAATAAATAATAAATTACATTGTTTCAGCTAAGCTTTTTTTTTTGAGAAACTATAATATTTAAGTGGTACATAAAAAGTTTATTGAACTGTTTTATATTTGTTTTTGTCTGCGTCTTATCGTTTTGTTATTTATAATGTGACAAGACGATATTTATCTATTCTTGAGAAATTAGCACCTCACAACTGTACAATATAAACAATCTTCTTCGCTAGCCTGGAAAAGTTCACTATTGGACATGGATCTCTCCTGTTGTAGATAACATTTGCCTTAATCGTCACGCTTGACAGGCGGGTTGACGATCGTAGTTGCAAACGTAAGCACGTTTGGCGGTACGGCCCGTCGCCGGTTAAAGAATATTAACCGAATTGAAAAAAGAGGAGGTTCTAAATTCGACTGTATTTTTTATGTGGGTTACCTCAGAACTTTTTTCAAGGTGAACCGATTTTGATGATTCTTTTTTTATTTGAAAGCTGGTACTTCTCATGTGGTCCCATATAAAAATCAAGATCTAACCAGTAGTTTTTGAGTTATCCTTAATAATAATGCGTATTTAATTGACTTCGACTACATTGATGATGTTCTTATTTTAAAGTCGGTTGTACAATTTTTTTAATTTTACCACTTGTACGTACTTATAATGTAGTTACAATCTGGGCTAAAATATAGTTTGTTTTTAATAAACACTAGGCATTTAGAAAAGATTTTCTCCATTTGAAAATATTATATTGTGATTAGGAAAAAATTATATTTATGAAATGTATTAGAACGTTTAAACAAAAAAAAATACATTGAAAACTGGCTAAAGTACACATAAAATGCCTTTGTCCTTTCAATCTCTAGTAATGCAAAGTGGGGTAAACTTACTAACAATGTTGTGGTCACTATAACTAACAGTTTGTCCTGCATCGTTACGATTGAGGTCAGGTATCAGGATTATTAGTCAGATTTAAATATGTATAATATTTATCTAATTCATTTATTAAATAACTTCTATTAATCTAAAGCTAACTAAATACTTAAATCTATGATGCATGACATGACCTATATTGTAATCGTGCGTGTGTATTTAACACTGGTTGAAAGAACGTCGCAATTTATGAATAGTTCGCTTTTCCGAATCAATATTGTGTCCATGAAAATTGCCTTTCAATGACTAATGATTATATTCCGCTTACTGTTAAGTTCTGACTATTGAGTCATTATAATTAGTCATACTTTGCTTATTAGTACTTCTGGATTTTCAAATGAATTTAAATTTCATAAACAATAAAGGTGATGAGTAGATTCGTCACGAAGTGTTGTCTAATCTAATATCCTGTGTATTGTTGAAATATTCACTAGTTTACATTTTCATGATACATATTTATTAAAATAAATAAAAATAAAATATTAACAGGTGTAATATTAAGGCCAGTGAAAACATCTGTACCGTGCATGGTATCGATATAGCGTTGCATGAACAATAGCGATCTCCTAATATAACTTCTCAGTGTTCATAAACAACTCGCGAAACATCGGTACAGTGTTTCTCGTTACATAAGACAAAGAGCATTTTGCTTATGCACTTACGTAAGTCAATTTAGATTGCGCAAATGGAGCGAAAGTTTCTTAGAGAAACGCGCCACTTACAATTTGATGGGATCCCTCAAAGCCGAATTTGGGCAATTATGCGCTCGTTGTTACAATTTTTATTTTCATTTCAATTAATGTAATTATGCGTGTAATTATTTATTAATAATAAATGTGGGTATAATTTTGAGTTATATATTACATAAACTATGAAAATCACTAAAGCATGCTGTTTATAGAAATTGTTTACTATTTTTTTTCTGAATGTAATAGTGCGTGGTAGATCTGGTTTTTCATTATATTTTAAGTGACTCCAAAAAGGTTCTAAATTTGTCTGGTTGTTTTTTGTATGTATTTTACGCGAAATCTTGCTATTGATTATTATATACGCGAAATATTCCTATGATCCGATTTTAATGAATTTTTATTAAATAGGTTATGTCTTCAAGGTGGTGGTGGTTCCATTAAATTTAAAGAAAAAATAAACCCACCCCTAAGGATGAAGTTTTAAATAGTGAAGTTTTAGTTACATTAAAAGTTCACTATTTAAAACTCAATTTAAACGACATTCCAGTTGTTACCTTGAACTTGTGGTACTTCTTAGAGTACTAAAGGGTCATAGTGTGAAAAATAAAATGTGTTAAATATTATTCAATGATATTAAAAAATAATATTAAATAATAATAAAAAGTCGTGGTAGCTCAGGAGCTTTGCGCTCGCTGTAAATTTCACAGTACACGTGCAACGCATCTCGCAGAATACCAGCGTAAAATAGCAGCTTAATGCTGCTGTTTCGTATGGTGAGTATAGAGAACCGCAGACCCTTTTTACTGGAAATGAGACATTCCATCTTAGTCCTCGGGGGTGACAACGCATCTGCATTTTGATTATTAATCGAGGATAAATGTAGATGTCTATGGGCCACAGCATCCAATTACCATCAGGTGGACCGTGTGCTCGTTTGTCACCTATATTCTATTTAAAAAAAACCCACGTTTAATCCCTCATAAGTACCAATGAGTGTAAATTACAATTTCAAGTGCTGATTTACCATGTGGTCGGCGGTGAAGTTAAACATGGTGAAGAAACCGGAAAAATAATTTTAAAGACGTATAGTTTACCAACACGCATTGGTATCAGCGCGGTAGACATATCCTTGCACTAAAACCATCTCAACCATAGGAGAAGGCCACTGTGTCTAACCGTGGGACGTATATAGGCTTTAACTTTTATTAAAAATAATAATTAAGACGGCAATTTACCGACGTTCGTATTTTTAATCAAAGCTACAATATAATATATACAATATTCAAAATAACTGACAACTCTTCATATATAGCTACATCTTCTTCTTCTATATAAATAAAATGATAGAGGTTTGCAGTTGTGCGCACATCACGGAAAAACTACTGGATAGATTTTAATTAGGTTTTCTAAGTTTTATATCTTAGTCTTAGACACTTGGCCCTTATCTAAAAAAAAAAATGCGATTTCTTCATTTGGTATAAAGTTATTAAAGTTTAAAAAACAACAATTTTTATAAGCACTACGTGTTCAGTGATGTGTGTATTCTTGATATATCAAGTAACGCGGACGAATTCGCTAGTATCAGCTAGTTAATAATAAAATGGTCGTTATATATAGAGAAGCTTTACAATGACGCTGCTGTTGTGTTTTTCTAATACTCAAAGTCATTTAACAGTGTATTAAATGTTGGTGGATTGGATGGAGACTCCATTTCGATAGTTTACGTAACCAAAGTAACTGTGGCATTACTTTCTACGACAGTGCTGGTAGATGTAAGCTGCGCATGAATTACATAAATTACATTTTTAAT
This sequence comes from Parnassius orleans, assembly GCA_029286625.1. Taxonomy (NCBI): domain Eukaryota; kingdom Metazoa; phylum Arthropoda; class Insecta; order Lepidoptera; family Papilionidae; genus Parnassius; species Parnassius orleans. The sequence goes on from JAGSMP010000137.1 coordinate 6,416,410, forward strand.
ATACATATTAAATCTATACAAATAAATTAAATTGAAGTGTCTGTTTGTAATTTCAAAATAACAGCTTTTTATTAAATACATATGAAAATATATACGGTACTTATAACAAAAAAAAACAATTTAAAATATGTTTTGTCTGTCTGTCCGTCTGTCTGTTTGTTCCGGCTAATCTCCGAAACGGCTGGACCGATTTTGACGGCTCTTTCACTTGCAACTAGCTGATGTTATAAAGAGTAACTTAGGCTACTTTTATTTTAGAAAAAGAATCAGGGTTCCGCGCAAAAAAGTTAAAATATATTATAATAAATCCACGCGGCTGAAGTCGCGAGGAGCAGCTAGTTACTTATAAAACTTTGTACCCCTTTTAAGCATATTGCGCGCACTGAAGTGTGAGATTTGGCTTGTTAAAGTTTATATGGAGAAGAAGTGCAGAAAGCTAAAATTTATTTAAAATATGACTTAAATAACATAAAATAAAAATACATTGTTTACGTTCATGCTGTTAATGTCAAACGACATAATTTGTCCAGTCGACATTTATGCTGCCATTGTCTCAGAGTAAGTACCAAAGAGTATACTATCACTACGTTTTAGGTATTTTGTATATTAATGTACAGATGAAAGTGAAATACAGTTTGTTTAATATACCAACCAAACAAGTGGTAAAATTAAAAATTTTGTACAACCGACTTCAATATAAATAAAATGAGAACATCATCAATGTAGTCGAAGTCAATTAAATACGCATTGTTATGGATAACTCAAAAACTACTGTGTCAGATCTGGATCAAATTTATATGGGACCACATGAGAAGCACCAGCTTTCTAATAAAAAAAGAATCATCAAAATCGGTTCACCTAGAAAAAAGTTCTGAGGTAACACATAAAAAAATACAGTCGAATTGAGTACCTCCTCCTTTTTTTGAAGTCGGTTAAAAATTTAATGAACTATGGTCGATTTTCGACCACTAACCAACCACTAGTTTATATAAGTAGGTATATTGAGTTGATTTCTCTTTATTTTACCTGGTTATTTCATTGGAGAAAACGAAATAGTCTATTAACGAATTGCGCAAACTGCATTTTGAGGCTGTATCTGTATTCAATGCAAGTTTTCTTTTAACAATCCTCTGTCATTGCATTGAATAGTTACTGCTTGTCTGTTTACATAATTACTAGCTTCTTAGGGGCCTATAGTCCCCGTAATAAGAATGCTATTATCTCGTATTTCCACTAAAACTCGATACCAACAATTTTCTTTTATAAAACTGAAGTGACAAACGATCTGCAGGAAACTTTAAATGCCTTACAGCTTTAAGCTTAACAAAATGGAATGCCTCACAGATGATGAATTATTTATTAGATGGTGGTCCCACTTCTGCATGAGTACATATTTATTCAACATGAATTATTATTTAGGTAAATATATACATGTAACATTATTTTCTTTCATATTGTTTTATTTTTTATTTGTTTTTTAATGTGTTTCTTAGCAAATAAAGAGTTTAATCTTTTCATGCACTCATGTTCTGCACACATGTCTTCTAAGAGGTTCCATGACAAATTGCTTAGGTATATCTTATTAGTCCTACTTCATCAACCCTTAGGGAGGATTTGCTTTAATCGTCAGCCTTGGCTTGACAATCGCTGTTAACTGACTTCTCGCAGTCACGCTGCTGCGCTTCGCTGGTCTGGGTATTTTGTCTGGAAAAAAAGAGGTGGTTAAACCACCATCTAATAGAAGCTATAAGACTTTTCAGGCATTTCCCGTAGTCTGCTCTTGATTATCTTACGCCGCCACCACATGGCATTACTAAATATTTTTTATTTATCTTAATTACTTTATCAGTCTGCAGGCCTACTCGCTAATTTTGTTGACAAGAAAATGATAGTTACTTTGTAGTAAAATGCGCCGTATGCTATATAGCTTTCCTATGAGAGCTACCACGGCTCATATAAAATATGCAGAATACTACCAGCGTAAAATAGCAGCTTAACGCTGCTGTGTTTCGTATACTGAGTGTAGAGAACCGGAGACCTCTTTTTACTGAAAACGAGGCATTCCATCTTAGTCCTCACGGGTGACAACGCATCTGAATTTTGATTCGTAATCGAGGATGGATGTAGATGTCTATGGGCCACAGCAACCACTTACCATCAGGTGGAGTGTGTGCTCGTTTGTCACCCTTATCCTATAAAAAAAAACATACGACGCAGTGTACTACAATTAGGCTATCACTTTGAAGTCAACTAAGTCAGCGAATAGGTTTGCTGTACTCGTCCACTACTGGACATAGGCCCTCGCATAATAAGGAAGGAAGGATGATTGTTAATGATAAAAATATACATATAATATAAATAACAATAGATATAATATAAATAACAATAGATATAATATAAATAACATATCCATTTTGTTCCAGGTTCTAGCAGTGCGGTGTGTCTATGGGGGCTACCCATCTCGTCTCCTGGACTTGTGGGACCTGTATGACGAGTGCAAAGGCTCGGAGAACGACAATCCAGCGATATTGCCAGTTGATCAACATTACATTGTGCTGGAGTTAGCCAACGCGGGTCAGGATCTCGAGAGTTACCAGTTCAATAGCGCAGAGCAGGCGCATGCGCTGTTTCTGCAGGTACATATATAAAATATGTCTGTGTATGCATAACTGTATGTATGCAACATATTATGTGATAAATTACTTGTTTGTGTGTCAATGTGTTGTGTCATTTGCTAGTAAATAACAATACATGCTGAATTAGAACAGGAAGATGTTTAAAAATTAAGATTTGAATTATCTAAATTCAGGGCTAAGATAACATAACAACAAATAAGATCAGAGATCATAGATAATAGCATTAATTGTTATTTGTTTCATTTTTTTTCTAATAGTGAGTGAGTTAACAGTACCCATAAGTGGCTAATGTAGCCCAAAAAACCTGCAAAGAACTTCAAACAAAGAACAGAAAGATGCATTGTCACTTTTGAAAATGAAGTGCCTTATGGCTTTTAAAATTTTTCATTCATTCGCTTCAGCCGTCAAAAGGCCCTCATAGAGTGCCTCATATATCATTGGGGGATATTTGCCATAATTGCCACTCTTGGCAGGCGGGTTGGCAACCACAGTTTTTTATTACTATTATTGAATCGTTTTCTGGAAGATTGCTGCTGCCCATCTATTTTAGGTTTCCGTCTGGTGCCTCTTACGACCCCATGGAATGATACGGGTAGTGGCAATATACTATTTGTCATGTTATATTTGTTACCTTAACTTTTAAACGGGAACACAGAAATAGATGCAACCACTTGTTGAGAGAAATAAATACGAGGGTGGTACTACAACCCATATGGAGTTCTAGGCAGAATAAAAGGCCTTGCACCTGTTTTTAGTTTGAGCTCTACTTAGAGTAAGTAATTTTAAGAAGACATAACCAAATTCCAACTAGAAACATGTAAATGTTACTGCTTAGGTTCTTACAATTGTCTGTTTTTTTTTTCTATTTGTATTATGAGAAAAAAATTTAATTTTTGTATATTTAAGTGTAGGTAAATAGAATTAAATAATCTTTTATTTTTGTTTACTTTTTTATAGTTTCGAATATTTTGTGTTTTTTTCAGCGCTCCAGTGTTATTGCATGAGGCTACTGCTATTGCGGAAGATGAGTGAATTTCTAGTTCAAGTAGAGACCATCTTGACTAGATTTTCACTTATCCTCTGCGGTGGCTGTGCACCGCTTTTGATGTTAAACGTGTGATTTTTTTGCGCATGATTTTTTTATTTGTTTTATTAACTAAGTGTAATTTCACAAATTTTTAACCTTGTTGTAAGTTTGTATTTAATAAACTTAGTTTTCTGTTATACCTTATGAGGGTTCTGCTGTCATACAAGTAATCATTTCGTTCTGTCTACCTGTCTCATGATGACATCATATTTTCTAAAGATTTTCCTTAATCAGATAGAAATTTAGGAACTTGCTTTAGTATAATAATAATAATTTCTTTATTTGCTTAGAAACACAGTAATATAAACTGGTACAAGTTTGACGGAGCGCATATGTTTCGCCATAATGAAAATAGCATGCAAATAATACATTGAATTTAAGAATGTTATAATGAGATTACATGTCAATCCATACTATTAATATAATAACTATTACCAAATATTATGTCAACGAATAAAAATTGAATAAAATAAATTTGTGTAGCTATATTAATTTATGTTATGTTTTTGGTACAGAGAAACAAATCTATACTGTAAAAGTTATTCTGACTTAGCCGTTTGTACAACCTGTGTTTAAACATATTGATATTGAGCATTGTAATATCTCTAGGAATCTTGTTATATATTCTGACACATACAGAGGCAACTTTTTGCATACTTATCCGACCTTGGAATGTCATTATATATCATTCTGTGAGGATCTCTCTATCTAAAAATATTTACTTTATTAAATAATTCTCTGTTTTTGTGTACAAAAACAGCAACTTCATAAATGTAAAGTGAAGGTAGTGGCAATAATCCTAGACTTTTATACAGTGGTTTACAGGACACGTCCGGTGAAACTCCACATATTATGGCCCTAATGCATTTTTTTGGGCTATAAATGCTCTGTTTTTGTCCGTGCTGTTGCCCCATAGTAGGATGCCGTAGCGCAATATCGATTCTATGTAGGCGCGATAGGACATAATAGCGGTCTTTTTGTCGGTTATATAGATTTAAGTCATTCAAAACTATAGTTACTTACTATAAGTGTGCAGTTGATAATTAATTAACAGATATCGTCTAATTTAAAACTGCATGCGGCCTCCCTTGTATTTTTGATAGATTTTATCACTTTTATCACGTTAAATATGCTAAAATTTACTAAACCACAATAAAAAGTGCGCGAAAATGTATATATAAAGATACTTAATACGGTAAGTGTGACTAAATCTACCAAAGCAAGGTAGCTGCGTGCAGTTGTAAATTATATGATCTCTTCTTTAGCAATATCCAAAACAAGCTCTGTAATTTACTTAGGTCACTTGGAACATTACCTCTCATGGCATAAAGCCATCGCCCAAATACTTCTAGTACTTTAAATTTCTCTTTTGACATATTTATTTCCGTTTTCAGATAGCTTTTGGTTTGGCGGTGGCTGAAGAAGCGTTCCAGTTCGAACATCGCGACTTGCACTGGGGAAACGTGCTGATATCGCCTACTGATCAAAAGGTAACTTCAACTTTTTTTTTAACTCAAAATTGTAATTTTAAGGTTGGAGTAAATAAAAATTTATAAGAGTAGGAAAATGAAACAATATAATTCAAAGAGTACTGTAATGTGCAGAAAAATCATTTATTAATCACGTGTGTGTACGTACGCTACCGTTGAGGGAGGTAAAATAAAGTTGACATACACATGATTTTTCCATACAAATTGAAAGTAACTAATTAAATGTTCGAATTTCGATAACACACGGCAGTAGTAAACGTAATAAATGTGTCCGCAGTTCGCGACGTTCGTGCTTCGTGGTCGCACACACCGCATCTGTTGCAGCGGCGTGCGCGCGACAATAATTGACTACTCGCTGTCGCGGCTGTCTCTCCGCGGCGGCGCGCTCTACGCAGACCTGTCGGCGGATGACGCGCTCTTCGACGCGGTCGGCGACCGCCAGTTCACCGTGTACCGCCTCATGCGCGAGCGGCTCTGGTACGTGCACTACTCTGTACACACTGCGCACTCTGCTGCACGCTGCACTATACTGTGCACCGTGTACCGCCTCATGCGCGAGCGGCTCTGGTACGTGCACTACTCTGTACACACTGCGCACTCTGCTGCACGCTGCACTATACTGTGCACCGTGTACCGCCTCATGCGCGAGCGGCTCTGGCACTTTTCTGTACATACTGCGCTATATTGTACGTACTCTAACTAACACTGAACACCTTTAATTTCACTATTCTGCCTTTCTGTTCGTCCAACGATCAAGGACACACCCAGCTCTGTGCAATTTATACAGTGTTATTTTGCAATAACCAGCCAAATTTGCAGAGAAGGTTCAGAATATGTAATATAAGCAAATGGCGAAGAAAAATTAATTAAAAAAAATATCAAACATTCTGTCCTTTTTATCTTTTAATTTCAAAATGCGTGGTAATGCACTATTTTAAATGATTGATACGAATGTGTGCGCACGCATCAGATTTCCTACATGCAGGTTTCCTTGCGATGTTTTCCTTTACCGCTAAGCGCGTGATAAATCAGCACTTATAATTGCAATTAACAATTTCATTAGTGCTGGCGGGGATCGAATCCGGGTTGCTCGCGTATTGTAAAATTACTGCGAGCGCTAAGCCCCTGAGCTACCATGATTCCGATATGAATGTTTCCACTTAATTCATAAGGCAGAAAAAGTAATCAACTAAGTAAAGTATTTATTTATTTATTTAATTTACATGTTTCCTTACAGTAACGACTGGAAGAACTTCGAGCCCTACACAAACATCCTCTGGCTGGATTACATTGTTGATAAAATGATAACATCCCTCCGTTACAAGAGGACCAATACAAAGATACATAAGCACTACATTGCCAAGCTCAAGTCTATCAAGAATCGAATCCTAGACTACGGCAGCGTTGCCCAATTTGTACTAACTGACAACGAATTTTAATCGAACAAATTATGATATAAAACACAAATTAAAAGCTCAATATAATTTTCACTAGTAAAGTTAATATTGCAAAATGGATAACCTATATAGCATTGTTTGCTGTTGTTGTAAAAGATTATATTCAGAAACAAGAATGTATTGCGTAAATTATAATGTAAATAGACACTTTTGCTTCAGTGAATTTGTTAAAGTTGTAGACGCTAAAAGGATTATTTACAATATTGTTGTCACATTAGAACAGTATCAGCAGGAAGGTGCCTTCTTAGTTAAGGGAATGCCTTTGTTCAGGTTAATAAATTCATATATTGTGTTCAATATGTTGTTTGATTTCGCTTCACTCACTTATGATTTCGAAAGTGGCATAGCTTGGGTTTTTTTTACGTCTTCTTTAGTCTTCGTACATTATTTAAAAACAAATTAATTTATACTTTTATATATATCGCTTGGCAAGTGCGTGTGCAGATTGTTTTAAGATTTTTTTATATTTTAATTATAATTATTCAGTACCTGCTACATAGTTTTCAGAAGATAAGGTGGGGGGAGCTAACTTTTATTTTATTCCCAAATGTTAAATGCCACCCATTTGCTATGCTATTGGATTTAGGTTATGAAAGGCATCTTGAAAATGTGTCAAAATAAGACTAGTACGCGTAGGTAGCAAATATCACAGTCACACGTTATAACCATTTCTTACCACTAACTAGAAATATTAGTTAACTTTATTTGGGCATTTGGTAATAATTTATTTTATTTTATTACTTTTTTTTATACAATTAAGGATGATATTCTTTTTGTGAGGGTGACAAACAAACAGGCCACCTGATGTGAAGCGGATGCTGTGACCCATGGACATCTACATCTATCCTCAAATTAGAATTAAAATGCAGATTTTCTGTGAGAGCGTGGTCCTTCCTCGATCGAGCTGACCTATAAAAATCAATACTAATGCCTATTTATGTTGTTTTTTTTATTATGCCCTAATGGTCACGAACAATTTAATGTAAAAAAACACAAAATTTATTAAATTAAATTAACCCCTTTTGCACAATAAAAGCTATATTTGCTATTTACATTTACAGTGTTTGTCACTGAACTCCTAAACGACTGGACCAATTTTGGTGATATTTTTGTGTTTGAGTTGGAAGGTTTAGATTTGCAATTGTGGCGCTGTTGTCGAGATCCAAAAAAGTCACCCGTGCGAAGGCGGAATGAATCGCTAGTAACATTATAAAATAATTCACATCACGCAGTCTTTCATAGTTTTTCTACAGACTTCAAAAAGGAGACGGTACTCAATTCGACTGTTTTCTTTTTTTTATGTGTCTGTGTGTGTTTTCTGGGTGAACCGATTTCGATGATTCTTTTTTTATTTGAAAGCTATAAATTTGATCAAGGTCCGACCAATAGTTTTTGAGTTATTCTTATTAATTTATATTGAAGTTGGTTGTACAACATTTTTAATTATTTAGCATCAAGTGTGCCAAGAAAAATATTTTTGCAAATTTTGCACTGGAAAACGACATTCAATGTTTTTTATAAAAATCTGCAGTAACTATTCATAATATTTGCTATCTGTCTATCGGCACAGTTAACGTAAAGTATGTTATCACTAAAAAGCAGACGAAATTAATTCATATGATTGTCACAACTCGTGTACTTCATCATTACAGCCCTTCACAAGTCCACTGCTGAACATAGGCCACAAAACAAGGAATGCCACAAAGCACGGTCCTGAGCCACCTGCATCCATCGACTTCCTGCATGTCTTACCAGGTCGTCACTCCATCTAGTGGGGGGACGCCCTACACTTCGTCCGCCGGTACGAGGCCGCCACTCGAGAACCTTTTTTCCCCATCGGTTGTCGGTTCTTCGAGCTATATGACCGGCCCATTGTCACTTCAGCTTACTAATCCGTGTGCTATGTTGGTCACTCTGGTTCTACTACTATCCTCATTTCTAAGTTTATCACGCAGAGATTCGTGTGCTTGCGAATTCAATATTCGTGAAGAAATATTGGTTTTTAAAAAAAACTGGATATTGTTTTTTGAACGACCATTTTTTTTTTATAGCCGAGGGGACAAGCGTTATTTCAGCTGTAAGCCATTTTAAGGTTATCCATTATATACCGGTATGTGGAACCGCTCTGTACTACACGGAGCAATAGCCGCTCCTTGGGCTGAACACCTTATCTGGTGGGCAATATCCCCTTTTCCTTTGCTCGCAAGCTTCGTAAAGTTAATCGCAGCATTGGAATAACGCTTTCTGTTCCTTCAAATAACTGCTCTGCACTACAGTATTCGGCCCAACACTGGGTCCTTACATTTTATCTTCTAAAGGGAAATGGAATAAAACAAGTTGTGTGTGAGGTATTAACGGTATTAACTATTAAGTACCTATGGAATTTGACATCGTTTAAATGTCCACCGCGGCTTCTCACTGCGGACCGGATTCGTGGGGTCCAATTTTCTGCAAAATAAATTTGCTTTGTCACTCTTTCCTCGTTCATTCTTTCTACATGACCAAACCACCGAAGCATTCCTTTCTTAATCCTGGTCACAACGTCATGTTGCAAACCACACTTTTCTTTTATCACACTATTTCTCACCCTGTCATTCAGATTCAGCCCTAGCATATTCCTTAATGACCGCATTTCTACAGCATTTATTCTACTCTCATGCTTCTTCTGCCAGACCCAACTTTCACTACCATACATTAAAGTAGGGACTAACACAGCATTATGAATTGCCATACGTGCCTTTTTTGATACATTCTGACTTTTCATAATAGCATGTAGAGCCCTATTCACTCTATTTCCTGCGTTCACTCGTCGTTCTATGTCCTTATCATATCTACCATCCCTGCTAAATAAACATCCCAAATATACAAACTCATCCACTTGCTCAATCATCTCCCCTTCTATTCTTATTTCACATAACGTTTTACTTACTTCTCTTTCAAAACCCATCACTTTCGTCTTACTTGCGTTCACTTTCATACCCCTTTCTTTTAATGACCAGTTCATTAAAGTAACCATCATTTGCAATTCGGCCGCCGACGATGCAAATAGGACTTGATCATCGGTGTACAAAGGGTATTTGATGGTTAACTCACCCATTCTCAACCCACATTCTTCAACTTTCAAAGTTTGCAAACAACTGTCCATAAATAGGTTAAACAGCCACGGGGAAGCTACACAGCCCTGTCTGACACCTTTTTGAATGCCAAACCAGTCCGAGTAGACCCCATTGATTCTGACACAAGCACTAGAGTCCCTATAAAGAGACCTTAATGCCTGTATCAAACCAGCGCTCAAACCAAATGAGTTAAGTGTTTGCCATAACACATTCATGTCCACTCAATCATAAGCCTTTTCCAAGACCGGGAACGCACAAAAAACTTTCTGGTTTTTGGCCAAAAACTTCTCCGCAATCATGCGCATGGAAAGACTTGATCCGTACACCCCATCCCCTTTCTAAATCCAGCTTGCATATCCCAAATTTTTCCATCAGTTTCTTCCATAACTCTTTCAATTAACACCTTAGCATACAGTTTACCCACAATGCTAAGCAAGCTAATCTACAGTAGTTTTACAGTCCTGCTGTGACCCTTTTCCTTATATATTGGGACTATAACGGCTTTCTCCAGTCTTCCGGTACCCGCTTCCGTTCCCAACATAAATTAAACAAGGTGTACAGCAGGCTCACACCACCACCTCCAGCCCTTAGCATTTCAGTGATACTCTATCATATCCGGCTGCCTTACCTGCTTTCATGCTTTTCATTGCTTTCATTATTTCATCTACACTTATCTCCCTACCTCTCCCCACTTCTTTCGGAATTTCTATTTCACTTAATTCAGACGACTCTTCACTCATACGGCCAGCAGTGAAGGACCACGTCTCAGTTCCATAGGTCATCACTGGCAACACGCACTGGTTGTACAGTCTAGTTTTCAAGTTTTGAGGTATATCTGACGAGAAGATGTGCCGCAATTTCCCGAACGCTGCCCAGCCGAGTTGAATCCGTCGATTGACCTCTCGGTCGAAGTTGGACTTACCTAGTCGGACTATTTGTCCCAGGTAAACATACTCGTCAACAACTTCGAGCTTAGTGCTCCCAACAACTACCGGCATAGGTGTGACATGGACGTTATACATGATCTTCGTTTTGTCCATGTTCATCTTAAGACCTATCCGTTGGGAGACACTATTGAGGTCATTGAGCATAGTTCTGCCATAAGGACTATATCGTCGGCAAATCGAAGGTGAGTGATGTACTCGCCGTTGATGTTAATACCGTATCCTTTCCAGTCCAGTAGCTTGAAAACGTCTTCCAATGCAGCGGTGAAGAGTTTCGGGGATATAACGTCACCCTGTCTTACACCTCTCTGCAGTTGGATAGGTTTCTTACTTTGGTTCAGTACTCGGATAGCCATCGTAGCTCTACTGTACAAACACTTCAGCACTTCCATATACCGACAGTCAACTTGGCACCGCTGAAGGGACTGCAGCACCGCCCAAATTTCTACGGAATTAAAGGCTTTCTCAGTCCACATACGCCAGACATAGTGGCAAATTGTACTCTTCGAACTTCTGTACAATTTGCCGAAGGGTATGTATGTGGTCTATGGTGCTAAAGCCTTTTCGAAACCGGCTTGTTCGGGAGGCTGGAAGTCGTCGAGTCTGCGTGCGAGAAGATTCGTAATGACTCTCGAAAACAGCATATAGACGCGGCTCAGAAGGAAATCGGTCTGTAGTTCTTCAAGAGAGCGTTGTCACCTTTCTTAAAGAACAATACCACCGCACTTCTGCTCCACGCCTGCGGTGTAGTGCCACCATGGACGACGGAATTAAAGAGCTTCTGAAGGACTACAAGTACCGGTTTCCACCCGCTTTCAAGCTCCGCTGTAATTCCATCCTCGCCTGGGGCTTTGCCGTTTTAAGGTGCTGGAGAGCCATTCTAATCTAGCTCAGACTGACGTCCGGAATATCATCGGAATAGTGTCGGGTAAGACTTGCTCTTTGATCGTTACTTACACTTGCGTGTGGCTCCAACGATGATGTGTACAGCTGCCCATAGAACCTCTCAATCTCACTCAAAATCTCAGGTGCCTCTTTCTGGCAGACAGATCTGCTATAAACTGCTATAAATTAATTATAATAAGTTAATGAAATTCAGTAAGAGGATTTTGGGTTCCACTGAATAACAATTTAATATATAACATAGTGAATTAAAGAAAACGGGTTCATTGAAATGCTAATTTTTATTTATATAATATAAGTTTATAGATGAAAAAAATAAACATTTACTTCTGACAACGGAATTAAAAATTAAAATAATCGTATGTTTATATCCTCTGTCTGCCTCTGTCTGCCACTTCAATATTAAGTAGTTTGTGCCTCTGACTAACTTGTTGACTAATCAGTTGCGTGTTTTTCTATAGCCATTTATTACTGTTTTGTCAAATAATTTTACGGAATAACAAACTTGTTGTCTTCATAACAAAAATTAATATATTATTAACTAAACATAAAAGCGAAAATAAACCCTTATATAAAAATTTTTGAAGGAATGCATGGATAGAAATGCTGTCTTGCTTTATTTTATCCTGGTAATTGTAAGCTCCTCTTAAAAGTCGATTCGCCAAGAGAGGGTGTTTCCTGACGTCGTTGTTCGTATGTATAATAAAAGTGGCAAACGTTTGTCGATTGAGAGGACACAGACACATGCAAAACAGAACCAGAATGACCAAAACTAAAAATTTCAAACGCACTAGCGACAATCGTATATTCTCGGATTTAGATCCGACGCAGTGCTCAAGCTCAATCGACTTCCGAATTCGGATCGGCCGCAGTGCGCAAATTCTCTCAGGCAAGATTTGGGAGTATCATCTGGTAACACTGAATAACAATTGTCAGTGTTTATCAAAGTACTATCACACTATCAGTGGCATGTTTTATGTTAAAATTTCATTTCTTAAAAGTTGGAATATACATAGAATTACATTGTTAAAAATATTAAATTAAATATTACATATATTATTTCTAATAAGAATACTTGACGTACATTTATTTTAGTACTGTATTTAACATTGTGTCTTGAAATCGTTCGTTATTGCTGCATAAATTGATATTACTTATACGGTTTATTTCTGCAATAAAGCAAGAATATTTTATTTATTGGCCATAGTTAAGACTATTTGTGTATTATGGAAGGCAGTAATGATTCTCTTTCTGGTAAGTAAGATTTTTTTGAATAGACATACACTGAAGAGCTATAATTTCGAAACATTTCTTAAATGTTTTAGTTATGACTCCCGCAATGGGCAGTTCGCCTTCAGTCTTGCTAACTCCTGGTAGGACGAGAAATATCGCACAAGATATGGAGGCCCTTAGACTGTCAAGACAAGACAATCCTTATTTACAGGTACCTAAGTGCCTTACATAACTGTTATATTCTCTAATTTCATTTTTAAAGATGATAATGAGCGCGTACTTAATTTTCCAGCAAGTTATGGCCAGCAGGGAGAGTCTGATTGAAAGTCATGCAGAAGAATGCGGTTCTGATGACACTATTTTAATGTCACAGGTTAGTACTACATAATGTATAATAATGAAAAAAAAATATATTGAAAATAAATAAGCTCTATTCTTTAATCTCAGTCAAGTTAAAGGATTAATTATTGAATAATGTCACTAGTTAAATGTATCTATTCATGCATATGAATATGTATCATGTATAAATCAACTTTGTAGCCAAGTAGTGGAAGTGTAAGGGGATCTGGTACACCATATCATCCTATGGGTGTCATAAGATGACAGAGGAAATGAAATAGGACAGTTATAAAAAATAATAAAAGGACAATAATAAAAAACTGCAGTTGCGAACCTCCTTGCCAAGCATTGCAACTATGGCAAAATCGGCAATATGAGGCAATCTCTAAGGAAGACATATGTTTCAGCAGTGAACTTTTAATAGACCCATAATTCATGTGTATATCCAAAATATGCTATTTAAACATAGGCTTTTAATTCAAAATCAAATGTAATATAATAATATAAAGGCTGTTCAAAAATGGTAATACAATTGATATAATATGCAATGTATCTGTGCCCACCCCAGAATTAACTGCTGCCCATCCTAGAATGTTGGCTTATCTACCTAAAATATGCACTATGATTTCTTATATTTACGCAAACACTACACATTTAAATAAAAACTAGTTTTAAGGATTTTATCGCATATATTAACTTATTTTATATTCCCGACGTTTCGAGCACTTTACAGCACCCATGGTCACAGCGGGGACTGAGGTGTTTGACCACCCAATGTCATAATTAACCACGGCTACCTCTAGATTAAAATTATTAATTTTTGTTCAGATCTACGCAGTATGAACTTACAAACTTATCTTGAACTCTTGCAGTTGTATGCTTGGGTTGGGATTTAATTAAATGAAATAATAATGCTATAATCAACATAAATGTTTTTGTTTGTATAAATAAAGGATTATTCTAAAAATCAATGGTCTAAATGTTACTCTAATAGGGCCTCTGACATATCCGCCATTGCTTTTCATATTTTTAAAAAAGACTAGCTCTACCCTAAAGAATAACCCTAGATATGATCCTTATAGCTTGGGTTCAGGCTGCTGTAATATATTTGAACTTATGATGAAACATTATGTTTAGCAGATGATTGTATACAAATATTGTAAGTTGTATTGAGTGAATTCATGAGCAAATTATCACACATATGAGGTCAAAAAGTTTGAAGAATAACAGGGAAGGATAATGAAATGAAACATTAAACTATTTTTCCTTTACAATGTATTCTCCTTTAACCCTGATACATTTATTAGATCTGTCATATAACTTCTTCTTTGTCTTGGGTGTCAAAATAGTCCAAAATTGCAGATTTCACTTCATCATCGTCATAAATTTTTTCCCACGCAGTTCTTTTTCATTTTGGAAACATTAGTCGCTTTGGGCCAGGTCTGGGCTGTAGGGTGGGTGGTGCATTTGTTCAAAACCGCACTTGTGTATGGCAGCCGTTGCAACATGGCTTGTGTGCACGGGCGCATTGTCTTGCAAAAGGAGCACGCCTTTTGTAAGCTTTCCTCACCTTTTTTCTTTAATAACTTCTCTTAATTGATCTAGTAAAGAAGCGTAGTATTCTTCCGTTATGGAAACACCATGTTCCTTATAATCAATCAGAACGATACCTTCTTTATCCCAAAAGATCGTCGCCATGATCTTTCCGGCCGATTGAGACACCTTATACTTCTTAGGAGGGAGTGTGTATCGACTCTTGCTTTGACTTAGGTTCATATTCATCGCCAGTTACAATTCGGGCCATAACTTCCTCCCTTTGCTCACCACAGCAGTCCAAAAACTCGCGACAACTTTAGACGCGCTCGTGTTTTTGATGCGCAGAAAGCATTCTCGGAACCCATCTTGCACAGACTTTAGTTATGCCAAGGTGTTGATGTAGGATGTTTAAAATGGTTGTTTCTGATACTCCAACTAATGCTGCAAGCTGTTTTTTCTTTAGCCGGGCAAGTTCCGATACAAGATTTTCAACTTTTTCGATTATTTCTGGCGTGGTAGCCTCAATCGGCCGTTCCCTTGTTTGAAAAGGTGCCATTTATAAATTATGATTTTCCCAGGAGCGGAGTCCCCATAAACAGCTGACATCTCTTGAAAAATGGTTTGATGTGTCTTTCCTTGTTTGGTGGGAAACTTAATGACGGCGCGATATTCAATTTTCTTCATAGTGGCTAGTTTCTTCCCGATTGACTTGTTTACTCGTTGATAACTCAAAAGCTAATGACCCGATTAGGCTGAAACTTGGTATATATACTAACAATGAGTCACTCCACTAGCGCCTACCTGGATGAGTAAACTCACCCTCGCCAACCCCGCCATTCCACGAACTTTTTGACCTCCCCTCGTATACCCAGATTTTCTTAAAAAATCTGGTTCTTTTCTTGACAGGTGTTGTTTTTTAATGTCTTAAAATATATTTCAGGAATTTGGAAGTGCAGCCCTGAACTTTGTTGAAGATGACCCATTAACACTGAAAGAGGTGCATGAGCATATGATTAGATCTCCACCACCTGCAAGTTGCTGGCCGCATGGTAGTTACCGTTTACATATCCCAAATTTTTACATTATGGATTAACCCATTTTAAGTTTTTATGTCTGGTTATATTTCGGACCTAGGCCACGACATTACCTGTGAGTGTATCGAGTATACGCTCAATACACTCTAGCGATGTCGTGACTATGTGGTGTAAGAATATCCACCCCATATTGTCCCATGGGTGTTGTTAGAGGTGACAGAGGGAAATAAACCAGGAGATGAGCAGCAGCGTTTTCCTAATATCAACTAAAAATTAAAAAAACTGCAGTTGCCTACCTGTCTGCCATGCGTGGCAACTATGGCAAATATCCCGCATATGAGGCAAACTATGGGGGAGGCCTATGTTCAGCACTGGACCTCCGATAGGCTATAATGGCAATGGTAAGTTCTTATGATTTTAATAATTCCTGTAAAAAGTGCAACAATTCTTTCTATAGTAGTTGATGTTGACATTATAATATTTATTACGTACCTTCCAGTGAGCCTTAGGAGCTCAGTAAGTTATTTTTTTCCTGTTTTGAGATGTACTGTTTATCAATAACAAGCTAACAATCTATCATTATCTCATCTAAACTATATTGTTATAGAGATTTGCAGAAGGTAAGCATGTTATGAAATGTTTGAGTGAATGGATGTTTATTAATAAAATACCAATACTTACTAAAAAAACTTATATGCATAATCAATATTTAATGTTTTACATAAAGAGGTTTTATTTCACTTCAGTCATGTTTATTATGTTTATCATACTGTTTGTTTAGATCAAACAAAGGAGACTAGTTTTATGGCTAAAAATTTAAAAACGCTACTCCATTTTGTCACAATCACTTTGACTTAAAGAGTTTGAACAGGCGGACGCCCCAAATGCCAGCAATGTAACCTCCGAGTAGTACATTACTCGAATGTGGTCTCGAGATATTGTGTTAGCACTGCGAGGGTTCTGGGGTCAGGAGGTTACAATCATTTTAGTCAAAATGATTGTGACACCATGAGACTTAACATCTTAAAATTGAGTAGCATTTGAATATTGGGGCATTAGTCATATAATTATTTTAGTCTCATAAATATACACCCATATTTTGTAATTACCAAAAAAAAAAATAAGTGCTCTGTGTCTGTTACTGATCACATTTAGGTAGAAAAAACTTAAAATAATTAATTAAAAAAAATATCTCAAAAACAGATAATAATTAGTCAGTCATTTATTATACGTAATTACTGAATTTTCATTTGTTTCGTGAGCCGGTGAAGTAAGCGAGAGAATATGAGTGAGAAAGAAGTAGTGACGTCGGTACTGTATTAATGCTGGGAGTTGGAACGGGAGTGTCTTATGAATGGAGTGTGTACTTTATTTACTTGTGTATTATTTTCTAGTACTGTGACAATAAAGTTAGGCTAGTTTTTGGATAAAAACTAACCTCGATAACATTGTGATAGATAAATAATAAAAAATTCTGACAGTACCATTATCACTAGTAACATCTGCTTTTTTTTGGTACTTAAAAAATAGTGGATAGATTTTGGCTGTCAGTTTTATGTATAACTCTTTAACTTATAAATATTTAATTAATTATTATACTACTATTTTTATTATTAATTGCTTTGAATAATGTATTAACAATTTATTTACCGCTTTACTATTGGATGAAGAATCGCTGTCGTACCGCGCGTCGAGTGCTTTCGACTTCGCTGATAGTCCTGTCTTGTACAGTGCTGGCTCGGTCAATACTCAGGAGAAGGTTACTAATATTACTGCTTTTTGTGCTGTTTATTTAACATACCCTAATGTTATACCCTGCTTACTTTGCATTTAAATTTGTCAAATTCATGATCCATTATTCATTACAGCTTATAAAAGTCCTCTACCGGATGTAGGCCTCACCGAAAGATTGCCTCATAGGTAATTTGGCCATAGTTGCCACGCTTGGCAGGCGGGTTCGTGACCGCAGTTTTCTTGTAATTTTTACTTGTTATCAGAAAGATGCTGCTGCCCATCTCCCTGTTGCAGTTTCCTCTGTCATCTCTTTCAACACCCACGGTAATGAAGGAATGAATAAACTGAACCAACATTTAAAAATGTTTAATAAACAATAGAATAAAGTACCTTAATTCTGTTCACTCTTGTGTTAAGTTGTAAAATTGATTATTTTTAAGATCATTAAGGCTGCTGTTTTGTAGTATGAAGTGTAGGTTTGAAAGCGTAACCTCCCTACCTAAATCTAATTTAAAATATTAGGTAAAAAGCTATAGTAACTTGCCATTGTTCTTTATTACAAAAATATTGTTTTTGTTTTTTAAATAATTTAAATTGGATTGAGATGAAGATGATCCATTGAATTTATTTTCAAATTATTAATTAGTTAAGTATTAAGTATTATTGTTAAAAATTTGTATGAAACTTAAAATGAACTCATAACGTGTAGCATAGTAGCGTCTTCCTAATAACTACTCAAAATTATTAAAAAATGCGGTTGCCGACCCGCATGTCAAGCTAAACAACTACGGCAAATATTACCCCCAGAAGGGAATCTATGGGGAGATCTATGTTCAGCAATGGGCTTTTGATAGAATGGTACTATAAAACTTAAGCAAAATGAAATTTATTGTAAATAACTTGTATTGTTATAATTATATTTCTATAAATATTTAGGTATGTCTTAGGAAACTATTTATCCTATTATATATTTATTTTATAGGAAATATTGCCTCGATCTCCGAGACGCGGTACGAATCGACCCCGTTCATCTCGCTCTGCCTCTCCGCGGTCACATGACCTAACATTGTGTGGTCGGCCGTTATCGTTGCCAGGTAAGTTAAATTGACGAATACACTATTCTAAAAATACAGATGTGATATATTCTTGTTTCTGACATAGTTTTTTTTAACCACTTTAGAAAAATAAAAGCAATAAACAACATTGGAGACGGAGAGATGAGAACATGTTAATTTAAGATGGACAACATTAGTATGTGGCTGGAAACGCGTTGTCGAAAGCAAACTTTTCTTCAGTTTTAATAAAAAAAAAAAATAGGATAAGGGAGACAAACGAGCACACAGTCCACATGATGGTAAGTGGTTGCTGTGGCCCATAGACATCTACATCTATCTTCGATTACGAATCGAAATGTAGATGGAAGGCCTCGTTTCCAGTAAAAAGGGTCTCCGGTTCTCTACATTCACCATACGAAACACAGCAGCGTTAAGCTGCTATTTTAAGCTGGTATTCTGTGTGAAGGTGGCCCTTCCCCGGTCGAGCCGACCCATTCGTGCTACAACCACAATATAGCTGCAGCATGGCTCTTCCACGTATAAAATAATAAATGAGTCTTTACGGTGGGACAAACTAAATATAGTCGTTACATAGAATTATTAAAATATATTTCTCGGTTGCTTTTACTCCATCTTTCGTATATTGAGAATTATCAATACACTTTTTAATTCATTTCTTTAGGGGAAAGCCACCTTAGGAACGCACTTAACAAAAAGCCAGGCGGGCAACAATCCGAACGTTTCTCTATCCTCCAGCATCCGCGCCCTCTAAGACGGCCGCACACCAGTCGCCGGGACGAAGACAGCATCCATCTGGTGCAGGATTGCGATAAATAAGGCTTGTTGTGGTCAGTTATAATGATACTAAAGTGTTTATTGTGTGGCATTGATCGTCATGTATCAAGGTTTATGGACATCCAGTCCATAAATCTTCCTAAATATGAGAGAAATCGTCCTGAAGTAGGTGAGTTCTAAAATGGTAGGGTTTTAAGAAGTAGGGAAAGTGCGTGTTCATCGTTTAGGGTTACTGTATTTAAATATTATAAAATTTCACACAGTCCACAGTAGTGATAATCTGGTGTAGGTATAATATTTTGAATTATCTTAAAATATACCTATAGATGAAAGAAAACTAGTATGGATTTCCGAAATACGTGAAAGTAGATTATAAAAAAATTGGTGATACCGATTAAGCATAATAAGGTATAATGATATTTTTTGTCAATTTGAGATTTTGTTTCGGTCATTCAAATATATTACAGCACACATTTTCGTGTTCGACATAAATATCTTATTATTAAAAGGTTGCATCCTAAAAAGTATTAAAATTGTCTCAAATACAAGTGGCCCTAAATATAGGATTTATCATCGAATACTTGCGAAAGTCGTTTTTAAATTATTTTAATAACAATAATAATGCGAGGATTTCCTACATTAGAAGGCTTTTAGCGCTCCCTTCTTCGCTGCATGCATATTTGTCCAGCACGAAGTAAGCGTGCGACATTTTAAATTTGAAATTTATCTACTTTATTTAAAAATTTAAATTAAATTAACGATTAAGAATATAATTCAATAACATTCCTTTCATATTATCAAAAATATTATATGGATACCGTTTAAAAAAACGAGAACTCGAACGTCAGTGTTTTCCCGGTGAATATATTATAATTTTTTTCTTGATTAATAGAAAGTAGCTATAAAAATCAATTCAAAAAAGAATTTCATTGAGTATTTCATGCATGAGCAATATTTTTTTCCGAGCACATACCTGCTATCTCAAGAAGTATCAATTCTCCGCGTGTCACAATCGTATTTATAATACGATATTTTGTTCAACCTGGCCTCATGTGGTAATATAAAGTTACCGCCTTCAAAGAAAGTTGTTACTTTGTTATAAATAGCGGAATAAATAAGTACCATATGGAGAAGAGAAGCGCATTTGCATAAGCATTCCCTCTTCATTATATTGGACTTGTATGCTCAACAGCCTAGTCTCTAATTGTTAAAAAATCTTTATAAATATTATGTAGTTAAATTTGACAATTCCGTATGATATTTAAATTAGTGTAACGTTTACATTACTTACTTAATTTTTTTTTTACTTTAACTATTACAATTTATGGTAGTTTTTACAAATTAATGTGTTGGCAACACATATTGTTAACCATCAAAATATTTCTTTAAAAGTGAATTCGTTTGTCATTGTATATTTTGTAAATGTCATATAAGGTGATGCCGGAAATATTTATGTTTATGCATTGTAAATATTGTTAAAATGCTCACAACAGTAGTATTACTCATTGCAATGGCAAATAGTAAAAAGACTAATCAAAATATTGGGATAAATTTAGTCATACCTAGTAAAATTATTATTGTAATTAATTAGTGTTACCAGTTGTAAGCTTTATTAGGTTGTTTCAATGAAACTTATTAATATATCTAAGCCCACTGCTACAGTAGTAGTTGTTATATTTAGTAATACATTACATATAAGATTGTACAGTTATTTTGCAGTCATAAAACGCTGGTACGTAATGATGTTTTATTTTAATGAAAAAAAAAGAATAAAAGTGCATAGGTATTATTTACCTTGTGCATTTGCTCTATTTTTAAGATTTTTAGCAAAATTTTTCGACAGTAAAAAATGTTATAATTGGCATTTAGAAAATTGACAACTTTTGTTGATTTTTAAATTATAAATTTAAAAAAATATTCAGAAATTTATAATT
The DNA here is from genome assembly GCA_029286625.1 of Parnassius orleans. Taxonomy (NCBI): domain Eukaryota; kingdom Metazoa; phylum Arthropoda; class Insecta; order Lepidoptera; family Papilionidae; genus Parnassius; species Parnassius orleans. The sequence continues at coordinate 6,437,703 of JAGSMP010000137.1, forward strand.
AAATTTATATTTTTTTAATTATTATTTCTTACTTATTACTATTTCGTTACTAAAATATGATTTATTATAAAATTAGCTTAATTCGGGTGTAAATAACTATAATGGTACTTAGTACTTAAGTTTGTTGATTTGGAAGTGTCTTTCTTTTTGAATTTGACTGAAATTTGATTCCAGAATAAAACTTCACACTTCGTTCTAGAACACTTTGGAACCTACCTGATTAATTTGTTTTTAATTTAATGTAGTATATTGACAAGTTATAAATATTACTCGATTCAAACTTATAGGCGCTTGTGAAATTCTCTGCGAGTGCTACTTCGCGCAATTGTTTTTTATAGAATGGAGGAGAATTTGTTATAAAAATAAGTCCATTAAAGGCTCCATGTTTTAATATAATTAATAGGTATATTATCTATTCTGTAAAAGCTATAGAATTTTTGAGTTACTAAAAATAGCAAGTCAATGGTCAATTTTATGAAAGCTGGTTTGTAATATTATCTGTGTCTGTGCTAAATACCTAAATGTTTTCTATCATACACAACTACAACTATCATACACAGCTGTTTATGTACGTAGCTCAAATGTATTTTATTTTTAAATAACGAAAAAAGTAATTATCAACAACAAATATTAATAGACTAAATAATAACAAACAATAATTATGAATACAATACCGACTGTACTTGAACAGAAGCGCGCGAACTCACGCCTAATTTAACATCCGCCATTGAGTTTGGATTGCACTCCACTAATTGCGAATAATAATTTCCTTAAGGCCGATTTTTGTCACGGCCAGTCTCAACGAAGACTAGCCATCAGCACGGGACAGGAGTATAGTGCACGAGTGTGTGCTCAAGCACAGGTGCACTCTCTTTTTCCTCTCTCTCATAGTGCGATGGGACGGCAATCAGACACGACCGGAGAGAACCAGGCACAGAACGTGCTTTCCGAGGCACGGCGGTGAAGCACCACCAAATTCTTGGCTCCGAGCTGGCACTGAGAAATTCTTGACAGAAAAATCCAATAGTTAAATTTTGACCTGGGTTTCGGGCCCGGGGCCACATGATCAGCAGCCGAACTTACAACCACTAGACCAACGAGTCAGTCAGAATTATGCTTTGTATAAGCGAGCTCTTAGAACCGGTTCTGGATCACTGCAATAACGGAGTAGTGATGTAATTGTTTAAGGGAAATTAAAACCGAACTAGAAAATTCAATGCTTGTACATACAAGTTGTAATGCTGTACACAATATTTCTTTTAACTGAAGAATAAGTTACCGATAGAAATTTACAGTGTATAATATTTATTTATAGTGTTTTCTATAGCTCTAAGTCAATTTATATATTTTTCTTTTGCCTGTAATGTTAATAATATATTTATTTTATCGTAATATTCTGCTGAAAACTGCTCCTGTTCCTCAGAACCGCCATAATTTGCGGATACTATTAAACTAACGAATACATCTTATAGAATATCTTCAGTTTACTATAGAATATCTTCAGTAGTAAAACAAATTATGTAATTTAAGATATACTTAGTATATCTCACTTGTATATTTTATTAGTCATTATTTTAAGGTGCTCTTGTGGACGAGCTTAATTTGAAATTATGTCTGTATGTTATTCACAGTCGATATTACTTGGTAATTCTAATAAATATGTTATTTTGTAATGTAAGAAAAATACTCATTTAGTTTAAGGAGTCAATTGAAGAGGTAGAGTTGTAAAAAGCACATCCACGTTTACTTGAAAACGTTAGTTAAGTTTTTAGAAAATTTGAGTAAGAATTTTACTCATTTTTACATAAATGGCAACATTTTAAAGTAAAATGATGTTGTGATTTCTTTTGGGGTTTTGGCGGGAACTTGACCGCGATGTTTTTTTTTTGTTTGTGCCATTTATTAACTTGAAAGAAATAATCGAGGACAATTATAAACCTTAATTTTTTGCTCCATAGAAATATGACGGCTGTCATTTTTTGACATTTCAGATGTTTTAAACGTACTTGGGTTTGTTTAAAAAGCAGTTTCGAAATCAAACTTACAAACACTCACGCGTAGAAAGAATCCAGTTAATTATCGCGCGTAGAAAGAATCTAGTTAAGTTAAATCGTTAAAATTTGCAGGATATACTATAGCTTTTATTCACCGTCGTAAAACAAACTACCTATCTATATTTTTCCGTAGGCAGATAACTTACCTATATCTTTATAAAATTTCGCCAAAATCGGTTTAGTAGTTTGGGTATGAAAATGTAACATAACAAACATTTATTCAATTAGTCTGGTTAAGTTTCTTCATACCTAATATTACTTACTAGTAAACGAACCTAACACAGATTTCACCAAAACATGTGAGAATAATGAGAAAAAAGACAATGAGTAAATTTTACAAAATTTATTTATTCTGATTCATAATCTTCAAATATGGTTACATAATCACTCACATTGCACTCCACTCAGTGGTTTCTGGGCAGTGTTCAATGTTATGCTTATAAATATTAATAATTATTATTTTCTCGCTAGCTGAAAAAGCACCACGAGGACGCTTCTTTTTCGGAGAAAGAAAATCTGATTCATTTGATAGGTCCATTGAAATAAGAACCGAATCAGAAGCACAAGGACGCTTCTCCGGCGCCGATGAAGGTCCAGGAATTGGCTCCATGCTTTCGTTTTGAACACAAAACGGTCAAAAGAAAACGTAAAACAAAAACGTAATAAAAACTCAACAAAAATATAACGAAACTCAACAAAACAATGAAAAACAACCCGCAGCAGAACAATGAACACATCCGAGCATTTAATTCAGAAGCCGAATGAGACATGACAGCGCGATGCACAGATATTCGACATTCATAGACATTTCAAAGATAAAATAGACACTAATGTCATTTTCCATAGATTGAATATTCATTTTTTCCCTTTTTTTGGCGATAACTCGGTTTTACTTCTAAATAACATTAGTTCTATTAAACATAATTACAAAAAAGGTTTATTACCTCTGCATGACCTCTATTTCCGTAACAATGATACCAGTTGGCAAAACTAATTACCTCTGCCCACACTGAATTTAAGGAAAATATGTACTTTTAAAATTGTATGATCTAATTTAAATCAACATTTTAATTTAAAACAATGTTTTTGTGTATTAAAATGAAAAATCACTTAGAAATTATTTTTTTATTTTGTAAAATATAGGCCTTAGGTAAATTTTTTATGTCTGGCAACACGCCAAACGTCAAATTTCTATGGAGTAAAAAATTAGAGATTAGTTAAAATATTTTTTGTTTATGGTACCTGAATGTGACCAAAGAGAAACGTGTTTTTGTTGGTTGTTAAGCGAGATTAATATGGTTGATTTTAAAATAATTTTTTGTTGTTATTTTCTACTTTAAAATGTTTAATCTATTATAACCTTTATTTCATGTGATATTATTTACTCTGTCGTTTTTAACTCCTATTAACATTTTATATGAAGGCGTTCTGGTTAAATCGCTGGTCGATTACCAGTTTGTATCAAATTACAGATGTTAAGGTAATAAAGAGATATTTGGTCATGATACACTTGTTTTATTCATCGATCCTTAATTACTGTAATTTGCTTGAATGAAAGCCATCGCAGCCAGAAAACTATTTTTGATGATTCATTAATATTCAGAATGGCTTCCTCCATTGAATGCCTTCTAGGGGGAAATTAGCCGTAGTTGCCATGCTTGGCAGGCGGCTTTGTGAAAACTAGTTATTTGCTATAATATATCTAGCTTAGGACAACTAAAAGTCCACTGCTGGGCTTCATAAGTAGGTATTCACTCTTGACAGGCGGGTTGGTGATTAGAGGGCTTTTTATTCAATTAACATTTCATTTCATTTATTTTACGATCGCAGTAATTAAAAAGTAATAATTATACTTAAACAAAGAAAATATAGCCACACTTAACATACACTGTGCTTAACATATCGGACAGTACCGAAACTTTCTATAATTTATTAAATAAGGAGTTATCAATAATTGCAATATAAAAATGCATCAATAGGTGATCATATTGTAATTAATATTTTGTTCGATATCTCTTACATAGTTAAAATCTTACTTTAAAATATGAGAATATAAAAAACAAGAAAGTCATAAGAATTAAAGAAATAATTATTTTATAAAGATATTCGCGAGAGCCCAAACATACCTATCTAAATCAGAAAAGAAAACTGCTTTTTGTAAGAACATAAGGAACTTATGGCGAAGCTTTCAGCGCTCTCTTCGCAATAAGCACGAAGTAAGCGTGAGCCAATCGGTGGACAAAAAGTTACGTGTAAAGTTTTGCTTATGGCTCAGGAAATAAAGGATCAATTTTTTTAAAAATCTCGATTAATAAAAAGTATTTTGAAAATACTTTCAACAAAGAATTTTATTGAGTGTTTCATGTATGCGCATATTTTTTTCCCGAGCACAAACTATTTCAAGAAGTATGAATCCTCGCACGTCAAGAACGTGTCTAAAATAGGTACGATATTTTGTCCAACCTGGCCTTTAACTATTAAGTGCGTTCTTGTGGAAATGAGGAGGAAAGAATATGTTAAGGAATGTAATTGTTGGAAAACAAATAAACAATGCTAACATATTTCATAATAAGACCCAGTGTAATGACTGGGTTCAAGTGATAAATTCAAATTAGGGTTTACCAACATGAGCTGGTAAATGTTAGCTTTGTATAAAAGGGACAATTTTTCGGGCTTTTACCTACTATTAAAGTTTGGTACATGCTAGGTTTTACCAATGACTATTAGTAAATGTTGGTTTTGGAAATAAAAATATATAATATAATTAGAAAGTATTTATTAAACATCGAATCATGTTACCGACTAAATTTTAAAATAATTTTATGATGAATTTTTAACGTCAGTATTCCATAAAATCTTTGTATCACACACATTTTGTCTCTTAAATACTTCTAGACAACAAAAACGTACGTACTAAGCGACCGATTGTGTCGAGCGGAGAGAGGTGACACTGCACATTGTCCGCGAGCACGATAATGCGCCTAACACTTCTAGACATGACTATTTTTCAATATTTTACGTGTCATTGAGGTAAAACCTAAGATTTACTAAGTTAATGGTAGTAAAAGTACGAAATTAACGATTACCACAGAACAGTTCGAACTTTTACCATTAAGACTTGGTGAATCCTAGGTTTTACTGTAAAATCTTAGAATTTACCGTAGTTCGAGCTTTTACAGTAACATAAATATATATAAGATTTATTTATTAGTTAATACGAAAATAGGAAAGGTAGAAGAAATAGGAAAAAGAATTTGAGAGCTTAGAATATAATTTGCAACAAGTAAGTTGATGGTGATGAAGAAAGTACCGTCTACGGTCTACCATTATAAGGATATTAACAACTTCCCTGTCCGAGAAATAGTCACAATAGTTAAACAATTGAAATGTTCATATATGACTCATGGGACAGTGAAATGGTTAATAAAGACACGTGGAAGTCTACACATAGAAGCGTGTGTAACTATTCGCGTACAAGTGTCACGTGCGTGGTTGTAGACGTTAGAGCCCTAACTTTCCTTTTTATTTCCGTCGCACTGATATAAAATGGCAATTTTATTGACCATAAATATTTTAGAAAGGATATAAGACGTCTTCTTACACAGTTTTATGACATGATATACTATACATATTACATTTAATCTACCCATAACGATTGACAGTATATCTAAAAACCTTCTAGCTTTTCCTTCCAGTAAACATTCACATGTAGATGTGGCATCATAAAAACAATGAATATTTAACCAAAGTATACCAATGAAGATTCTTTTAAGATTAGATATGAAATACCAGTATCTATATATAGTACCAGTATCAGTTTGGACTTTTGTATGCATTTCTCAGGAAAAGTCCTAACCCGCATACTTTTAGTTGCAACAATTTAGCGCTATCCCGCCTATCTGCCCGTGTATTCCGGATGCTGTTGGTAGCCGAGTCCTTTATTACCCAGTGACTTAGGTACTTAAATTGGCCGCGGGTTCGAATCCCGCATGAAACAAGTATTTGTATGGATTACAAATAATATAATTGTTACGGGTCTGGATGTTTGTCCTTCCGAAATTTATGTATGTAAATTGCTCCCACGATACAGGAGAAAACCCTAGGGTGGAGGTAACGTTTTTAAAAAAAAGAAAAGGAAAGTACCTACTTTTTTTATTAAAAGGCCGGCAATGCATTTGCAATTCCCCTGGTGTTGCAGTTGTTCGTGGGCGGCGGTAGTCACTTACGATCAGGTGAGCCGCATGCTAGTTTGTGTCTCATATAAAAAAAAATTAAACATAGGCCTCCTCATAGATTGCCTCATAAGGGTGATATTTGCCATAGTTGCCACGCTTGGCAAGCGGGTTGGCAGCCGCAGTTTTTTATTATTTTGTGTTGTTATCAGGATTATGCTGCCGCCCATCTCCTGATGCAGTTTCCCTTTGTCGTATCTTACAACACCCACGGGATGATAATATGGGGTAGTGGATATTCTCACACCGCCACATCGCGGTTGATTATATATTAACGGTTATTTAATTGATATTTTATTATTTTGCTATTATTGTTAGAGCGTGGTCCTTACCCGGTCGAGTCGATCCATTCGTGCTGCAAAGGTAGGTAGATCAATAAGTTTTCGGAATAGGACACTTATCAATGAGTTATAGAAATACATTCTATTTTATTTTTCGAATCTTAAGTTCGTAGCAAGTTAGTAGCAAGGCCAGAAAAAACTACATTAAAAACTTTACCCAATTTTTTTTCAAACTTCACATTTGGCGGGAATTTGATTCGTATGCAAAATTAGAAACTTGAAATTTGTGCGGTTATTAAGTTTTTCTGCCTGAAAAATTTGTCTACAAAAAGTGTTTTGAAGAACTGCAGTCTACTTTGGCAGAAAACGCTCCGTCTTATTCTACAGTGGCATACTGGTGAAGAAATTGTTAAGGTAGATCGACGTGTGACCATCCGTTATTTATCTGAGATTCTAAAGCTTTCGTTTGGGACAATTCAGTTTATTTTAACTCATACATTAAAGTTCAAAAGGGAGGCCGCGCGCAGGGTTCCTCTAATGTTAACAGACGCCCAAAAGAAAGCAAGCAAGTTGACATTTCAAAGCTAAATTTAGCAATAATTGAAGAAGATCCAGATTTTTTACGCTCGTTTCGTAATCGTAGATGAAGCGTGGGTACACCATTTTGACCTGGAGACGAAAAACCAAAGCAAGGTGTGGAAAAAACAATTTTCTCCGCCAGCCAAGAGATTTAAGGTGTCTGAGTCCGCTGGAAAAATAATGACCTCCGTCTTCGGAAGGTATACTAATGGTCGACTATTTAAGTAAAGAAGAGACAATAACCGGAGATTATTACGTATCATTAATTAAAAAGAACTAAAGAATAAACGTCGAGGAAAATTGCGTGCTGGAGTGCATTTTCATCATGATAATGCCCCTGCTCATCGATTTGCAGGTGCCGCCATCCGAACTGCTGTGTTTCAGTTGATGTAGCACCCACCATATTCTCTGGACCTAGCTCCGAGTGATTTTCACCTTTTTATTCACCTGAACAAGCACTTGCGTGGTGTATAAAATTCGACGGCGACGATGAGGTAATGTCTGCTGTGTGTGTGTGGTACTGTAGAGGCCTTTTTCGAGTCCCAGGACCAAGCCTTTTTTTCCAAGGGAATTGACTAACTTGCAAAACGCTATTCAAGGTGTATTAGCTTAAAAAACGATAACGTTGAAACATAAATACAATTTATATATACTTATCCTAGAGTTTCATCGCATTTCCAAAAACTTATTGATTAATCTAATACAGCTTGGCTCTACTGTAGTTTCTGAAGAAGCATATCTTTATTTTGCAGCGCAGTGACATATCTTGTTAACCGATGCCCAACTGACTTTTCCACAAATATAAAGTCTATACAGTTTTTTTAAAGATTCATATTTTCTCCACTGATTCACATACCAGTTGGAGTTTCAGATTTAGAAAAAGACAACAAATGACGAGTAAGAGAGAGTGAAATATATATAATTGTCTTTTTGTTTTATGCGTCGGGAGGGCAACAGGAACACCTGCTTGAAGCAATAAATCTCGAGCTGATAATTTAGAGATTGCTCGCGTCGAGGGCCCATAAATCCCGGATGTTCCCGGGGACTAGTGACAATACAAGTAACAATACTGGAAAACGTGTGCCACTGTATTTTGTACACGAATAAATTCTACGCAGGGATATTTTTTATCTTAAAAATTAATTAACTGCGGTTGCCAACCCGCTTGCCAAGTGTAGCAATTATGGCAAATATCCCCCCCCCCATGAGGCAATCTAAGGGGAGGTCTATGTCCAGCAGTGGAATTTAATAAGCTGTAACGGTAACGGATGCAGTGTATTATGGCTGCAGCACGAATGGAGAAGGACAATGCTTGAAATAGCAACATAATGTTGTTCTGTTTCGCACAATGAGTGAAAGCACCGGAAACACTTTCATCTTAGACCTCAGGAGTGGCAAAGTGTCATATTGATCCTTAAAAAAAAAGGTAAGTTATAGCCTATATACGTCCCCACTGCTGTGCACACTCCTCTCGTTTCTGAGAGGGTTTTAGGGCAAGGAAATGTCCGCCGCGCTACCCCAATGCGTGTTGGCGAACTTCACATCTCTTCGTAATATTTTTTTTCTTATTTCTCAAACATGGTTTCCTCACGATGTTTTCCTTCACCGCCGAGCACGTGATAAATCAGAACTTAAAATTTTAATTAACAACTTCATTGGTGCCGCATATGGATCCTTAGTCGAGGATAAATGTCGGTGTCTATCAGTTCGCCATTTGGTGAACTGTGCTCGTTTTTCATCCATAGTTCTATGAAAAATTAACGAATTATAATGCTTAAGCATTATGCTATCAGTGTTAGTGATCATAAATTCGTAAATATCAGTCTATTTCAAGTAATTTGTCAATTGTGTATTTAAAGAATTTATCAGAATACTGTGGTGGGTATAGGCAAATTGTCTATTTTCTGGATTTGTTAGGTATTCGCCTTCGGATTTATAATTTGTAAAGATTGACCTAGAATTATTATTAAAGATAATTCATTGATTCATTAATTTCATTTATTACAGCCTATAAAAGTCCACTGCTGAACACTGGCCTCACCCATAGATTGCCTGGAGGATATTTGCCATAGTTGCAACGCTTGGCGAAGTGGATATTCTTACACCGTCACTGCACGGTATACACCGCCACTAAACGTTATTTTATTTAGATAATTATAATATGTTATATACTGAAATTTGAAATACTACCGTGCGCTGCAACAGATTTATATTTTGTTTTTGTTATTACATTATTTAGTATGAGGACGGTTTTTCTGTTTAGAATTCCTTCTGGGTATATACCACCATTTTACCTATTTCTGCCGCCAAATAGCATTGCTTGCACTGCTGTGTTCTGATATGAAGGCTATAGAGAGCCATTATAATTACAGATTTATTACGTGGTAGAGCCATGCTGCAGCTATATTAGTAGTATAGTTGTAGTACGAATGGGTCGGATCGAATCGATCGTGGAAGGAACACGCTCTCACAGAATACCAGCGTAAAATAGCAGCTCAACGCTGCTGTGTTTCGTATGGTGAGTGTAGAGAACCGGAGACCCATTTTATTGAAAACGAAGCATTCCATCTTAGTCCTCACGGGTGACAACGCATCTGCATTTTGATTCTCAATCGGGGATAGATGTAGATGTCTATGGGCCACAGCATCCACTTACTATCAGCTGGACTGCGTGCTCGTTTGTTTATAAAAAAAAGATTGTGAGTCATTCCATCGTATCCTTCAGAAGTGATAACCCATCTGTAGCTTTCTTTGTTTGAAGTTGACTGCAGGTGTCCATAGACTGCAGTGGCCACTTAACGTCAGGTGGAGTGTTAGTTCGTTTATAACTTAAGTTTTATAACAAAAAAGAACTTCTACCTTTAACTAACACATGTTCAAGGTAAAATGTAAAGTCAGGTTTTGTATTTTATTCTTATATGTTTGTCATGGCATTTAAAAGTTATTCTAATGGGCGCATTTAGGTGAGATTTAGGTGTATAAAAGTTGTGCTTAAAATACCTAACTAAACGAAATTTTGTTCATGCTTGGGTAACATATTTCTTTACCTTTGGTAACAATGCGAGCTAGGTTAATGAGAGAGTTTTGACTTAATTATAGTTGGTCTTTGACATTTATATAATCACAGAAGTTGGGTAGTTGAAGGTAATACGTAAACCTTGCCCCTCACCTCATTCTATACCAATTTAACTAGAAAATGAAACACGTAATTATTCAAATGTTTAACTTCGAAAGTTCTGGAAATCGATTGTAGTAAAGTCGGCTTTGTATTGTTATTTTAAGGTGGCGAATTTAAAGACAGAACTGTTATATACTATATATATTTTGTTTTCTTTTGTTTTAGCTTCCTTAAAAAAACATTGCCCCCAGACTAGGTTTTCTCCTGTATCGTGGAGCAGTGGCGTAGCGTGCCTTAGACGGGCCCTGTATCAAAATTTATTGGGGGGCCCAAATGATGATTTTTTATATATAATGGGGTGACAAACGAGCACACAGTCCATCTGATGGTAAGTGGATGCAGTAGCCCATAGACATCTACATTTATCTTCGATTAAGAATCAAAATGCAAATGCGTTGTCACCCCTGACGACTACGATAAAATGCCTCGTTTCAGTAAAAAGGGTCTCCGGTTCTCCACACTCACCACACGAAACACAGCAGCTTTAAGCTGCTATTTTACGCTGGTATTCTGTGAGAGCGTGGTCCTTCCCCGGTCAAGCCGACCCATTCGTGCTACAACCATAATATAGCTGCAGCGTGGCTCTACCACGTAAATATTTTTCACATAAGAAACAAAAACGCTCGCATTGAATTACATAATTATATATTGAGTATAAGCTATTCATCATCGTCATCATCATTACAGCCCTTCACAAGTCGACTGCTGAACATAGGCCTCCACCAAGGAATGCCACAAAGCACGGTACTGAGCCACCTGCATCCATCGACTTCCTGCATGTCTTACCAGGTCGTCACTCCATCTAGCTGGCTGGCACTCGAGAACCTTTTTTCCCCCATCGGTTGTCGGTTCTTCGAGCTATATGGCCGGCCCATTACCACTTCAGCTTACTAATCCGTTGGGCTATGTCGGTCACTCTGTTTCTACTGCGGATATCCTCATTTCTAAGTTTATCACGCAAAGAAACCGAGCATAGCCCTCTCCATAACTCTCTGAGCGATCTTGAGCGTCCTCATACGGCCAGCAGTGAAGGACCACGTCTCAGATCCATAGGTCATCACTGACAACACGTACTGGTTGTGCAATCCCATTTTCAGGTTTTGAGGTGTACCTGACGAGAAGATGTGTCGTAATTTCCCGAAAGCTGCCCAACCAAATTGAATCCGTAGATTGACCTTTTGGTCGAAGTTGGACTTACCTAGTCAGACAATTTGTCCCATGTAAACATACTCGTCAACAACTTCGAGCTTAGTGCTCTCAACAACTACCGGCATAGGTGTGACATGAACATTACACATGAAATTTGTTTGTCCATCTTAAGACCTATCCGTTGGGAGACACCATTGAGGTCATTGAGCATAGTGCTTAGGTCCTCTAGCGATTGAGCCATAAGGAATATATCGTCAGCAAATCGAAGGTGAGTGATGCACTCGCCATTGATGTTAATACCGTATGTTTTCCAGTCCAGTAGCTTGAAAACGTCTTCCAATGCAGCGGTGAAGAGTTTCGGATATATAACGTCACCCTGTCTTACACCTCTCTGCAGTTGGATAGGTTTCGTATTCTGGTTCTGTACTCGGATAACCATCGTAGCGCTACTGTACAAACACTTCAGTACTTCGATATACCGACAGTTAACTTGGCACCACTGAAGGAACTGTAGCACCGCCCAAATTTCGACGGAATCATAGTCTACATACGCAAGATATAGTGGCAGATTATACTCTTCGGTCTTCTGTACAATTTGCCGAAGGGTATATATGTGGTCTATGGTACTAAAGCCTTTTCGGAAACCGGCTTGTTCTTGAGGCTGGAAGTCGTCGAGTCTGCGTGCGAGACGATTCTCAATTACTCTCGAAAACAGCACATAGACGCGGCTCAGAAGGAAAATCGGTCTGTAGTTCTTCAAGAGAGCGTTGTCGCCTTTCTTGAAGAACAAGACCACCGCACTTCTACTCCACGCATAGTCCCACC